>JARYHS010013631.1:180478568-180552798 GCA_031002005.1 Vandiemenella viatica
TTAGGTAATGGCTAATGCAATTTATACCCTCTGGCTGGCTGAGAAAGAATATCCCGAGTGGCAGGATTTTATTAGTAGCAGATGCCTTTTATGAGAGCTAGTTTATGCAGTGTTTTTAATTTATTTCAAGTGTATGTCTATGTGCCCATTTTTACTGAAGTATTAAAGTCACTCAATTCTTTCAACTACATGTTTTCATTTGTATCGCTGATTCCTGCTCATTACCAGCTATAAGTGTGGGCAGAACGTAGTCACTCTGATCTTATGGCCACATATCTTCGAAAGCTAATCGAGGAGTGGTTGATCAGAGACGAATCCAAACTTTGGCCGTGGTGACTAGCCGCTCAGTTACTACAGAACTTTCTTTTTTCAGGTCTTCTTCTAGTCTTTCCATTCAGTAGCAGTTGGTGTGCTGTTTGATTTGGACTAATTTTAAGGAGACTAGGTGGAGTGCTACTTGGATCACTATTGAGGTTTTTCAGTAATTTCCAAGCCTTACGACTTTTCTGTTTCATGTTTAAATCTGACATTAAATTGCACCATTTATCTCTTCTAGCAGTAGACACAGCGCGTAGATCTTCACCTGTCTGTATGGTTTCTTCAGAAAAAGGATCTTCTTCGTAAAGGTGCCCGTATCTCTCAAGAAGAAACTTGGAGTCATTATCCAGTCCAGCGACATAAGTTGTTCTACAGCCTCGAGGAATATGTTTCCGTGAGATGGCTTTAACTATTTCAATAAATTTTTCGTATGCATTTGGAGATGGGTCGAGGTTTAGCACTTCCTTATCTAGTTCTTGAGAGAACTTTCCCCATTGTGCTTGTTTGAAATTGAATCTTCTTTTAAACTGAACAAACTCTGGCTTCACTACTGCTTCAACAGTGCAGATAATTGGTCTATGTTGGGTACGTGGGATTGGCTCCATAACATTCTTCTTTGACTGTTTGGCAATGTGTTCACTGACAAAGATGTTATCTGGGTTGTATCCACCCTGCCATCTTCCACTAAGAAAAGATGGTGGCAACTTTGGGTCATATATTAGCATTAGGCCCATATGTTCAACCCATTCTTCAAGGTCCTCTCCATTTTTATCAGTTTCCCTGTAGCCCCAGGATGTACTGTGGCAATTGAAGTCACCCATAACAATCTTTGTTTGATGGGAGTGGAAGTTATGTGGTTCTGTGAATCTAAATTCAGCATTTGGTGGCTTATACACTGATGTCACGGTGCATGATTTGATTTCGGTGGTCAGTATCTCTATTTCGCCATCTGAGGTTACCCCAGTTGAAAGAATTGGCGAAAACTGCACTGCCATACTTTTCACTTGGCCTCTCATTAATAAGGTTCATTCCATTGATTTTTGGCCTTCTGTCATTTGGACCTCTATGTGTCTCTTGAACCAATAAAAAGTCACATTTTGAGTGTTTACAGATATCAGATAATAAAATCTCTTTCTCTGGTGATATACCTTCGATGTTTATTGATATAATTGAAAGAGCTGGCTTTGAAAAAAACCGTTTATTTTGAAATTTGTCCTGGTGGTGGAAGGATCTGCCATTAGGATTATTCCTAATGTTACCCAGGGTACGCCCGATTGTATTAGTTTTCATATTTCACTATTCTGCACGATCTTCGAGGAGGCTCCTTCCGTGTACCCCAATAATAATAATAATAATAATAATGTATATAAAATATTGGCAAAAATTAGGAGGTTGGGGTAACGAAGGAGAGCCGTTTGTTGTTTAAAACCAAATGTAAAAAGCATTTTTTCTCCTTGTTTTGAAGTATACAAATGCAATGTTACATCGAAATCAGATAAAACTGTGGGTTTCAATAAAGATCACTGGAAATTAATAGGGGAGGGAGTGGGGTTGGGCTTTGGCAAACTGAAAGTAAACAGTATTTTTCTATTTGTTTTAAAGTATACGCGTGCAAAATTCCTTCAGAATCGGATAGAAACTGTAGCTTTGTGTAAAGAAGATTGACAATAATGAAGGGGTTGAAAAGGGGAGAGGGATTGGGCTTTTGTAAACTTAATGTCTATAGTATTTTTCTATTTTTTTAAGAGAAGTATACATGTGCAAAGTTCCATCGAATCGGAAAAAAAGTGTGGGTTTCAGTAAAATTAAGGGAGTGGGAAGGGAGAGAGCGGTTGTGTTTTTGGAAACTATATGAAGGTAGTATTTTTTTGTTTGTTTTAAAGTATATGTGTTCCAATTTCCATCAATATCTGATAAAATCTGTGGTTTTTTTTTTAAATTATGGAGTGTAAGGGGGAAAATGGGATGGTTTTTGGGGGGGAGGGGAGAGGGATTGGGTTTTTGTAAAACTAATATCTACAGTATTTTTATATTTTTTTAAACTATATGCGTGCAAAGTTCCATCAAAATCGGATGAAAAGTGTGGGTTTGTGTAAAAATTAAGAGGTAAGAAGGGGAAGAGGGGATGCAGTTTTGGAAACCAAATGTAGGCAGTATTTTTCTGTTTGTTTTACAGTATATATGAGCAAATTTCTGTAGAAATCGGATAAAATCTGTTAAATTATGGGGTGGTGTTTTTTGGAAATTTTATTTCTTAGAAACCTTCTCCGACACGTAATCGAAAACTCGCCACAGTTTCACCGTAATCGGATGAACGGTTTAGGAACGCATAGAGGACAAAAGCAAACAAACTTAAATTGATTTTTATATATAAGATTATGGAAGATATTTAAAAAATTAGAGCTTCACTGCTCATTAAAGTCGAGAGAATATTGTGGGCAGTGATCAGACTGAAAATGTACCGATTTTGTGAAGGAATCATCGTGCAATTCATTAGTAGTGATTTCATGAAACCATTTATAGTGGATATCCCTCTGTAGCTAATTTTACTACTTATTATCGCACTTTTGTGTCTTTTTACTTTGTTATCTAAATCCCATATCACCATAGAGCCTATTATGTTTCCTTCTCATTCATCAAGGATATCGAAAGTTAGTTTGCCTTATATTAAACCATAGCTTTCATCCACATGCAAAGAAATATACTGATCCACCTTATTTCTTATTTAATCTTACCTTCCTGCTATCGATTGCTAGTGATCATTCCGTGAGTCACTTTATTTTAAATTACAAATTTTATACTTAAAAAATTCTATTATTTTTACTATACATTTCATATCACTTCGCAATTAATATCGAACTCAGTCGATTACAGTTTTTCATAAAATACCACAATCAACATTTATAAACGTTTCTCGGGAAACAAACCGAGTAATATTGTTGTTAATGCACAATATTTCGGCGACTTTATCCTCCGTTGCCATCTTCAGGTGCAGTTGCAAGTCTTGAAGTCCGCCTTGAAGTCAGCCTTGAGCGTGTTGTTTGTAAACTGGCATGGCAACGACAGATGTTGTTATGTTGCCTAGCAGCATCTCAGATGTCATTAGACGCCCGCGGAACACAAAAAGCAGAGCGTTGGTGATGAGCAGCCTCAATTACAGGAATCCATGCATCACTTATCTGGAATCCACAATCCCTGTTTACCAAATCAGACGCGAGGCGAATTTCAAATGCTTCTTTAATGACGCTGTCCCAGAAGCCTCTCGCATGTGTTAACACCTTAGTCGCTTCGAAATCGAAACCATGTCCTTCTGTCAAACTATGTTCGGCCACTGCTGATTTGTCTTTGTGCCCCAGGCAAACCTGAAGATGGCGACGGAGAATAAAGTAGCCGAAATATTGTGCATTATTAACAATATTACTCGGTTTGTTTCCCGAGAAACGTTTATAAATAAACAACGCCGAGAAAAATTACACTCATTTACAATCAACATTGTCTTTTAGCTATCGTCGTACATCTACTCTTGAACAGTTCGTAGCTCTCCTGTTATACCTCTGTTATTTATTGCTTATGGATCGATCTCCGTTCTCAAAATTCTTTGTTGTTTGGTACTAATACCTTAATACTATTTATCATTAATAATTTTTACTCTGTTAGTATTTTCATAATAATGTAAATAGAGTCACTATCGGCCTTTTTTGGCTGAAGTATGACCGTTATACACTGAAAATTCGACGGGGGGTCGAAAACCATTCCTCTGGACTCCATTTCCGAAATTTACAGCTTAACCAACGTGCTCTGTTCGTATTATCCAGTATTTCTTAAAAATTCCCTTCATAATGGATGATCCTTCCGATTCAATCAGTGAAATTATCGCGTTATTCTGAAGAGGTTGTTCCTTCTTTCACTTTCACGAAACTGTGAACCTTTTTATTTTGTGATATCAAAGCAAATCCAAGGAGTTACCCACCTGAAAGTGAGTCCCAATCCGTCAACAAGTAGAGATCGAACCGCAGAGTGTTGCCGATACAGCCTGTCTTCCCCCGACTCTCGCCCCATCTGTCTCGGAGTTAACATTTCGTGTGAGCACCGTCAGGGGACCCATTCCGCCCAGACCCTCCTCACGAGAGATCCCCTCCCAGAAATCCATTCCGCTTCCGTAAAGGTTCCAGGACTCTTTGGAGTGACTAACGGGCTTGGAGCAGAAACAACTTTCACTTCATTCTGTTCCTTAACCAGATAATTTTTTTCCGTGAAACAAAGATATGACAGCAGCGATGAAAACTTTCGGGAGGGAATCTCCTGAAACCTTAGGATATTTATCCATGATATTTGTAAAAAACTTGTTTGCTGCAATGGTGTTTTCTTATTTACGCGTTGCGAGCTAAAAACTATTTACCTTATTGACAGGTTTCAGTTAATTTTTGCTTGCTGCGTATGGGATAGAGAAACTATTTGGACCTACTTCCCGTTAAGGTGTAACGTTGAGTTGATTAATTAATAATTTTGAAGATATTAGTTTCTGAGAGCTAATTCTTCCACAGTTAACACTCATGCTACTTAAAATTATTCAAACGACCTGGCTCTATATTTCAGATGAAATGGACAAGCGAGGGAAAATTGATAGTGTAGCACTAGATCTATCTAAGGCGTTTGACAGAGTAAGCCATAAAATGGTAGTAAATAAGGTAAAAACCATTGGAGTGGATAAGAAAGTCATTTGCTGGGTAGAAGAATTTTTAAAAGGTAGAAAACAGAAAGTTAGGGTAGGAAATGTAGTATCAAAAGAAGTGGAAGTAAAAATGAGTGTGCCACAGGGTAGCGTATTGGGACCATTACTATTCATTATTCTAATGAATAATTGTGTTGATTGTTTACTATCTGAAATTAGATTGTTTGCAGATGACATAATGCTGTATAAAAGAATCAAAACCGTAGAGGATTGTAAACAGTTGCAGGGTGATCTGGACAGGATATCTAATTGGGTTGGTAAACATGGAATGAAGATAAATGCAAAGAAGAGTCAGCTTATTAGATACACAAATAAAAAACAAAAGGTTAGAATTGCTTGCTGAAGACTTGAAATGTAAATATATTGGAATTACTTTTGATAACGAACTTAACTGGGCAGGACACATAAGACAGGTGGTAGGAAAAGGTTTCAAAGTTCTGCACTTGTTGGAGAGAGTGATGAGGGGATGTACGAGAGAAGTCAAGGAACTGGGTTACAAAACTTTGGTCAGACCATTGCTCGAATATGGTAGTGTAGGATGGGACCCTCATTTTACGTATCAAATACAGGAGTTGGAGAGGGTGCAAAGAAGGGCTGCTAGATTTGTTTCTGGAAATTATCGCAGAATGCAATCAGTGACGGATATGATAAAGGAGCTGGAATGGAATTCATTGCAAGACAGGAGGAGGATGAGGAGGGTCATGTGAGTGTACAGGGCTTATACTGGCGATGAGGCATGCAAAGATATTGGAATAGGTATGAAAAGTAGTGCATGGAATGGAAAATATGACCATGACCACAAGCTGGCACTCGATTTCAGGCAGATTTCAGGAAGATTCTCTTTTTTAGGTAAGGGTGTCTGGGATTGGAATGAGTTACCAAGAGAAATGATGAATAATTTACCAAAAACTCTGAAGGAATTTAAAGATAAAATTTGTAGAGGGCAAATGTAGGTGGGTGCAGGATAGGGGGAAGATGTGTGAGTAGGGAAATTGCCACCGGAGCCTGTGCTCCATTGCAATTAAATTAAATTTAAAAAAAAAATATTTAGTAAGTACGTAAACGACTTGCCTGTTAACTTTGTAAACTTCATAACGTGCATGCGTTGGAATTCTTCTCTGAAGGTAACGAAGCCACAAATTATTGGAGAAATATTACATTCTGGTGAGTCAACTCACAATGAATTTTCTGGTTTGCAAATTTGTTCTGGTTTACGAGAACTTCTGGAACTGCTTTAGACCCGAATAAATAAGCAGCTACTGTCAAATTGTTTTATAATAAGAAGATATATACAATTTGGCTTTACGCCTCTTCAACATCAAGGTCATTAGAGGCGGGATGGGACTGGGGGCAAGGAACGGGAAGGTATTCGGCCATGGACCTTTGAAGGAAGCATCCCGGCATTCGCCTGGAATGATTTGTTGAAACCATGGAAAACCAAAATCTTGATTCCCTGACGGGGATTCGAACCGGCGTCCTCCCGATTGCGATGCCAGAGCGTTAACCACTCACCCACCACCGCTCGGTTAGATATATACAGGACGTTTTGGGGGAAAAGCTCTGGCCTCGTATTAAGACGGAGGCAGGTTTGAATCCCCGTTCCGCCATCCAGATTTTGGTTTTCCATGGTTTCCAGAAATCATTCTTAGCAAATGCCGGGCTGGTTCTTTCAAAAGGACATCGCAAAATATTCCCCGTTCCTTGACCCCAGTCCTTTCTTACTTTTAATGCCTAGACATAAACGTGGCGAACTTTTTCTCAAAAATTAAAATGTTATTACTTTAAATATTACAAATTTTTGAAAGCATCGAAAATTATTATCAGCACAATAATTTCTTTTTTTATGAAAACTGAAAATGTCTGGAAATCATACCTTCTTCTAGCATTGGCAATAAATTAAATATTTAAGAACGAAGTCTTTCTCGGCGTTGAGAATGTATAAACTGCTCTCGGGTGAATAGCCGAGTCAAGAGTGCGTTGTCACACGATATTTCGGCGACTAGATTCATTGCCGCCATCTTCATCAGTTTATACAAATTAAATATTGTTAACCAAAAGTAATGAATAACTGTTAAAATCAATTGTTATATACTCAAAGATATTTTTCATTAAATTCAAAAACATGTTCTCTGATATCTTGCTTTAATAATATCTCTTCATGAAGTGGAAATTTGCATTTTAATCACTTAAAATTAGTTTAATGGGGGTGAAATTTTATTTTTACGTTACGAGTGGCCTACTTATTTTTTTTTTATTAATCAATTTTTCCTTTAAATTTTCATTGGATCCTGATGGTGGAAGGTCCATGAGAGCGTTTTAGACACATCCGTATTATTTCACCCCAATACATATTTTTTGTTAATACAGACACAGAGGAATCACGCAACATTCTAAATGATAACGGTCTGGTGGCTCAGTGGTAAAGGCGTCTGACTGGGGTCGAAAGATCTCCGCTTCGAATCCCTCTCTCGAACTTTCACCTATGACACAGCTTGCTGTGTAAAGTGAAGTACGCCAGAACGCTTCCGTGATTTAGATACCACGTTAAACGGTAGGTCCCCTATACCCGATAGAATTTCTGGAATGGGTTAAGGAGGCTACGAAAAGAGCAGAATGCGCAGCCAATAGAAACCATGTCACCAGTTCATCACGACCACAGAGAATATACTGTATATATATACTAGATGACCCGTGCGAAAATTTTGCGAATACAATTAATAATAAGGTTGGTGGTTTGTAATAGGATGAAGGATGAACCGCCTAATTTGTTTCAATTGTGTATTTGTTTAGTGTAATAGGTACGTAACAAAAGTCGACGGCAGTAAAGCCGTTTATTAATATCTCTAAGATGTGTGCTACTGCCATCTAGCGCCTAGGCTCTGAACTGTCTCACACGCGCGACTTTCACAGTTATTACTTTTGCCCTTCAAGTGTCAAATACCGAAAGTTTTCGTTTTTAAGAAATTATGTGACCAAAGCAGAGGACCTTATTAGTTAATATGATAGCTCATTTATTTATTTCGGTTAAATATCGAGTGAGATAAAAGGCTCACGACAAAAAGAAAAATACAGAAATAATTACAATTTTTCCCTTTAAGGGTCGAATTCTAAAAAATTCCTTTTTAAAATATGATGTAACCACGGTGGAGTCCTTAATATCTAAAATAATACCTCATTTCTCTATTTCGTTTAGATATCAAGGGAGGATAAGTAGCTTCGTGACAAAAACATAAGTAAAGGAAATCATGATAAAACACTGGACACAAAATATGGAAAAATTAACAGAGTCACCGAGCTTAAATACTTAGGCGAAATTATGAGTCCAACAGGACTCGAAAAGAAGGCACGATAAAACAGACTCAACAAAATGAAAAAGGCTTTCGGATAGACCTGCAACATCTACAACAAAAAGAACATGGGAATTCAATCAAAAATTAGACACTACAATACAATTACCCAACGCTCTATACGCCACAGAAACACTCACACTAAACTCTAAGAGGGATATCGAGAACATCCAAAAAGAAGAACGAAGAATAATCAGGGAAATAATTGGACCAACCTAAACAGAAGAAGGCTACAGACTAAAGTCAAACAAAACAGTAGAGTCCCACTCAAACATAGCCAACGACATAAGAAATCGCAGACTAAAATTCTACGGTCACATCTACAGGATTCAGACTATACAGATAGTCAAACTCATGCAACCATTAAAAATGCCTAACAGTTGGTTCAATCAAGTAAGACAAGACCTAGGAAAAGTTAAAATCAAGAGTTCAGAAATCCTAGATCGCAAAATCTTCAGACAAAAAATACACGACTGGGTAGTCATGCCAGAAACCAAAGCCAAGAAGACCGGCACAACATGGACAGAAGAGAGAAAACTTGCCTTCAGTAAACGGATGCGAGAATACTGGAATGGCAAAAGAAACTCAGACAGAAAATGACTACGTTTTGCGTGATCTGTATTGGTCTATTCGCATAAAATAATAAATAATAATATGATGTGAGCACGGTGGAGACCTTAATTTTTAAAATGATACCTCATTATCTTTTTTTCTGTCATATATCAAGGGAGATAAATTGCTCGTGACAGAAAATCGCGTTGCAAAAATATTGATACTTTTGCCCTTTAATGGTCGAATTCCAAAATACGAGTATTCCTTTCTTAATATACAGGGTATATACCAAAAGTAGTAGGACTGATTTAAAAAAAAAAATATTGAAGATATCTTTACAATTCCTTAATCCTCTTCGAAATAGCACCCTTGGGCAGCTACACGCCAAAAATTACGCTGCTGCCATTGGCCGTACGCCTTCTGGAAGTCAGTTTCGGGGACGCTGTTGAGAACCCTGGTCGATGCTGCTTCAACGTCCTGGATTGAGTATAATGTCACTAAATGATTTTTCATTTATCGATTTCGGTTCAGGAATGCAGGTAGATAAATAGTTCGTGGTACGAAAAAAATTTTTTTTTTTTTTAGAAATATTCTCTTCTTAAAATGTGATCAAAGTGTAACAGACAGCTACAGGCTGTTTGATCATCTCGCCTGAAAACATAGCAGTAGTAACTACGTAGTAAAAGCACACCCTGAGGAACAACGGGGAAACGCTAGGAAGAAGGAGACGTATTTTGTGATGTTTTATCCTTTTCTGATCTGTTCTGCCTTCCACCCTTTGCAGTTTTCTTATAATGACGGACGCAAAACCCGGGAATCAGTGTGGAAGGTCTGGTCCGTTTTTCGTTTATGAATGGGGACTTTTTGTGTGAATGCGTATAGCGACAATCACTGGCACTTTGATGGCGGATGCGGTGCTTTCTGCGCAGCTCCTTTAACGACGGAAGCCATTATCTCTAATGGCCGCCCGTCCGACTTATGAGAGGGTGGACAGCACCAGGTCTAAATCGACGCCACAAAGAGACGCCGTCTCCTTTGTACCTCCGTTTATTGCGTCCTGCTTACGCAGTATACAAAGCAGAGTACGCCAACCACCGTACTAGAAACAGAGTACTGGCAGGAAATTCGACGGAAGCTTCTGTCTAAAATTCACTTCGTGCCTAGGCTCGTGACAAAATTGCTTTGTTTACGTGTCCAGGTGGTCACTCTACCTCTGGGCTCTCGGCCCCGTTGGCCGAGCTCTCTAAGACACTTGCGGTGCTCGAAGCGTGGTTAGCTGCATCAAGAAACGGTGATGTTTTTGTTTTGATGCGCCACTAATTACCAACCTGAAGATTGCTTGATAAGCAATCGACGCTTTTCAATTGAGTATTACTCTTATTGTCTAATACATTCAGCCTCTCCATCTAAACAAGGTAATGACGGAGCGAATCGTGACTTCTATTACTATTACTCCGCGATTCACTAAAAGTGTTTGGCGGAGGGTGCATTGCACCTATCAGGAAAGGTAATGGTTTGGAAGGGATATACGGGATATGGCAGGTGGCGCCCATGGGCTATTGTGAGGAACCATCCCAGCATTCGCCTGGAGCGATCTAGGGAAACCATGGAAAACCCAGATCAGGATGGCCGGAGTGCTTTATCGGAAGCTACTACTGTCCGATTTTGTGTTTACTCGCCCGGTAAATCCATTCTATTCCACTCCCTAATCGCTCGTGGAAAAAATGAGTACAGGAAATGAATCGGTTCTGGCCCTGATTTCTCTTATCTTATTTTCGCTGGTCATTGCGAGATATGAATGTTGCTGGTAGCAATATTTGTTCACTGTCATTCCGAAATACGTCAGTCGAGAATTTTTCAATTAGCTTCCGTCGAGAGCAACGCCTTCGGTGCTCCAGGTCTTCCCAACCTAACTCCTTCAACATGGCACTTACACTTTCCCTCCAACTGTATATACCTGTCACGAATCGGGCGGCTCTTCTTTGGACCATATCTAATGCCTCCATTAATCCCTTTTGATGGGGACCCCATACAGAGCAGCAATATTCCAAGTGAGGCCTCACTAGTGACTTATACGCAATCGATTTAACTTCCGGAGTGCATTGTTTTAAATTACGACCTAGAAATCGAAGCATACGATTTGCTTTCCCAATTACATTCTCGATATGCTCATTCCACGACAAATTATTACGAATTGTTACCCCTAGGTATTTAGCGAAATCTACCGTTCTAAGGACAGTGCCATTAATTGTATATTCAAAGCTAAATGGTGTCACCTTTTTACTTACACGCATGACTTTACACTTTTTAGCGTTTAACTCCAACTGCCAATCTTTACACCACGCAATTATTTTCATAATATCGTCTTGTAACAAAGCGCAGTCGTCCTGGGTTGTGATTTCACGATAAATAATAGCATCATCGGCAAATAATCTTTTCATTCTCCTTATTATGTCGCACAAATCATTAATGTATATTCAATGGCCCAAAGAAGTCCAAAAGTTTTCTTGAGCACTTTGGGATATGAAACTGCTGTTATTAATATATTTGCAGTGTGAAATCGATTTCAAGTGGTTAGAGGTGGATGCATGTCACTGGACCTATGAATGGTTGTGAAGGGTACAGGTCGAGTAAGATAGAGGTAGGAGCTGCCGTGAAGTGTAACATAGTGATTTCCAAAAATTGTTCGAATTTAGATTAGCATGGCTGTAAACTGAGATCATGTCACTTCGTTTAGAAGGCGTCACCTCATTTTCTCGCATCATGTTGTTCGAGTCAAGCTATTCCGCTCCCATATTGGAAGCAGAGAGACAGAGCGTGGTGGGTGAGCGGTTAGCGCTTCTGGCCTCGCTTTCGGGATGACAGAGGTTCGAATCCCCGTCCGGGCATCCAGATTTGGGTTTTCCAATGTTTCCCCATATCACTCCAGGCGAATGCCGGGATGCTTCCTTCAGTGACCATGGACCGAATTGCTTTCCGTTCCTTGTCTCCATTCCTTTCCCGCCTCTAATGACATCGACGTCGATGAGGCGTAAAGCCCCAAACAACCAAAAAAAAAAAAGGAAACAGAGATAATATACGGCTTGAATTTAGAAAAATTCCTTTCTCAATTAATGACCTTACCAAAGCGGAGAATTTAACCTTTAAGATAGTACCTAAGTTATCGAATCTGGTTACGTGTGAGAGGAGAAAGATGGATCGTAACAAGAAAACCTTTTAGAAATAACTGTCCCGTACCCTCGACTTCGTACGCGTGGATTAAGATTTTTTTTGCCAGAATTAAATATAGAAAGTTGTTGGTAACGAAGGATTGGTCCCAAACAATATCGAGTCGGAATAATATGACAGGAAAGCTATCACTATATCATTCTACCGTCGAACTTGTCTCTTGAAGAGAATCAATTTCCAACATATTTCTGTCACCATTCGATAAGGTCTCAAAATTTCGTGACTACAACTGTTAATCATACTGGAAAAAATATCCTGTGCCCTTCATACAGATTTTCTTATCAAATTCCATCAATATCGATATAGCCATTTAGTCGCCAAAACGTAACAAAAAGACAGAGACTTACTTCCGTATTTATATTAGTATTACTGTGGTTCACACTCACACACTGACTGCGAACAACACCTGAGGGATCATTATAACGTAAAAAAGTGTACACCTACAACATTGCAAGACTACCTACGATTTGCCTCGCATTGCACCCCTAACTTTTTAATATATACAGTTTAACATTCCATCCGAATAATCTACGGCCCAGGCCTGACTCTTACGATGAAAAACAATTTTTAAAAATCTTAGCCTCCACGGAGATTTGAACCCGAGAACACAACGTTCGTAAGCAAGCGCTTTAGCCACTGAGCTGGCAGTCCACTACACGGCAACATGGTACGGAGACGTCCATATTCAACGTGTCTGTCTATCGCCGTATTTCGAAGTTATGAGACAAAATGTGTTATTTATACAGATAATTTTTCAACCAAATATAGACAGTATTTTTCCCCTTGTTTCAAAGGATAAGTGTGCAAAGTTTCATCGAGATAGGATGAAAATTGTGGATTTGTATGAAGAACAAACAAACAAACAAACGAACAAACAAACATTCATCTTTATATGTAAAGATAGATGCTTAATGTCGGACAGTCACTTCCTGCTTTAATTTACTTGGTTTAATTGTTGCTGCATATAGATTTGTTCCATAACAGCACGGTAAAACATTCTCACAACTTATCTGTGTCTACAACTCGAAAGCTAATTTGATTTTCCTACAGGAAACACACAAGGACGTCAGAGGTTCTATACTGTGGGAACAACATTTTACATGGAATCCGAAAGTTGGAGTGATTCCACCGTACATCGCTTAGAGATGGTTGCAATGAACTTTTATTCGTCCTGGAGACTTCAAGTTTTAGACGCATGCATTTAACTTATGAGCTAGATACCAGATCAGTAATTTTTAAGATGTGTTAATCTTTTTGATCAGCGTACATCATTATTTTCCCATGAAATATATGGGAAGAAAGATTTTTCGATTTGGTATCCGCTCTTAAGGCATACGTTATTTTTAGTTTTTAATATTTTAAAATATATTATTGTGAAATAATTATAAACCAATGACGAAATTTTCAACCTTTATACGATATCTGCGCTGTCAATGTAAACCGTTTTCTCTCAGGTAAGCAGGCCTGCTGGAGTATCTTGTTATAAGGTGTTTGTGCTGTTTCACAACGGTGAGGTAGCAAGCTGAAACTGACTTGCAGGAGAATATTAGCTGTTGTATATGCGGCTCGTTAGATTTTTAACGAGGAAAGTACAAGGCATCTATTAAGTGTCATTTCACTTAATCAAATGTGTTTCACTGTACTGTATTATATTTTCGCAGTAGAAGGATGAAATAATTCTTGAGGTGAATACAAATGAACAGACCTGTGACTTTGGTGGAACACTGTAAAATATCTAGCGCAAGATAGCTGATTGTTAAGTATGTTTAGTAATTGGCAGTTTAGTAATTTCAGCACTTTTCAGAACAATCAGCTAAAGCCAGCTCCAGAGACGGGCTGAATTACAGCGTAATGGACAATTAAGAACCATTTAAATAATTGCCTCACACCTCAAAGCACTGTGTACTGATATTTTCACTCCATTTCAGGTTACATATACTAGGTTTTCAATTCGACCCAGGAGAATATAACTGGTATTGTCTATCTGAAAGCGCCTCTCAACTCAAGTGATTTCCTCGCCGACTGGAATAGAGGTTTCTTTCGGTCGGGTCTCTGAGGCAGTGAAATCAATATGTCACATGTCTGAGTGAAAGAGAGCCGCAGGACCAGCTGCTCGACTTTCGCTTTATCCATACACAATACGACTTTCAGAATGTAAAATGCCACACCACGTAGCCAAACGTCATCGGATCATACATCTCTGTCATCAGCTGCATAGCTAGCACGCAGCTGGACGTTTATTTTCCTTTGTTCTAGCGATTGTTCCTCGGTTTAGGATACTTTGAGAACTCTGGTGATTAATTAAATATTCCACTTACTTTTTTCGGGGATCGCAATGCTTTAATTGATGGTTCAGTACCAACGTTTCGGCGACCAACCTGGTGCCATCATCAGGGTTTTCAGACTCGAAATGGTGTGGTTTTCACACGACTCTGTCGCTGAGCTAACTGTTGTGGTTACCGGCAGCGGATGTCAACTGTTCCAGAGATCTTGTCGTTGGAAGTTTTGTGTTGCGAATGTCCACAAGTGCACATTTCCACGTTTCGCTTAAGCCATAGCCACCGTCTTTATTGAATTTTTTTGGATGTTTGAAGATTTCTATTGATTCCCTTATTTTTCGTTCTAGAAGACCTTTGGGTTGTGCTATAACTTCTGTTTTCTCCCATTGAATTTTATGTTCTTCTTCTATCTGATGTTCTGCTACAGCTGATTTTGTTGTATGACCAAGTCTTGCGTGACGACAATGTTCTTTTAGTCTTACAGTAACCGCTCGGGAAGTTTCGCCAATATACACCTTTCCACAATCGCAGGGTATCTTATATACTCCACTTGCTTGTAATGGTGGTCTGCGATCCTTTGCTGATCTTAAAATGTCTCTTATTTTGTTGTTACTATTAAAGACTGGTTGAATACTGACTTTCATCAGCACTTTTCCAATTCTGTCAGTGACTCCTTTTATGTAAGGTAAAAAAGTTTTCTTCTTTTGTTCCGTTATCTCTCCATTTACCTCTTTATTGTTCCTCTTGTTACTGCTTAAGGCGCTGGCTATTATCAGACTACTATACCCATTCTTCCGTTGGACCCCGTGTAGGTGTTTACTTTCTTCTTGTATGTACTCTTTATCTGCTACTATTTCCGCTCTACAAAATAAGGTTTTGATCAGAGCGCTTTTTTGAGCTGGGTGGTGATGTGATGCAGCATTTAAGTAGAGATCTGTATGTGTAGGTTTTCTGTACACAGTGTGTGTTAATTTTCCCTCTTTTCTTCTCACTAAAACATCCAAGAAAGCCAGTTGCCCATTAGTTTCTAATTCCATTGTGAACTTTATTTTTGGATGGATGCTGTTAATATGGTCCAGAAAAACTTTTAACTCCACCTCTCCATGTGGCCATATCACTAACGTATCATCAATGTATCTAAACCAGATCAACGGTTTGTTTGTGGTGATTGCTTGCAGAAATTCTTTCCTTTCTTAGCATTTCATCGGGATAATGTAAGACGCTGGTTTTGACCAGCTCCTTCGTATTTTCCGTTGTTTTTGTTAAAACAACAGATCACCAGGTCCTGTCACTAGATTTCACTCGAAGGTAACACCGTTCCTTCATGTATATTAGAATATAAAAAATTACTTACTAGCTGGTACCTACGACATCGTTAGTGTTTGTCGAGAATTTTGCAGATTTTTATGTTTTTGCTCAGAACGTTTCATATTTCCAGGATAAAAAGGAGCCTGACAATTCGGCAACCCCTCAGCGAAAACTCCGTCTAAGTCGGTTCACACACTAAATATGTTGCACATAAATTATTTACATATGTTAATAGCTGAAAACTGTGTCGTATTCAAAAAAGGTGATCGAAGTGATCCTGGGAACTATCGTCCCATATCTACAACATCTGTTTGTAGTAGAGTTATGGAGCATATTATATGCTCGAACATTATGAATTTTCTAGATGATAATTTGCTTACAACAAATCAACACGGATTTCGGAAGAAAAGATCATGTGAAACACAGCTGGCCCTATTTACACACGACGTAATGAAAGTTATTGATGCAGGTTCACAAGTAGATGCAATTTTTTTAGATTTCCAGAAAGCCTTTGACTCTGTGACACACAACCGCCTTTTAGCGAAGCTTCGAGCGTACGGTATATCGGATCAGCTTTGTGAATGGAAAAGGATTTTCTAACTGGTCGGTCGCAGTATGTTGTCGTTGAAGGAGAAAATTCTTCTAATCTAGATGTTACATCGGGTATACCTCAAGGAAGTGTAATAGGACCACTTCTTTTCTTAATTTTTATAAACGATCTCGGAGACAAAGTGAAAAACCTTTTTAGATTGTTTGCTGATAATGCGGTTATTTATAGGGAAGTAAGAAATTTGGCCGATTGCTTAGAAATTCAGCGCGATCTGGATGTTATTTTGGCTTGGTGCGCTGAGTGGCAACTTACTCTAAATTGTAAAAAGTGCAAGCCAATGAGCATAACTAACAAAAAGAATCCGATTGTTCAGAAATACGAGTTAAACAATACAGTTATTGATATGGTCGATTCTATGAAATATTTGGGAGTAACAGTACAAAGGAACATGAAATGGGACATACACATTAATTCGTTAGTAGGTAGAGCAAATTCTAGGCTGCGATTCATAGGTCGAATCTTGAAAAATTGTAATGAACAAACAAAGGAGATAGCGTACAAATCTCTTGTGCGTCCACATTTGGACTATTGTTGTGCCATTTGGGATCCGTTTCGTAAGGGGTTAATCGAAAATATAGAGAAAGTACAGAGAAGAGCCACTCGATTTGTGACCGCTTGCTACAGTCCTTATGAAAGCGTCACAGAACTGATTAGTAGACTAGGTTGGGAGTCTCTGGTAGATAGACGACACACGTTTCGTTTAAACTTATTGGAAAACATGCGTACTCCCACTCTCACTTTTGAGTGTAGTGAAGCTCTTCTTCCACCAACCTATTTGAGTCGGAAGGACAGGAAAGATAAAATTAGAGAAATAAGGTGCCGGACTGATTCTTATATGAATTCTTTTTTCCCTCGTACCATTAGGGATTGGAATGCACAGCAAAGAGATTAGCTTTGGTGCTGAGCACCCTCTGCCACCCACAATTTTGTGAGTTGCAGAGTATGTAGATGTAGATTCTAGAAAATTATTCAAAAACATTTTAGTACGTTTAAGAACATTCTAGTACATTTTAGAAGATTCCAAAGATTTTTTAGAACATTTTGGTAGAATTATGAAAATGCCCAAGGTCAACCACTTTCATCCATCATATCTCCCACACTCCTACATGTAATCATCATAGTGGCATGCCGGCGTTCTCTAGGTTACTACCGCACACAAAAAATCAGTGGTCTGCGCTGGTTAGTTGAGTATAAAATATACGGACATAGATACACACACGTAAGGCCTATTAGTTTGTTAAATACCAGTAAAAAAAGTGGCTAATGTTCTGTAAGTTGTTGCCAAATTCTTCTCCACAACTATAATAATATATTGTTATAATTATAGTGATATAATAAATATTATGAGAGCTGAATATCATGCAGTGAGAAAACTGAAATACTTTCTAATAAAAGTGAAAGGCTGACAAACGACCGAACAATTACTTTTTTATTTGCAAATAAAAATTGTCTACTGAGCAAGTAACACCTAAAATACTTTCTCCTGAACAACTGAGAATTAGGCTTGTGCCGAAGCCTCTTTGCGATTGCAACAAGAGTTAAAATTCTACCATGTCATCACTCAGGTGACTGCTGGGCAAGCAGTTTTGCCAACTGTCGTCTCCTAAAGTGTTTGACTGTTCTTTTCTTTTATCCGTGTCATTTACCTATGATAATTACACCAAAATAAAAATCTCTCCGTAAACAGGCTATTTGATTCGATGATTTGCCTTATATCTGCTTCTCCTTAACTTCTTTCTTATGGCTTTATGCCCCACTGAAGTCCAGGTCGTTAGAGAGAGATAGGACTGAGGACAATGAATGGGAAGGAATTCGGCCATGGCCTTTTAAAGGAAGCATCCCGGCATGGACAGATTTGGAGAAACCATGGAAAACCCTAATCTGGAAGCGGATTCGAAAGCGCGCCATGGCAAATGCGAGGCCAGAACGTTAACGCTCTCTCACCACACAACAAATTCTTACTGCAAGCTTGGTAAAGGTAGAGCATGTAATACCTTTGGCTAACTCAGATACATTTGTAATTAACGAATTTTCTGATTGTATTAAAAAGGTAATTACACCAAACAATTACCATAGTTAACTTTACCACTTTACGGTAGCGAAACATGGACTTTAGGAATACCGGAAAGAAAGAAACTTGAAGCATTTGAAATGTGGTGCTACAGAAGAATGCTGAAAATTAGGTGGACAGACAAAGTAAGAAATGAACGAGTTTTGGAAATGATGGGCGAGAAAAGAAGTTTATGGAAGAAGCTTACAGAAAGAAGAGACAAGCTGGTAGGTCATATTTTGAGACATTGGCTAATTTGTTAATGGAGGGAACAGTCGAAGGTAAGAACTGTAGAGGAAGACAGAGATTAGAATATATGAAGCAGATAATTGAGGACGTGGGTTGTAAGGGATATTTAGAAATGAAGAGGTTAGCACATGATAGGAAGGGATGGAGGATTGCATCAAACCAGTCGAAAGACTGACGACAGCAAAAAAAAAAAAATAACTTTACCAAAGACATTATACCAGCCGTGCCTTACAAACAACACAAAGTGAGAAAAAAGAAAATATCTCAGTCAGTACTTTCTACGCTACTTAATCTTCTCCTCCACTGTGGATAGGACGATGAGAATACGATGTTCAGGAAAGTGTCCACCAGAGGAAAGCTTTTTTGTGACAGGCGTAACACGAATAGGAACTATTTACCACCGAAATGATTCCTACAGACCAGCTGAGCGCGCGCCACTACTTAATGATTGCTACCACACCTGTGGCCGTTTCATGATTGACCGTAAATCTGCACTGTCTTATATATTTAATTTAATTGAAACCTCGATACCTGGGTAAACTAACGAAAAATTTCCTCGAATAGATGCACATGGCTACACCGCCGGACAGTCCTAACAGACCAGCTGGTGGAAAATATATCCTACAAACTTGTTTTAATAGCGTGATATAGAATAGTAATCTTTCTCCCTGTTCCCTTCAGAGAAATGTCTCAAAATTTCTTTCAGGTTTGCCATATCACAGAACAGTTGCAAAACACCTTCTGAGTATTTATTTGTTTGCGTAATCTAACATTAATTTTGATTTTGTCTTTCCTTACCCCCCCCCTCCAAAAAAATTCTTAATAAATCTGCCTCTCCAAAACATTCCATTACATTATTATTATCATTTTAAAGAAAGAAAGTAAAATAAAATAGAGTGAAGGAGAGATGTAGAAACAAAAATTTTTGGCTGCTAAGTTTTTCAATAGCAGTAAAATGTTTCCTCAGTTCAAAAAAAATTCCACATATTTGTTTTTGCTTCAGCAAATTGGTATACTGCAGATCAGTAGTGTATCATGAATAGCTGATCAAACACTGATGGCTCTAGTTTTTCTCGTATTCGATTGTTTAGCTCAGTTAAGACCACTTTTGACAATCAAGAACACAAATATAAATTCATAACAACGAAGTTTTTCTCGACGTTCATAATTAATATAATGTTCTTGGGTAACTAGCCGACTGAACAAGCTGTTTACGCACGATATTTTGCGAATTAAAATCTCCGTGGGTAGATGGGGGCGAAGTTTTGATCGCCGAAGTATCGTGCGTAAATAACTTGTTCATTCGGCTAGTTACCAGACAACACTATATTCTTTTTAACAAATGATCGACTTTGGATAAGTGAAAAGTATTTTGGCTTTAAATAGTGTGAACACTTTAAGGACACTATACTGTAGAACTATTGATTAAAGGGAAATTATCTCATGTATATTTTAAAACATATATATGTCCATATACCGTTTATCAGTTACGTTTTTCCTTTTTCATAACTAAACTCCTACTACTCGCCATTATTGCGTCGCCATATAGGACACAGGGAGACACGATCAACGCGACCGGTTAATTCTTACACCCTGCTGTTCTAGTGGTCATAATGTTTGGTTCTATCAAGGCACTTCTGTTCAAGACTTCTTGTGCTAAATTTACTTTTTACTTATTAATACATTTTATCTGTCATTAAATTTTGTATCGCTGTATTTTTCCTTGTTTTTCCAAAGCCAGAGGAAATTTACTCGTATATACAGAACCCATGGATCAGTAAGTTTTGGAAATATACGATATTCTTTAATTTCATTTGTAAAACATTTCTGTTACCCTTTAGAAAATTATGAAATGTTACACCAGCTCACAATTTTAGCTACTAATAAAATAAAATATATTAATAATCAAAAATACAACTCTTAATTATTTATTTTGAAACAATGCAAAAAGTTTTAAAAAATTTATTGTTCCCCCACCTGACGAGATATGGGCTTGTCGGTGAAGCAGAAAAAAAGTTTTTCCGTCCAGTTTACTCTTAAGAAAGACTTTCTAGAATAAAGTTTCCAAAATTGTCAATACGATATTCGGCATCTCTTCAAAGAAACACATAACATGCGCAAAAACTTCAATGATAAAGAAGGCTGTAACAGAGCGCTCTAGTAGAAACAGAACTCTGTTGGCCTTTGAACATAGAATACTAAAAATTTAATTATATTATACAGGATATAAGTTATAGTAATCAACGACACTTGCCAACACGTACAAAGTTAGCTGACAGGAAATAGGCGAAGCCAATTTATCCCCATTTCTGTGTCCACTCACACTAAACAATATTGGCCCAGCCTCGAAAAAAGAAAATATATTAAACAGGACATTTACAGCGAATCAAATGGCTTTGTCCGATGATTAGTCGAAGTGTTCAGTGGTTTTTGTGTAGGGTTTCATATTCTCCATTGGAGTCTAACTTAACCGGCTGCGATCTACGAGAAAGGAATTTAATGAGCACCCAGGATTTCTTTACAACTAACACCCTTTGTGAGATTAATCGAAAACTTTCAACGGTTCGAGGAAAGGATGAAAATAATTAAAGCTACTGCATTCAAAATGCATTAAATGGGTACGTTGTTAGCGGCTACAGTTAATTCATGCAGCGCGTTCCTTGTTGATTCGTCGCCATCCTTTCTCGCAATAAACTGTAAACCTTTACCGTGTGGAGTCGGTTTCAATTAATTACAAAAGTTTTAATCAAACTAGATAACGTCCTCGTCTGCATACGGTAATTATTTACAACATTGTTTAAGTTTCCTTACGGCCCTTAAACACTCTACTGTGCTTCACACTGAGAGAATGCAACGAGGCGTAATGAAACGGTCCCACCTGCTAGCGAACATTAAGTGCGAACTTTCCCTGCCTGAATAAATGTTCATTTATTATAACTTTTAACAACTTCTTGATTTTTTTAACATCTACAAGAACAACAGTAAAAAAATGATAATAATAATATAATATTCAACTTAATTGAAATGGAGCGCACGCTCCGGCTGCAATTTCTCTAAACACCCATTTTTCCACACCTACATTTTCCCTCTACAAATTTTAGCTTTAAATTCTTTCAACGTTTTTTTGTAAATTATTCATCATTCCTCTTTGTAACTTATTCCGATCCCTGATATCCATACCCAAAAAAGAGAATCTTCCTACACCCTAGTACATTGAAATCGAGTGCCAGCTTGTGGTCATGGTCATCTTTTCCCTTCGATGTATTACTTTTAATTCTTAAACCAATTTCTTTCATACCTCGTCACCAGTGTACGACTTGTATACTCCCATGACCCTCTTAATCCTCCTCCTGTCTTCCAATTAATGTAATTCGAGCTCTTTTATCATATATGTTAATAATAGTATTCTCGGTAATTTCCAGAAACAAATCTAGCAGCCCTTTTTTGCACCCTCTCCAACTCCTGTATTTGATACGCAAAATGTGGATCCCATACTACTCTACCATATTCAAGAAATGGTCTGAATAAAGTTTTATAACCCAATTACTTTACTTCTCTCGTACATCCCCTCATCACTCTCTCCAACAAGTGCAGAATTTCGAAACCTTTTCCTACTATCTGTCCAATGTGTCTTACCCAGTTACTCTTCTTATCAAATGTAATGCCAAGATATTTACATTTCAAGTCTTCAATAAACAATGCTTTCCCCACCTTGTAATAATAATGAACCTTTAGTTTATTATTTGTGTATATATAAGCTGACTCTTCTTTGCATTTATCTTCATCCCATGATTACCAACACAACTAGATATATACAGTACAAGACATATATTGATGATGAGGATCGTATAGACAGTAATAAAAGAATGGGAAGAAACACATACTTCAATGGGAAGAAATGATTTAACGATTTGCTGACACTTGATTTCAGGTAGTGGTAAAATTTTCTTTAGGATAAATTGCAATGGGAAATGCTTAAAAATTAAACAAAAACATTGTAGAAGTTTAATATTGAAAATTAGATAGATTGTAAAATTATAGCGATAAAAATATTGATTAAGCAATCAGGTGTGGTATGTAAATTGATCTCAAATATATGAATTATTTTTGTGAATAAAAAGACATTGGCCCCACTATATAAAAATGAAACTTGTGTAAACAATTAACTACACGTTTTTTTTTTGTTTTTTTTTTTGTGAAAATGTTGTTATCAGCACTTATGGGATGGAACAATATTTTCCTACGCACGTCGAACACGTGTTTGTACAAACAACTAAAATGCTGTTGCTAAGTATATAATAAAACAACTGTAGTGTAGTATGAAAAAACTGAATCAGTATTTAGTTGTGCAAGAAAGATATTGGTGTAAGAATTGAAAGTAATGCAAGGAAGGGAAAAGATGACTATGACCACAAGCTGGCACTCGATTTCAGGCACAAGGGTGTAGGAAGGTTCTCTTTTTTAGATAAGGGTGTTAGGGATTGGAATAAGTTACCAAGAGAAATGATGAATAATATACCAAAAACGTTGAAAGAATTTAAAGTTAAAATTTGTAAGGATAAATGTAGGTGGATGCAGAAAAGGGGGTAAATTGCCGCCGGAGCATGCGCTCCATTGCAATTTAATTTAATTTAAAAAATAATAATTTACAGTTTAGAAGATACGAAGCTGGCAAATATGCATCTCAGGAATTGGAAGTTGTTAAAGTAATGTGATTTTTAAATTGCGTAGCTTAACAGTTCGACACTGCATATCTATTTATGAACAGACTATGGAGATAGAAAATTGATGCTTATGAAGCAATAAAAATGCACATCAGCACTAGCAGAAAAGCTTATAATTTGCAGAAATGCGAATTATAGCTGCATTTTATGAAGCGAAAATAACTGCCGTTCTTTATGATGTAATAAAGACCTTAATAATAACTGACTGAGGATTAAAAGCTGGTGGGGCACCTCTCTGGTTGGGGGAGGGGGTTGAAGTGGTGGAAATGGCGTCCTTTAGATCCAGAGTAATAAACACATCTGTGGAGCGTACAATTACCACTTCACCTCGATGTCATGAGCGAATCTGATAGTGAGTTTCTAACTTGAAATCCAATACGCGATTCACTTGGAGGTCATAACAAAGAGAACGGATATCATGTACCCATCCTTAGCATCCAGATACCACAATAATATTCAAATACTTGAAGGAAAAATTTCGCACGTAGTGTATATTCATACACGGGTAGTTACGCATTAATAGTGTTATTTTGTAAATATTCTTGTACAAAATCTTTATTTGATTTAAAAAGTGAGTTCATCTAGTCCAGACGGAAATTACGTTTAATATACTGTATGAGGAAGCGACCGTCACTTTATTTTGTTGTTCCGATTATTTAGTTGTAATACTGTTTTACATCTACATTCATACTCTGCAAATCACAAACATTGTGAGTGGCAGAGGGTGCTAAGCACCAATCCTAAACCCTCCCATTCCAATCCCGAATAGTGCGAGGAAAGAAGGAATACATATAAGTATCAGTACGGCATCTTATTTCTCTAATCTTATCCCTCCGGTCATTGGGACCTAAATAGGTTGGCGGAAGAAGTATTTCATTGCACTCGAATTTAAATTTTCTCGCATATTCTCCAATAAATTCGAACGCAAGCTACGTCGTCTGTCTTCCAAACTATCCCAGCCCAATCTATGTATCAATTCTGTGACGCTTTCATAAGGGCTGTAACAACAAGTCACGAATCTAGCGGCTCTCATCTGTACGCTCTCAACTGAGTCAATCAGAACCTTGCGATACGGATCCCAAACCCCACAACAGTAATCCAGATGCGGACGCACTAGTGTTTTATGCGCTATCTCCTTTGTATGAGCATTACAATTACTCAAAATACGACCTATGAATCGTAATTTAGAATTAGCCTTGCCTACGACGGAAGTTATGTGCATGTCCTATTTCATGTTGCTTTGTACTATCACCCCCAGATACTTCACGGAATCAACCGTGTCAACAGCTGAATTGTTTATTTTGTACTCGTGAATAAACTGATTCTTTTTGTTACTTATCCGCATTGCCTTGCACTTTTTAAGGGGGACTAACTGGTAGAATCTTTATACTTTTAACCACCTTATTCTGTATATTTAAATACCCGATTCATTTTTCCGTCTTTATTGATGCTTTAACTGAATCACTTTTTGCTATGGAACCTTACCAGAGTCTAATTATATTTTCAAAATCTATTCATTACTTAACTTACGTATTTTTAGTTAAGCTACAATGTCGCTCCCCCCCCCCCCCAAAAAAAAAGAAGAAGAAAAAAAATTACTTATCGAAAAGCTAAGTCTGAATTTAGCTCGAAGTGTTTCCATTCTTTTCGTCAGAAATTACAGTGTCGTCAACTTTGTTGCACATATTAAAAAAAAAACGCACAAACCATCTTGTCATACTAATTCTAATACATAAAAATAATGACATTAAAAAATAATAATGGTTTGCCACGAATTACATGTTTTCTGACATTCTGCGTCTACAAATTTGAAAATGGCTGTCAGGCAATAACTCACTGTTGTAGTAAACTTTACAACTAATGGTTGAAGCAATAATCGATGACCTTGTTGTGCAACACGCAAACGACTAATTTGCGCAACTGAAAATCGAAATTATACTTCTACAAATGTAGAACGAGTATAAAGTTTGTTTAATCTTTACATTATTATTGCGGTATTTTAAATCTGTTACAACTTAATAGATACATAAAACCATCGACTACATACCTTTAAATCTGCATACAGCAATTTAAAAGATAAAAATTAATTCCGACATTGACTACAGTTTCAATACCAGCAAACCACATCTTGTCCAGCAACTAACACTTTCAGCTTTTAACTCCTGCAGAGATATAGAATAGAAAACTGTGAAATTTTTGAAGCATTGCTTTCGAATACAGGAATATCGAATATTGAATTGCAATATGAGAGGAATCAAATTTAATGATGAAGAAGTCATGAATCTTGCATAGGAGGACAAAGATGAAAAACTGGTTAAGAACAGGCACTTACGCAGTATTGTAACAATTAATGGACTGATAAGAAGGAAGTATTAACAAATGAAAGTAATGAGAAAATGTTGTGTTGCAACCTAGTCGCGTTTTCGCAGAAAATGTGGTCGGTCAACGCTATTGGCCGGCCGATGAGGCATTCCCCGATGTCGCCCCACCTCACCCCACCCCACCTCGCCTCGGCTGCCGTGAAGGGAGCAGACGCTCCGTGGTCTTTATCAAACTCGTCTCCAGCAGCAACAGCTGGCGCTTCTCTTTCTGTTGATTTGGCTCGAAGCGCCAACTTTCCTGCCGCGGTGACCTCTATAAAAGGGGGGACGGGGGAGACATTGTTGACGTGATATTACATATTATGTAAACGTGGTGTGTTCCAAGATATATACAGGGTCCGGCAATAAAACCTCCCTCATTTTAAAGTGTTGTCACATAAAAATTTAAATATGATAGAGAATAATTACTTTTATTTATGGAAAATACATACTTTGCCATTTTTAATTATTTGGTTTTAAAAATTATATCTGCCCTCCATTGTTGACACATTGACAAAGTCTATCTAGAAAGTTCTCCATACATTTTCGCGTCATTTCTCTTGGAATGGTTGCCAATTCTTGGGTAATGGCCCCTTTAAGTGCTTGCAGTGTTGGGGGACGATGTTTGTACACTATAGGCTTTAAGTGTCCCCAAAGATTGGTGAATGTTGCATAGACACACTCACACGCGCCAAATTTTCCGGCGTTGTTGCAGTCCGAGGACGGCCTGTAGGTTTTTTTTTGTTTTTTTTTTAGTGCTGAACCTGTCTTTCTAAAGTTTGACACCCACAGTTCAATAGTTTTTCTATCCGGGACACGATCATGTTGGCCAAGTTCGAATCGTCTCCGAAAATCTGAGAACAACTTTTACGAATAAATTCGTCCACAACAAACGCACGATGATCACCAAGCCATGACATGGCGCACACTGAAAATGGCAGGTACACCTCTTTAAAACAAAACACACTCCACATCAGTATCCTCACTACAACCCGCACGCCGGCTACGTGAAATGTGGGAGGTTTTATTGCCAGACCCTGTATATATATATATATATATATATATATATATATATATATATAAGATGAATATATGCATGTTTGTTTGTTGGTTTGTTTGTTCTTCTTACAAATCCACAGTTTTCATCCGATCTCGATGAAACTTTGCACACTTATCCTTTGAAACAAGGAGAAAAATACCGTCTACATTTGGTTGAAAAATTATCTGTATAAATAATACATGTTGTATTATCATTTCGAAAAATTACTGAACGGCGATAGACAGACGCTTTGGATGTGGAGGTCTCTGTATTGTTTTTTCGTGTAGCGGTCAGGTAGCTCAGTGGTAAAAGCGCTTGCTTACTAATGTTTGGGTCGTGATCTCCGGTTCAAATCTCCGTGGAGGCTAAGGTTTTTAAAAATTATTTTTGATCGCAAGAGTCACGCCTGGGCTATAGGTTATTCAGATTGAATGTTAAACTGTTGATATCACACAGTTAGGGGTGTAATGCGAGGCAAATCGTAGGTAGTCTTGCAATGCTGTTGGTGTACACTTTTTTTACGTTATATTGATCACACAGAGGTGATTCGCAGTCAGTGCGTGTGTGAACTGCAGTAAAAATACTATAAATGCGGAAGTAAGTCTGTGTTTTTTGTTACGTTTTGACGACTAAATGCCTATGCCGATATTGACGGAATTTTACAAGAAAATCTGCAGGGAGGGCACAGTACATTTTTTTCGGTGTGATTAACAGTTGTAGTCACGAAATTTTGATAACTTATCGAATGGTGACAGAGAGACGGATGTGTGTGTTAGTTTGCAATGTTACGTCGCTTGCTCAAGCTATGCTTCTCGCGCATTATGTTAGTGTATAATTTGTTAATAAATTTCGTTTAGAGAAAAAACGTTTTATTTAGTATAGATGTCGATTTTCTCTGTCCTATTACTTTGTGTCTGCTTAAATGTTTCTGGCACCAGTTTATTTTGCCTTCTTTTTTGACATGCCTTGCGGGCGTAAACTGGCCTAAGTTGTAGCTCTAGCAGAGCACGAGCAGCTAAAGTTATTAGAACCCAAGAATCGGATGCTCATGCTGAAGAAAGAAGAAAAGACCAAGCTGAAATAAAGCTGTCCTTATTTAACACCCCCCCCCCCTCACATCCCCTCACATTCGTTTGTTTTTCTGTTTTTCAATATGATGGAAATTGATTCTCTTCAAGAGATAGGTTCGGTGGTAGAATGATATAGTGATGGATTTCCGGTCATATTATGCCGACTCGGTGTTATTTGGAACCAATCCTTCGCTACCAACAACTTTCTACATTAAATTCTGGCAAAGAAATTCTTAATCCACGCGTACAAAGTCGCGGGTATCAGTTAGTTACAAATAAAACCCCGCATACCTTAATGAATATTGATTATGGCACGCAAATTCAATATACAAAATGCATTACAGTATTCTGCACAGAGACGGTAAACCTTGCATCTATGTTCAGACTTACTGGTTTTTTTTGCACTTTTTGTTTATAACTGGTCAACAACATTGAGCGAGTTAGAGCCAGGAGGGAATTGTGCCAAAGGAACGGAAAGAAACTCTGCCATTACCTTTTCAACGAACCATCCCTTCAGTCGGCTATAGAGATTTGAAAACCGGAAAGCTAGATGGTCTGGACGAGATCTCAAATTCCTTCAAATTTAATGCCGCGATGTAAGAGCTTAAACAGCAGGCTGGATAAATGGCTTAGAAGACATAACCCTGGATGAGCCAACAGATCTAGCCTCAAAATTAAGGAGAAATTCATTGAGTTGAAACAAGACTGGCAAAGTCAGAGGCACCCAGGAGCAGCAGAATAGAACACAATTACACTGAGCGAAAGAAATAAAGCAAATAGAGAAACTTATGTTTGTGTGTCGAACGATTATACATGTCGAGAACAATGAAGATGGAAGTCTGAGTTTTAACAAGACTGTATTGACGATAAGTAGGCAATGACAAGGAGCAACATAAATCGTTGGAGGAACTGCAGAGGCCGTCCTCTAGGTGTTACGGATCAAATCTTGAGTGCTTGAGCGGCTCACTTCCGGGTTTTTCCAGAGGAGTATACCTTTGCAGCGAAGTTGAAAATGCTGATGAACAAATGTTAATGGAATAACAATTTACGATTGATTGTAATAGCTGGTAGCAGCAATAGCGGTATTAGTGGTGTTTGTAGGAGTAGAATCCACTGTGTACTAATAGCAGTGACATATATCTAACTTGGAGACCATCAGACTTGTTAAGAACGGATTTCGATCTCCTTCATATAGCCTATGTAGAAGGATACAGAGCATATATGTCTGTGGTATAGTCGTTTCTCAAAATGCGCCATAGTTTTTGAGATATTCCCATGCATAAATTTTTTTAAAAAAATGGAAGGTATGTAGCAAATTATTGCCCCATTTTATCAAATGACGGCGTGGTCTATGCAATAGGATGTTAGTTCCATATTTTTCTGACCAGAATTCTAATCCCCGTAGAATCAAATATTTTTATTTGTATTTATCTTCATTTACACAATTTTACTGCGCGAAATAAAATTTAAAACATATCACATTGCTTACAACAGATAAACCAAACATAATTTCGGCCCTTATATCACCAATCGCTTCCTAATATGACTCGCCCATATCAAATGAAATTAAGTCAGGAGGCGAATCTGCTAGTAAACAGGAATCTGACAAGAATTTTGCACTGTTTATAAAAGTTTGTCACTTGTTATTCCATTTCCTTGTTGAGCTCCATTTTTCATCACTATTTTATTTTCAACCATTTATACACAACGGTTCTTGTAACAAATCGAGTGTAGAAGAAAGAAAGAAAAAGCAATCTTCCCAATACAACGTATTTCGTTTAAAAAACCTCTTGATGATAGCTATACAGGTAAAGAAACGACGAAGATGAAATAAATAACATGATAGGAACTATTTCAATTGAAGACCCTCCGAAACAACTTATTAACAAAAAGTGAAAAAATAATGTAAGAATGGAGACTCTCCAGACGTATGATTGCAATAAGTTTTCAAGCGTGTGCGGCCGATTTGTGTTGTGAAAAGACAATCCGTCGGTAGACCCGTGAATTCATTACGAAAATAAGAATTTCAGGGAAAAAAATGACGCTGAATTGTAGGTTATATGAGTTGTTTTAAATGTTAATTCACTCATTAAAAGCGTGTAAATGAAGTTTTAACAAAATGAAACGGTCAAGCTCGACAATTTTTGAAGATAAAAATAAATAAATATGTTTGTTTCTGCGGGTATTTTAACGCGGGTCAGCAAATTATGTAGATAACACGCTACCGCATAAGCCACACTGCAGTCGGATAAACTGGAGCAATAATTTACTACATACCAGACTTTTAGAATTTTTTGTTTTTATGCATGCGAATATCTCAAAAACTTGGACGCATTTTGAGAAACGACTACACCACATACATATATGCTGTGTACCCTTCAACATATATGAAGGAGATCGAAATCCATTCTTAACAAGTCTGATGGTTCCCAAGTACGTTTAGTATATCAGTAATCATCAATTTATGTTTCACAAAGTTAATACTTTAAATATATAAGTATATTTTCATAAACAATTATAAAAATATGTACCCAAATTAGATTCTAGGCGCTGGGATGACATGTAAATAGATTTGATCAATAGAATAGTAAAAGTGACTTGTTTTCCAGGGAAAAGCGTGTGGTCAACCAGGATAAAGCAATATGGGAGGAAGGCAAATGCGAATTGTCGTGAGGCATTACAACTATCCTGCAATTTTAATTTACAATACTCTAAATTAAACAATTTGCAAGAAATAACGATTCGCGTGTGGCTGCAGATTTAACTTATTACTCTACTGGTATCCCTTTCCCTCCTTTACTCTTGTCACTGCGGCATCATGATGGTGTTCCGCCTGTGCTGTGTGGTTCGCTAGTTCGAGCCCCAGTGACGGAAGAAATATGGACTGACCTCGTTTGAAACTATTGTTCATGGTACTCCCGTCGGATGGGGACATTATATTTGAACTTCAAGGCTTAGGTAGAAACAGTGAGTCTGAATAGGTCAGCACTGGATATCACACTTCGACTCCTTAAATCTTAATACAGGGTGTTTCAAAAATGACCGGTATATTTGAAAAATCAATAAAAACTAAACGGGCAGCAATAGAAATATACCGTTTGTTGCAATATGCTAGAGACAACAGTAAATTTTCAGGCAGACAAACTTTCGAAATTAGTTCCAATTTTCAACAACAGATGGCGCTACAGTCTGCAAAAATCTAAATTTATAAGGAATAAACAATTTTTTCACAGCAAACTTGCAATTCGTGAACAGCACACGCTTACAGCAGAAAGACGACTTACAGAATGGCGAACTCGCGGACTGCGTTTACTTCTGTATCTTTCAAATCGCCCGCAGCGCCATCTGTTGTTGAAAATTATAAATAATTTCGAAAGTTTGTCTACCAATTTTTTTTTTTTTTAATTTAATTTAATTGCAATGGAGAACAAGCTCCGGTGGCAATTTCCCTACACACCCATCTTCCCCCTATGCTGCACCAAGCTACATTTGCCCTCTAAAAATTTTATCTTTAAATTCTTTCAAAGTTTTCGGTAAATTATTCATCATTTCTCTTGGTAACTCATTCCAATGCCTGACACCCTTACCTAAAAAAGAGAATCTTCCCACACCCTTGTGCCTGAAATCGAGTGCCAGCTTGTGGTCATGGTCATCTTTTCCCTTCTATGCACTACTTTTCATACCTATTGCAATATCTTTCCATGCCTCATCGCCAGTATATGTCCTGTACACTCCCATGACCCTCCTCATCCTCCTCCTGTCTTGCAATGAATCCCATTTCAGCTCCTTTATCATATCCGTCGCTGATTGCATTCTGCGATAATTTCCAGAAACAAATCTAGCAGCCCTTCTTTGCACTCTCTCCAACTCCTGTATTTGATACGTAAAATGAGGGTCCCATACTACACTACCATATTCGAGCAATGGTCTCACCAAAGTTTTTTAACCCAATTCCTTTACTTCTCCTGTACATCCCCTCATCACTCTCTCCAACAAGTGCAGAACTTTGAAACCTTTTCCTACCACCTGTCCTATGTGTCCTGCCCAGTTAAGCTTGTTATCAAAAGTAATACCAAGATTTTTACATTTCAAGTCTTCAGCAAGCAATTCTTTACCCATCTTATATTCATAATTAACCTTTTGTTTTTTATTTGTGTATCTACTAAGCTGACTCTTCGTTGCATTTATCTTCATCCCATGTTTACCAACCACACTAGATATCCTGTCCAGTTCAACCTGCAACTGTTTACAATCCTCTACCGTTTTGATTCTTTTATACAGCATTATGTCATCTGCAAACAATCTAATTTCAGATAGTAAACAATCAACACAATTATTCTTTAGAATAATGAATAGCAATGGTCCCAATACGCTACCCTGTGGCACACTCATTTTTACTTCTACTTCTTTTGATACTACATTTCCTACCCTAACTTTCTGTTTTCTACATTTTAAAAATTCTTCTACCCAGCAAATCACTTTCTCATCCACTCCAATGCTTTTTACCTTATTTACTACCATTTTATGGCTTACTCTGTGAAACGCCTTTGACAGATGTAGTGCTACACTATCAATTTGGCCTCCCTTGTCCATTTCTCTGAAATATCTTGCATATATCCCACCAACTGAGATTCGCAATTTACTATTGACCCAAGCATATTGCATCAAACGGTGTATTTCTATCGCTGCCCCTTTAGTTTTCATTGATTTTTCAAATATATCGGTCATTTTTTAAACACCCGGTACATACAACCCAGACCAGATACTAAATAATAGCCGTAGCAGTGATTCGTACATAGACAATAACACGTAGCTTCTGCTTTATCACGATGAGGCGTAAAGCAGGGGGAAAAAAAGCTTAGCTGCACAGGGGAAAGGAATTATCTCTGTATCCAGCCTAATATGAACGCTATAGGAGTCTAGGAACTGCCTCAGGAATGCAATAACGACTACATTCAAACCCATCATTATAGGAAAACATAATATCTTTTTTGTAGAAAATTTCAAGTCATACGTGTTTTACGTCTATCACGCAATATATGGAAGTATAATGAACCTTTAATCAGAGTCATATTTATATTTCTTTGGTATAGAATTAAAGAATGCTGATTTGTTCCACGTGAAAAAGAACATGTCTTCGTAGTTAAGCTATCATATGAAATAAGATTTAAAAAAATATGGAATAATTTTTACGATACATGAAGCTATGTGAAGTTTTTAAATGCATGAATTCTTCCTAAAGTTACTGTTTGAGGCACGCAGCGGTTACTTCACAAAAGATGTATTACTAAGTAATTAAGTTACATATTTGTTTGAGAACATTTTTTACGTAGTTTTATACTCATTTCTATTTAATCTGTCCACTGTATTGATTTTCAATATCTGAACGACATTTGTGTGAATCGTTATTAAGAGCAAGAATGTGATTGAGAGTTTCTTTGTTCACTATTATTGCAGATCAACTATTATGTAAAACCCATATCAACACAGAAGCTGCTAAGGGTCACAGCCATTCCTAAATAATATTTTCCAAATTAAAGACCAGATAGAACATATTTCGGTCTGAGCATGCATTATGATAGCGGTATACACAGAGCATTATGCGTCATTCCCTTCAATCATTTTAATCATATCGCTGCAAGATACACCATAGTTCAGGTATATATAGTTGGAGGGAAAGCGTAAGTGCGATGTTGAAGGAGTTAGGTTGGGAAGACCTGGAGCACCGAAGGCGTTGCTCTCGACGGAAGCTAATTGAAAAATACTCGACTGACGTATTTCGGAATGACAGCAAACAAATATTGCTACCAGCAACATTCATATCTCGGAATGACCGCGAAAATAAGATAAGAGAAATCAGGGCCAGAACTGATTCATTTCTCTACTCATTTTTTCCACGAGCGATTAGGGAATGTAATAGAATGGATTTACCGGGCGAGTAAAAAATCGGACAGGAATAGCTTCCGATAAAGCACTCCGGCCATCCTGATCTGGGATTTCCATGGTTTCCCTAGATCGCTCCAGGCGAATGCTGGGATGGTTCCTCACAATAGCCCATGGGTGCCACCTGCCATATCCCGTATATCCCTTCCAACCCATTACGGAATGGTGCCGTAAATGGCAGCTTACACTTAATTGTAAAAAGTGCAAGGCAATGGAAATAAGTAATAAAAAGACCCCGTTTGCTCACGAGTACAAAGTTAACAATTCAGTTGTTGACATGGTCGATTCCCTGAAGTATCTAGGCGTAACAATACAAAGCAACATGAAATGGGACTTGCACATAACTTCCGTCGTAGGCAAAGCTAATTCTAAACTACGTTTTATAGGTAGTATTTTGAGAAGCTGCAATGCTCATACAAAGGAAATAGCGTACAAAACACTAGTGCGTCCGCATTTGGAATACTGTTGTGCAATTTGGGATCCGTATCGCAAGGGATTGATTGACACGTTAGAGAAAGTACAGAGGAGAGCCGCTCGATTCGTGACCGCTAGTTACAGTCCTTATGTAAGTGTCACAGAGCTGATACGTGGGTTAGGCTGGAATTGTTTGGCGGACAGACGACGTCGTTTTCGTTTAAATTTGTTGGAGAATATGCGAAAATCTCTAATTTACGAGTGCAACGAAATACTTCTTCCGCCAACCTATTTAGGTCGCAATGACAGAAGGGATAAGATTCGAGAGATAAGATGCCGTACTGATACATTTATGTATTCTTTCTTTCCTCGTTCTGTTCGGGATTGGAATACTCTAAAATAGGATTGGTGCTTAGCACCCTCTGCCACCCACAGTAATTGTGAATTGCAGAGTATAGATGTAGATGTAGATTACCTTTCCTGATAGGTGCAATGCACCTTCCGCCAAACACTTTTAGTGAATCGCGGAGTAATAGTAATAGTAGTTGTAATTCCACAGCGAAGCACTTCGCTTTGTGAAGGCAGTTTCTATTACTGGCACTGACCTCCCGCACTGGCAGCAGAAATGACGTATAGCAGACCATTATCACCAGTCGAGCCGTGTCGTAGCTCTGGATTAACAGCTATTTCGTGTTCCCTCTACAATGGAAGCATTAGGTGTCGACTATCACCTCTAGTATGAACAAGGCATTTCATATCGTTACTATCCCTGATTTATATCGTACAATCACCAACATTTTTAATATAGCTCTAACACGGCTTATTTAAAACTTCAAAATTATCCCACTTGATACAGCGACTTCTGTTTTCTAACTAGCAGAACACAAATCAATAACGTCTGTCTGTATATCGAACGATAACTTTCTTAAATGTTTTTCGTTTTTAGTTTTTAAAGCTGTGGTTTTTGTAGTTTTATTTCAGGTTAGACGTTGAACAAATTATTTTATTTCTGCAGAACATACCTTCCCGTTAGCTAAAAATATTTATGTTAAAAAAAAAAAACTGTATCCGACACAGCACCAGAATTGACAATGTAAAATATTAATTTAATATTAGATTTCAAATTTCAATTTCAGTTCTGTAGACAGAGTAATATAATGAATTAAAATGATCTGTGATAATTGTTTTCATTACTTCACAGTTTAAAAACGCCATTGCAACAAGTACATAGTACAGTTACTAAAAGCGCAAAAACTTAAGCCCTCCTTCAATTGTAGCGTTCACCGCTTCAAAAATGAGCACGAGAATTATAAATATTTGAAGTGAGGTTCAGTGATTGGTTGTTTGCATATTTCTAGACTCCTTCTCCATTTTGTATCTTTGATGAAAAATGATAATGTTACATTCTCGAAAATCTTTCCAGAAGGCGAATTATCTGGTTGCCATAAGTTATTCAAAAAATGCTGCGACAGCTTTGAGGTATCGAAATTGTTTGCTTGTATCTATAATGAAGACATATGCTTGGATTGCTTGAGAAATTTTCTCCTCAAGCACAAAACGTTTCTATATACAGAAATTATAAACCTCCATACTGATTTGAGAGTGTTTTATTTGGTATAGAATTGTATGGAACAAAATGTTTGTGAAACTTGATATTTCGTATTTCCCTGATGATATTGCCGTTGAATATACAATTGCCTACAAAATATATTTGTTTGCCTATGCACTGACGACTACTTATCCAGGTAGGGTAAGAGGTTCGGTATACCGTTATCAACTGCAAAAATGCTAGACATTTTGTGTGTGTGTGTGTGTGTGTTTGTGTGTGTGTGTGGTATTATGACATTAAGATAGCTTAATCTCCCAAGTACGTCCAAATCAGATGGACTACTCATCATCAATAGGACCGTATGGCGTCACTCAATATCGATTGGGGAGACATTTTGGATATAATTTTATTTTTAATTTAATTTTTAATTGCACAGGCTCCCGTGGCAATTTCCCTACACACCAATCTTCCCCCTATCCTGCGCCTACCTACATTTGTCCTCTACAAATTTTATCTTTAAATTATTTCAAAGTTTTCGGTAAATTATTCATCATTTCTCTCGGTAACTCATTCCAACCCCTGACACCCTTACCTAAAAAAGAGAATCTTCCTACACCCTTGTGCCTGAAATCCAGTGCCAGCTTGTGGTCATGGTCATCTTTTCCCTTCCATGCACTACTTTTCATACCTATTGCAATATCTTTCCATGCCTCATCGCCAGTATATGCCCTGTACACTCCCATGACCCTCCTCATCCTCCTCCTGTCTTGCAATGAATCCCATTCCAGCTCCTTTATCATATCCGTCGCTGATTGCATTCTGCGATAATTTCCAGAAACAAATCTAGCAGCCCTTTATTGCACCCTCTTCAACTCCTGTATTTGAAACGTAAAATGAGGGTCCCATACTACACTACCATATTCGAGCAATGGTCAGACCAAAGCTTTGTAACCCAATTCCTTGACTTCTCTCGTACATCCCCTCATCACTCTCTCCAACAAGTGCAGAACTTTGAAACCTTTACCAACCCAATTAGATATCCTGTCCAGATCACCCTGCAACTGTTCACAATCCTCTATCGTTCCCTGGCATTAGGCACAGAATCTTCTTATCTGGAACTGTGCAGCACCCAATTCTCCTACTAAACAGAATATAATCAAAATTTCTGCCATCTAAGTGACATGAAGCAGTCATCCCGTATAGAACACCTGCATAGTGTTCCAGAAACTTAATGTCTGCTAATATTTTACATGAGGTGAGCTGAACAGAAGAAAGAACTTACGGAGCAGCACTACGAAATGATGTTTGTTACACAGCTCCAGCCCCTCTGAGCCGTCAAGGCTGGCAGGAAAAAGGGGAGCACGCGTGTCCTCAATTAGTGTCCGTAATGGCACCTCCCTACCCCGACACCGCTAATGGACCCATAATTGGCCCGCGGCAGATGTAATTAAGTTTGCGGAGCATTCCTGCCCGACGCTGTGCGCCTTTCTTTCCGAACGCAACCCAGCGTGACAGTACCTGCAGCCGCCGCGGGACCATCGCCCTGTGCCGCCCTCGTCCAATTAGAGCTTCGCCTCGTATTAATAACGAGGGAGGCGGCCAATTAACTCGCTGCGCCTCTGAATATTAATTTTCGCGCCGCTTAATTGTCGAATTTACTACTCCGTTTTCTTCAACAAAGCCGGAATTTATTGTCGCAGTCACAACAAAGGTTGGGCGACCTGTGCTGTTTACACAGAACAAAAGGCTCGCTTTTGCAGCGTGACGATTGTGCCGGAAAAGCTGCCTCCTCACAAATCACGGTGGTACTTGTCATTATGTTCGGATTTGCTGCGTCGTTAATTACAGAGCTCTCAGAGGTCCCCGTAAACAATGGAAATCACCTTGAGTTGTCGTATGTCAGAAAAGGCAATTAGCAGTTCAGACGCAGTAAACTTGATACATAAATATTTCATGATCATCCCAAAATGCTACTCATTTTTCTCTTATTCCAATCCAAACTAACTGCAGACAACGTGTGTGTCTTTCGTAGAAGACAATTACTCTTTTTGATCGCGTATATTTAAGTCATATCGTTACTATTTATTAGTTGAGATGGAGCTTATGCCTCGGTAGTAATTTCCCTTCACACAATCTTTCTCATCACGCGAATTTTAACCTTTTACTGTTTCAGGCAAATTGTTAATCACCTTCGTCGATAATTTATTTGACACGGGCTTTCTTACCCGGAAATTAAAACTTTGCCACCAGATTATACTTGAAATTAGTTGTTAGATCGTAATAATTTCTATCCTCTATATTCTATTCTTAATTTATCGCTCAACATGCATCCAGGCATCGTCACCAGTATATGTAACATACACAACTCCATCTTAAACTCAGCGGTTACTAATTATGTTTTCAGCAAAAAATACAGTGGCTTCCTATCCACCTACTCGCCAAATTATGTCAATAACGCGGACCCGCACTGTCAAATACAATTAAATAACAACTCCATCATGATTTAGTATGCAGTTACAGTACTTCTCTGGAACCTCCATCTTCAATAGAAGCAGTACTTCGAAACTCATCTCTAACAACTTTCAATGGTTCTTTTCGCATTCTACACTGAACCCTTACCGCGGTCAATTTATAACCTCACCAATGGAATAACTTACCAAGGGAAAAGATATACAGGCAGGGCTTATGCCGATGATATAGGGTTTTACGTTACCAACGACGAAGACTTCGAGATCAATTAAATTTATTCAGCAGTGCGAGTGGCGCTGTAATTAACATGACTAAATCAGCGATCCTTCATATTGGACCGGGAATCCATGTTAACACCGATATGCAGGATTTGAAACAAGTACATACGCACAATTCACTGGGCGTAGTTTTGGAGGCTGACCCTCGTAAAATGTTCACAGTTAACTGGCGCAATGTTTTGAATAGTACTAGGGGAACGTTACAACTTCATAGAAGCAAACAAATTAACGCAATTCAAAAATCAATACTAATTAACTTGGCTGTACTTGGGAAACTAAATTACATAGCGCAAGTGCTTCCGCCTCCCAGAGAAAAAAATTCAGAATTTTCAACGTGCCACATCTTGGTTCTTATGTCAGGGCGAATTATTTAAAGTCAATTTTCAAACACTGACATTACCAACAACAAGAGGTGGTTTGGGTCTAATGGACGCTAACTGCAAAGCAAAGGCTATTTTCTTACAAGCTCCGAATAATGTCCAGAGAAATAAAAACACCATAATGTCACAAATTATCAATTACTACAAACCGCCCGTAAAAACAGCTCTTATTGAAAAGACCTTCGAATACCTAAGATTCTATTATCAAGAACTAAGTTATATTACTGCAGCCCGAAAGGATAAACTACCTGTAACGTCCAAAGATCTATACAAAACTCTGACATCTGAAGGACGCAAAAACATTGTTGAATCAAAATTCGCAGACACAAATTGGCGAAACGTATGGTCTAATATATTTCTTAAAGTTCTATCATCCGAAATTCAAGCCGTGTGGTATAAAGTTCTCAATAACACTGTACCTACAAATGTGATATTATTTCGAATCCATATGAAATCTACAGATAGATGTGATACATGTGGGAATACTGACTGACTAATTCATCGGTTTACTTGTGGAAAGGCAACACATATCTGGAATTCGACGAAGCGTGGAACGGCAACTCTATTAGGAACTTCATCTGAGGTTACATGCGAGATTCTAATACGACCAGACATCAAGACCATGCCACCGGAAAAACATAACTCACTGGTTTGGGTATTAGGACAAGCAGTGTACAATATTCTAATAAAAAAACCTACGGATCTAGATGATTATTTATCCACGCTTAAAATACCACTATGGAATTTAAAAAATTCAACTAGGTACAAACGCCACTTCGGAGCATATCTGGATGGACTTCTTCTCCGCGACCAATCTTGATGACGCATATATTCAGCCCATTCATTTGACCAGAGTACTCATATGATGTTTCTGTAACGTAGAGTGTATTATGAAACTTTATATTAAAAAATAATAATAATAATAATAAGACATGAGCTGTCCAACAAAGATAACTGAGTGAATGATATTTTAAGGTACTTTTAATTCATACTACGCCTTCAGCTAGCAGTTCCCCTCCCCCTACCCACGAACTACAGTCGCACAACATATTTGTTCTTCTGTCTGATAGTGGTACCTCTCCGATGCAGTGTCCGGTTGACTGAGCCACATAGAAATTTTTGTCCTAATAATACAGCTCTCATCCGCTATTCTCGTCTTGCGTCAATACTCCTATCCATTTTTAGCGTGGGAGACCATTCCATTAGTGGCCAAATGATTTTGGGAAAACGCCTAAAATACATTATCAGGAAGTGCGAGCCGGGCCTAACAAGGCCCGTTGCACTGAAGTTTGTCTTCTGTCATGGATAAAACTGCTCTGAATTAAAGTAGGCACAAAAACTCCAAATGTAATGAGATAAACATCTAATATACCTTCATCATTATTCGAAGTTTCTTGCTTTTTCTTGTATATTCTAGCTACCGTTTATATATATTTAGAGCAAGAGCGGTAAAAACCAGAAAATGAAGAAATGGACTTTGGAAAAATGCACAGATCTCGTTCATCTGTTGATGTTGTGAGGTACACAACCTCACCATTTGCGATTTTCTTAATATTAGTAAAATTGTTTTCTTATTTAGTAGTTACGATTGTAAATACTAACATTGAGTTTTTAAGTTCACAGAATTTCAGGAGAGGTATATATGAGATCTTTGGTGAAAAAGAACAGTTGTAGAAAAAATGAGTGTAGGTGTGGATGGAAAGAAGAATCCTAATGGAGAAGCTGTAAACATCCTGGCGGGATTTGAAATGGAAAATATTAGTCTGAGGCAGAAGATTAGTATAATGATAAAATTAGTGAAACATGAAAGTTGTATTAGGTAACTGATTGCCATTTGAAAGTGGAGGATAATAAGATAAATGGAAGACTTTTATTTTATGTTGAGATTACAATAAAAAAGTTGATTTTATTCTTAAACTAAATTTGGTATGGTTTTTTAATAGTGGTATTGCAACAGCTCTCATACCTGAATTTTGAATAGTATTGTATGAAGTATTTGTAGTGAGCTAAAGTTTGCTTGAATATGATCTGGTATGTTTGTTTTGTAATTTCTTGTAAATCAATGTATATAGACTTTGTTTTATGAAAGAAAATTATTTAAAGTCCATTTAATATGTTTAAGAACCGAATGGTGCAAGAGAATTTCTTAAATGTTTGTAATTCCATGTATTAATGCAAGTTATGATGTCTACAGGACAATTTTCTACAGTTTGAGATGATTTCTGCAAATAATTTTGTATTTAAGTATCTCTAATTACCATTTCTGATCATTTTGTAATGTTGTTAATTAATTTTGTATTAATTCCGATTGTTTTTAATATGTTTGATTGTTTGAGTGATTGTTAATGTTCGAGAAATATCGGGCGGATGCCTTTGAAGAATTCTCGCAATTTCGATAGAGACTATATAAACAGATCGGCTGGACAGAGCAGTTAGTTGAGTTCATTCAGTATTCAGTTTTACAGAGAGATTCATCCAGTTAGTTCACAGAGATTTTATTTGCAACGGCTCAGAAGTGCATCTCTGTATTGTATCTATGCTTGTGAATATCGCTGACTTCGTTTTGAAAACAATAAACAAATCTTCAACATTACCTTCTGGTGCACTTTTTAATTAATCAATATATATAGTAATTAAACCACGGAAGAACATAATAGTATGATTTACAGCGGTGGTATCTAATAAAAACCAACGGTGATCATAGAGTGTTAAATAAAGATCCTATTTGAACTAATTTGACGCTGGAAACTTAAGGAAAAGTATAATTTATTTTCTAAAGATGAAAATAAGAGATGAAGGTAATATTGTAAAGAAGAGAAGTACATTTTCGTATCATTTCAAAAACATAAAGAAACTTACAATGTGTATAAATCAATACTCCCCAATTTCTATTGTTTTATATGCGATAATCCATAAAATTATCAATTCATTGGCACTGAAACTGCATTTATAAATAGAGTAATTAATATAGTTATCTGGATACATTGTCTAACAGTGGTTTGGAGTACGACGGAATACTATGTGAATAAGGCACTGAATGGTAGCTTGACGAATGACGATACACCTCGGATTAATTCACTGTCGCAGCTGATATATATTATCAGATGTATGTGGAATGAATAATTTAACAAAAAATGAAAGAATTTAAAATTAAATTCATAAATAACAAATGTAGGTAGGTACAATGAAGGGGGGAAACAGTTTTAGGGAAATATTCACATTGACCATAACTCACAAGTTGATTGTAGGGTTTACATCAACCAAATAAAATGGCGACGAAAGCAATAGGATTTGTGTTCATCTGGAGAATGTTGTTTGTATGAGCGTACAAGTGTTGAGCTAAATTGTGGTTGCTGCGTGTTGATGCATGGGCTCGCTTCATCTCTAGCAGCAGACCCTGTAATATACCGACGACCTATTATAGTACCGCACATAGAAGAATAAAGGTTCGATGTAAGCAATAGCAACCAAAACTATTACGCCTCTTTGGCGGTATCTATGGCGGAGCTGAATATACCTTTCCTGCGAACATCTTCCCGGTCTTCGAAGATTCAAAATGAGGATTCTTCCTGGCCTCGCGCCTCTATACCAGATCTTGAAACCTGGGAGAAGATTGTTTGTTGTCATTGTGCTCTCCAGTATCATCACAAGTGGCGTCATTTCATATGCAGTCGCTGGTAGCTGCGCCGTGCTATGAACATTGCCGCTTGAACCCTACGACACACAGATTCCTGTGCAGAGGTAGGTCATCACTGAACCCAGGCACCACGGTGGCCCATGCAGTATGAGATTGATTTTGTGGGACGTATGATCTCATACTATGAGGAACAGCCTTCCATTAGCCAGCCGTACAACAGTTGTCAGACTCACAAAGTTGAGCATAAGGGCAGTTCTATCATTACCGTGGCACCAAAATCTGATGATGAATTCTTGTAGAACTCGACGAAACAAAAATCGAAAATAAAGAATAAATTGTTTTGATATCTCGCTTGGTTTTTGAGATATAGTGTGTTAAAAATCAGTCATAGGTATAGTTCCTTGTGCTTTTTGTGTTTTTTCTTCTGGTCCAGGCCGTATTTAAACCTAGCAACAATCACTAGGATGAAAATAAAACACCTATAGTGCATTTCCACCGTGTAGATATGGTGAAAAAAATTCTGGGCCAGGCCGGATCTCACCCTAACCTCCTCACTTTTGAGTTACAATATCTCGAGAACTAAGCGAGATATCAAAAAACTTTATCCTTTATTTTTCATTTGTGTCGTCGAGTTACATACGAATTCATCATCAAATTTGGCTATAGCGAAATTTTTCTTCTGGTCCAGGCCGTATTTCAACCTAATTTCGTCAATTTTAAGATACGATATCTCGAGAACTAAGCGAGATATCAAAAAATGTTATTCTTTACTTTCAATTTGTTTCGTCGAGTTCTATAAGAATCAATCATCAGATTGTGGCGCCACGGTAATGATAGAATCCCCAGCATAAGGAACTATTGTATATGTTTGTGTCACATCGAGTACTCTTGCACAGTTCCCATGTTATGAAGGTACAGATGAGTTCTATGTTCCCCTCTGTATCAGGTCTGTTAACCATTTGAATAAAATTGTGATTTTTTTTTAATGACCAACATTGATATAGTTTACAGTTGCCTATCTATTTGCACCTATGCACCTATACACAAAATCATTAGTCCAGAAAAAAGGGGGGGGGGTGGGGCAGGAAAGGAGGGAAGGGAAGAGAAACATGTGTCCACCATTAATGTAGTGGCCCATTAAGAAACTTGAAACTACGCTAGTGGTGGTAATCAATTATCCTGAACCAGCTTGCGTACTGAATTTTTTGTCTTCATAAATTATGCAACGCACTCAAACGAATTGATGTAAGTAGTGGCTCAGTAGATGAGTTTCGAGCTACTTTCAGAAGAGAACGGCAAAGGTATCTTCAGTACTGATTTAACCCAAACTTGACAATTAACTATGTCGATTTATCACTGCACGGAGCAAATCTCCTCTCTCACTTGCATTTTCAATAGTTCACGGAAGGCGTAGACGAAGGTAAAAATACTTCGAAAGACGCTAACAATAATGTTTTAATTGTAATTTTTAAGAAATCTTAATTAATATCTTTTTAGCCTGTGGACAGGGATAAAGATTATATATAATAGGGCTGTTGTAACTATTTTAAATTATTATTTTCTGTATCATGCATTCTTAAATGTCGACGAAGAAATTAACTACCAGACATTTGGTAGATCCGAAGATTGCAGGTTCATTTATTTTGAAAGGTAGTAAAATTGTTAATAATTACATACATTCAATTAAAATTAACACTTAAGAAATCACGTTTAAAGCTGATCAACATTTCACTACAATCCACATGCCATGACTCGTCAGCGATAAACCTACAATGCCTCTAATTCAGAGAGCTTATATTATCGACTGATCGATATCTTTAATTTCTGTGAAATTAAATAAAATTACACTAAAGGAATTGTGCCTGTTCTATTATACTGTGAATAAACCACCTAGCGTTTTACCGTGTTGTTTGCGAGGCAACAGAAAGGGCTTCCATAAATAAGAACAGCCATATTTTCACGCTGACAGATATTAAAACGTTTCTCGTATGTCAGAACTGTCTCTGGTTAACATGTTAATTAAAAACCAACGTTTCGTGTGCCCTCCACTCTGGAAAACAACGGTGGACTTCGGCTTTAAATTTTCAGTTTACCAGCTAAAGTAAATAAGAGAAGATTTACATTGTATTAACATCTGCAGTACAGACGCATAACGACAATTATTGCTTTAATAATTTCAGTTAGTTACATTTAAACTCAACCGCTTGTAAGAAAAATTATTTTTAATAATACTGACCTTTAGAAAATATGAATTAACTGGCTAGAAAGCACAGAATTTGTATTAATGGCTTCTAAATATCATGCTTTGTCTCTTTATAAAACAAAAACTCAGTTGTTTTTAATGAAAATATTCTTTCAAAATTTCCGTAAAAAAATGTATCAAATCCCAGCTGGCTGATTTTACATGTAATGGTTCTTAAAGTATCAAGAACTTATACGGATTTCCGACAGGTTAATTTATTAGAGAGTAATATTTGAAACACTGTTTGTTTTTCTTCTTTGTTCTCTTTTGACCAACACTTCAGTTTGTTTATTTTTTATAGTTAGCTGTAAATATTTCAAAATATTCCGTGTATTTGACTCTTCCATATCATATTATTAGGTTCCCAATGTGTCTTTTAACTTCGAATATTGTAATCGCAATTCTGTATAATATGGTTCGTTTTGGGTTTTTTTTTTTTTTTTTTTTTTTGAATTCTGCTTTCCACTAGGTCGTCATCTGATATCGAAGTGCATCTCTTTCACCTTTTCTGTAGTTTTTAGATTACATCCGGTACCGTTATTATGTTTTCTTATTAAGAATAATATCTGTTATTTATAATTCAGAGAAACATTAATGATATGGCTATACAATTCCAAATTATTGCATATTCCCCTACTGCGTTACACTATACGGCAATCAAATCCATTAAAAAACAGATGAACTTTACCATTGCATCAAATATATATTAACCTTTAGCTGAAGTGCATTCTCAGAGCTCTTTAATGTAAGCAACATTATAGCTTCCTCCATTTTCTGATGTTAGTGAAAATTAGGTATGCATATAGTGTCGCTTAATTTCAAGGACACAACGCCTAAGAGAAAAAAAATCGGTATCATTTATTTTCTGGAGTATAAAAAAATTGTTCATAACACAATCACGACACGAAATTAAAAAAAAACAAGTCACCTCAGGAAGGTACACACACAATTCTTGGACACACCAAGGAAAGGAACTGAAAATCCCACCAACATATCAGGGATAGATTATTCCTACAGGAGTCTCGGACCTGAACAGATTTGCCAGCAGGCTCCGCTTCGTGGTTCCCAAGGCCTCTCGAACCACTAGTGCAATCATTACCTGTTACAGCTATATTAACACGCAATAAGATGAGACAAAAGCATTTTTAGTATTTGTCTTTTAAACATTGTGGTATGACAGAGTCATCCACAGATGAATATTGATATAGTCATGTTTATTGAAAATGTAAATTGTAGGGCTAATTGATGCGTAAATAATTATGTATTAAGCCTGGGCGGCCAAATTTATTATTATATCATTTAATTCATTGCAAGATTGCTGTTAAGAAAGTATTAAATGTGGAAAATGTTGGATCTGTAGTTTTAAGCATTCAAATAGCCGAACAGTATAGCCAAGCGCTGGCGTAGGCCAGGCGCCGCGTACACAATGGACCAGGAAGTGAAGGACGGAAGATGCAGTTAGGTGGAGAGGGCGATGGCCCCGGCTCTCCGTTGAGGGGTGCAAGGTCAGGGAAAATGTGCGCGAAACGAGCGACGAATGCTAGCTACGGCACGAAACACGTGATTGTGAGCTACGTCGTTTCACCAATCGTGCATGGCTACAGGGTCTACTTTTGTTAATGAATGAGGCTTCTTTTTCCATGTACTGGGAGAGGAGAGCTGGCTTTCCGTGGCAGTAGAAGAGGACGCAATGAGAGAGGACGAGCTGGAGTATAGACGTGTCATCCGATACACTCTCCTAGCTGTTGGTCTATGATTGCGTGCCACACTTCGGCAAGGAGATGCAGCAACGGTAAAGTAGCAATCCAAAGGTAAATGGTTCCATAAGGTTTTAACGAGGCTTACAAACCCGTAAGCGGCCCCTGAGATCAAAATCTCTGCTCTCATCATAACAATATTTACTGAGCTAACCAACTTTCCACGTTCATTAAGCAACTTTTAAGCATCTTGCTCATTATAACTAATTCAAATGCTGCTTTTCAGTTTAAATGGCGCCCCTGGGATTTTTTTTTTTTTTTTTTTTTTTTTTTTTTTTTTTGTAAATGCTATCGTTAATTTGTTGGCCTGCGACTCCACTTTATTGTATATTACCTTTGCAAAACCATTGAAATATTTAAAATCTGTTTATGTTTGCATTTATCCAGCAAATTGTAAACGCCGGGTATTGCTTGTTTATTTTCTTTGAATATATATTGTGTTTAACGTAACGTTAAATATGCCCAGCCTTGTATAAGCCAGAAGACTGAATAAATTGAATATTTTTTTGTTCCTCAGATTCTTGCAGCATTCAAAGTTCTAGTTCACCAATTAACCAAATTAGAAAATTAATATTCACATTCCCGATAAAATTTCAACGTGATGGTATCCCCCCCCCCTCTCCGGATAAACGGGTTACCACAACGTAGCATATCATCATAAGCAAATCCGTTGATAATACCGATTCTTTATTTTTTCAAGTGAAAGCTATTTCTAAACATCTTAACTGTCTATTAAAAAACTCTGAATATATTCAAACTATCGTAATAAAAACAAAATATTTTAACCCATTCATTTATATGAAAACACACCCAGAATATAAATTTACGAAATTTTAAATACGTTATTTGGTTTTTGGTCAATGAAGAATACATATCACATTCAATGTAAGAATCTCTTATTCCATTTAAATGCTGGAAATCTGGACAGACGAACGTACAGTCTGAAAGTCAGCGCAGCATCAGAAATAGTAGTCGGTGTCCTATTAGGCACGGGACCATATTAATTAATCTACACACTACATCAGTGGCACACATATCTCAAGGGGTATGCGAGATAATCTCTTGTCTAAGGTAATCACTACAATACGGGTAAGCAAATGATTATACTGCAACACAGTTACTTTTGCTGTTGCTTTAATTTACGCTGTGTGTGACGCGTTTTGAGAATTGATTCTCAAAGCTTTACTAATGTCCAGCAAAACTGACACAAACACTTCTCACATCGAAAATGTAATAGTAACGCGTTTGAAAATGAGAATTACTTCTCGTATCACGTCACGCACAGCGTAAATTAAAACATCAGCTAAAGTATCCATGTTGCTGTATAATCATTTTGCTTACCCGTTAATTTAAACAGTTACAGACTTTCATAAATCCATTTATTATGGATAACGTTAAAAATCACTATAATAATTCAACAAAAAAATTATGTGAACAAATATATAGTGTGGATTGTGACAGGTTTAAGACACTTATAGCTAGCGTACCGAGCATGGTGGGTGAAAGGTTAACGTTCTGGCCTCGTATGCGGGAGGACGCCGGTTCGAATCCCCGTCCGGGCATCCATATTTTTTTCCATGGTTTCCCCAAATCACTTCAGGCGAATGCCGGGATGCTTCCTTCAAAAAGGCCATGGCCGAATTCCTTCCAGTTCCTTGTCCCCAGTCCCAACCCGCCTCTAATGACCTTAGCTATCAACGAGGCGTAAAGCAATAAGGGGGAAAAAATATAGCAAGCGTATTAGGAGCAATGCGTAGGTAGAACGGTCAGGTCGCTTCCTCCATGTGTTCAAGTATCCTGGGGGCAAATGGTACCATGTGTCAGCAAACACCTTCGGTTTAGCGACAGATTGTATGAAAAGCCGCCTAGTCAACCAACTCCATCTCATTATCAATACGGATACCTGGCATCAGTTAAGTATAAATAATCACAGCCGTAAGCCGGTGATATGCAACATTACTTGAGCTTAAATACGACACTATCAAGCGAAACCAACAATACAAGTCGTTTTTTTAGCTCATTAATGCGTTCGTGCTGATGGAATATATAAATTGTGTATTAATATTCTATAACGGCATATCGTACCATTTATTTCGTCAATCACGTTTCGATTTAAGCTTAATCTTTCCGTAATTTTTTTATCTTTATTTCCGTTGGGCCCGCCATGACTCACGCTGTACATCGACTGCCCGTTTTACACAAGCAGCTAGAGTGCGAATTTGCTTTTTGGATTAATCATATCCCTTACAGATAGAATTATTAGGCATATAAGATGCCTATCCTATAAGACGAAAGTTTGTGTTGCTATGTCCGCGAAATGTGCAGCTTTATGTTCTGTTTGATGAGTGGTTTTTTTTGTTGTTGTTGTGAAATGCGTGGTTTATGAAGCGAATATTGGGAACCGTCCCAGCATTCATATCGTTGACTGCGAGAAACTACCTGAAAACCGCAATCAGGACGGTCTGGGAACGTGCCAGGTACCGTTGCATCTCCCCAGTCCAGTGTGCGGCGTCTCGGCGCACTAAGCCACACCAGCTAATACTTCTCATTATTTATGTGTGTGTCTTAATTAAGAAGTGATTACCCAATACTATGTGGACTGCTTTCTTAAAGTCAAGGATTTTCCGAACACTTCCAATACCCGTGACTGATTGGTCCATACTAACATAACACATTTATCTCAATATTTTCCTCTTTTTGCGTCACTCTCATGTTTGAATGCTAGCAATAAATAAGAAATATTTTAGTGTTGCATGAAAGTGTTTCAGTCACATTGAACGTATTAGTTAATAGTGCAAACATAGCAAAAGTCTTAATCTATAAAAAAACATTATTAGTCCTAATCTATTAATCAAAAATGTAACATATATAGCTGAAACTTCGTTACCGACAACATTTTCATTGTAGAAGGACAATATCATAAAAATTTCAGTACTAATATAGTAATTTAACAGGAAGTATGTTTTACAGTGGTATAGGTACCAGATGGCATAATAGATCGATATTGAAGCAGCAAAGAATTGTAAACAGAACCGTTAAATGTAGTTTTAAGTAGTCTAGAAGAAGAATGCATAATGCTAAGGATAGGAAAATTATGTGAAATATTGGTATCTTGATAAGTGGCATGAAGTCAATAAGATATTCTATTAATGCGCACAACCTGCATGTAGGAAGGCTAAAGAGCTCCGTAAATTTAGAAATCAGAATTGCAGTGGGGAACACTTAAATAGCTTACAAATTAATTAATAACGGCAAAGACAGAAGGCAAAGATATGTTTAAGAAGAATACTATGTCTGTAGGGAGCTCACGGGAAATTTTATCCTGATTTTATAAAAATAAAAATTATGGATCAGTAGGAGGAGGAAGAGGTGTAAGGGTTTGGGAGAGGCTATACTAGCCTTTTCCAACCAAATGTCAACCTCTCCTTCACGAGGTGCAGACTGAAAGATTCCCGGTATAAGGAATCACGGCCTCAGAAAGGAGGGCGGAAGAGCGGGGAACGGTTCAGGGCACCCTCTTGCCCTTCGGGTTGGAAACGGCCCCTAAAGGTGGAGGAATCAGAAATGATCAACGGCATGGGGATGCAGAAGGCAACGGGAAACCACTGCATTAAAGAACCAAAGGGTATCCCGAGGACATGTAATCCTCTCAAATTACATATATCATGATGGCTTCTTCCTGAGTAAAATATTCCGGAGGTAAAATAGTCCCCCAATCGGATCTCCGGGTGGGGACTGCTCAGGGAGGAGTCATCAGAATGGATAGAAACATTCTACGAGTCGGAGCGTGGAATGTTAGAAGTCTGAATAGGGCAGGTAGGTTAGAAAACTTAAAAAGGGAGATGGAACAACTTAAATTAGATGTTGTTGGGATTAGTGAGATTAAATGGAAGGACGCACAAGATTTCTGGTCTGGGGAACACAAATATTGATCTAGGAATTAGAAAGAACTTTTTAAAACTCTTTGTGTGGAGCACAGCACTTTATGGTAGCGGAAACATGGGCATTAGAAAATTGAAGCTTTTGAAATGTGGTGCTACAGAAGAATGCTGAAAAATAAGTGATTTGACAAAGTAAGAAATGAACGAGTTTTGGAAATGAAGGATGAGAAAAGTAGTTTGTGGAAGAAGCTTACAGGCTGGTAGGTCATATTTTGAGACATGCTGGATCGGTTAATTTGTTAGTGGAGGGAACAGTCGAAGGTAAGAACTGTAGAGGAAGACAGAGTAAGATGAGAAATCTGTGTATTAGGGTTAAATTGAGACAATTACAGACAGATCCGGGCAGAATATCTACATGCTTAGGTCAGCATGAAAATAGACAGGTAATTAGATATACTGAAATGAAAGGAAAATGAAGGTTTTCTAAGATTAAAATTTAGAGAAGTAATTCCTTTCTGGAGGCTGTATATCCAATTATATATGATAAGTACCTACAACTTTGTTTTTTTAGGCAGAATTTTAAACACAGTATTCAAATAAGAAACAGTCTGTTCGTAATCGGTTATACATAAGCCCTTTAAGTGCTGAACACAAGGTGTCAATAGTCTGAACCGTGTGTGCAATGCAATATAGCATTTTCAGTTGCGTACCAAAAAGTTTGAATATACTAATTTAAGTGGTACGAGGTAAAGTCTGAGCTAAAAACAAGAGGTAACAAAAGTTTAAAGGAGTGTATTATTTACAAGTTACTGAAATCAGACACTTTCAATGCCCTATTGACAAAGATGAAACCTCTAAGCATTATTATACTTAATCTCAGCAGATTGATCCGTTAAAAGTGTCAAAAAGGTCGTTTACTTGTGATCTTTAATCTTTTTAGGGAAGGTTGTATTATGAAGTATGGATAAAAGATAAATAGAAAATAGAGCAAAAAACTGATAGAATAGAGAGAAAACAGAAGTAACAAGGAGAGCAGCTGATGGGAGTACGTCACTGATGAACCGTGCAGTATATAAACTCATGTCTGGTAACTTACTGGTCAAGGTATTTGCTCTGAAAATTCGGGGGCACGGGTTCTAATCCCGGTGAAGCCAGTATTTTGTATGAGTTCTGATCGATTGTACGAGATACGCCAGCGGTTCGGATTCTATATTAAACTGTAGGATCAACCACGAGACAGGCGGAATACGCGGCAAGTCATCAGGTCGCCAGAACAAACGATTTTCTTTGACATGTAAGTACAAAGCTAAAAAGAGTCTCAACGTTGAGATCTGTATGCACTATAACAGTAGATGCCAACAGATAGATTCACGTTTGGCGTGAAACACAGCACCATTTAATTAAAAAAAATGAATCACTAAATGCGGTAAGTGTTATCAGGGATTAAAAGTGCCAAAAAATTTCGCCCGTGCGTGTGGATATTGGTTTGTTCGTGTGAGCTGGCGCGTGTCCGCTGTGCTTGTCCAGGGTGCGGCCAGTTCAAAGGAAGCCGCCACAGCGCCTCATCTGCGTTTTATTAGTTTGCTCCCTCGTTGCGGCCGCATCAGGATCAAATATTAAAACTGCGCTTCCGCTGCAATGGCCGCCTCCCGCTTCTCTGCGGAGAAGAGACCGTCCTTTGATCCATCTCTGGATGTTCGGTTGGTAATATTTAAAAATTCGTGAATGAAGAATGGAAAATTTAAATATCAAATGGTATTAAAATAAAGAAAATCTTTATTTGATTTCAGGTGGCAAAAAGAAAAAAATGTAGGCCTACTAGTTACTTTTGATCAAATTTTTACAGCGTAAATAAATTAGGTGATATCGACGCTGAAGTGCGTATTACTCTCATATTAATGTTAACTCAAACTGTTTTCGGTCATAACTGACTTTTATGTCATGATAGAATCGAAAAACAACCCAGTATTACCAAAGGCTTTGGTCAACTGGCTGCATCCACTGACAGCTGTGAGTGGCAGCTGATCCTGTAGCCACGCAACTGAAACCACGCTAAATCATCACTTTTGGCAACAAAATGTTCATTTTATTTTGATTTTTTTTTTTATTTCAAAGAAAAAGACTACAACAAAAATTAGGCATCTTGTTTTTGGACTTTTCTGCAATAAAATCGCATAGTTTTGTGTCGTAATATGAATGCATGATGATTATCCTTATTCGTATTGCCATTTTCTTAAAATGCAAGATTGATACACAAAAGTGTTCAACTTCAAGAGAATTGGGTGGTATAGGACCTGTCTGTTATGCTTGTTTAATTTAATTTAATTGCAATGGAGCACAGGTTCAGGTAGCAATTTCCCTACACACCCATCTTCCCCCTATCCTGCACCTACCTACATTTGCCCTCTACAAATTTTATCTTTAAATTCTTTCAAAGTTTTCTGTAAATTATTCATCATTTCTCTTGGTAACTCATTCCAATCCCTGACACCCTTACCTAAAAAAGAGAATCTTCCCACACCCTTGTGCCTGAAATCGAGTGCCGGCTTGTGGTCATGGTCATCTTTTCCCTTCCATGCACTACTTTTCATACCTATTGCAATATCTTTCCATGCCTCATCGCCAGTATATGCCCTGTACACTCCCATGACCCTCCTCATCCTCCTCCTGTCTTGCAATGAATCCCATTCCAGCTCCTTTATCATATCCGTCACTGATTGCATTCTGCGATAATTTCCAGAAAAAAATCTAGCACCCCTTTTTTGCACCCTCTCCAACTCCTGTATTTGATACATAAAATGAGGGTCCCATACTACACTACCATATTCGAGCAATGGTCTGACCAAAGTTTTGTAACCCAATTCCTTGACTTCTCTCGTACATCCCCTCATCACTCTCTCCAACAAGTGCAGAACTTTGAAACCTTTTCCTACCACCTGTCCAATGTGTCCTGCCCAGTTTAGTTTGTTATCTAAAGTAATTCCAAGATATTTACATTTCATGTCTTCAGCAAGCAATTGTTTGTTTACATCCTCATCGAACCGAAGCACAAGCGTCACCTCAGCGAGTATTTTTCTCTAGAGGAACTATTGGAGAAAGAGGCAAAGACGATCTAAAGTGGATAAGAGGAATCTAACACTCGGGCAACCGTTCGGAAAAAATATGCGGCCGAAATTTCCTTGGAATACCGGGTCCACCTAACAAGTAGATAACTGGTATGTACTCCCAGCATCCACGTGGAAGGTGTCATATCTTTGGTTAATATTATCAACCTGGATGGATAGACTCTGTTTTCGGTATCCCTTAGGATTGCCAAGTACAATTGTGGAATAGGATTCGCAAAGTTTTGCTAAAAGGGGCACTGATGACGACAGAAGCTCTCAGTATCAACACCGAAACCAATGCGGCAAACTGTCGCCAGAAGCAACGCTTCCGCAGTAAATATCACCAACTAACTTTATTCATGGCAAGTACGCAAATTACGAAAGGAGAGATAATTGCTGTTAATATCGAACAGACTTCCTAATATGCAAGAAAAGAGGTTTTATTCGGCGTATTATATACATAAAATTATCTGTCGCCATTTTCAAGTGACCGACTGCGTATTTTGCCAAAGGACTCATTCAGTTAGCTAGCCAAAAGAATTGTATCTAGATTGTCTCATGTTCATTAATTTTAGTTAGTGGATGTCCAAACTGTTTTCAAGTATCTGAGACTATCGAAATGAATTTCCAAAAATTATTTCAATATTAGAACGGTCTGGTAGCTCAGTGGTTAAGGTGGAGATCTAAAAGTCTCCGGTTCGAAATTATGTCTCGTCGGGGATTTTAATAGCTCCTTAACCCTACTTTCACCACTGGCACAGCTCGCTGTATAATATTAAGTACGCAAGAACGCTTCCGTGATTCGGATTCCAAGTTAAACTGTACCTGGTAGGATTGCCGGGTTAGGTTAAGGCGGTTACGACAGGGGCGGAATACGCAGCCAATAGAAACCCTGTCACTAGGTCATTAGAACCACACGGCATAGTTATTATTATTTCAATACTTAATTGTATATTTATGTAGTATAAATATATCTGTAGTCAGTCACTGATTAGCGTTTCTGTGATTTGAATATGAATGATTCAGACCATAACTCCCAACGCCTACTAAATAGTAAATAATCAGTTAGTAAAATAATTAAAAAATAATTTTATAGATATAATGTGTGACATTCCACATAAATTTGAAAGCTAAACTAGATTGAGGCATTTTATTCATCCCAAATATATATAGGCTATTTCAGTACTTTTACCATCTAAGAAATTTTATTTGCCACTTCATTTATCGACCTCTCGGCGGCTTACGACATAGTATGGAGAGAGGACATGATATATAAATTTCTTCGTTTAATTCTCTACAAATTTATTGAACGCCTGTTAGACAACATTCATGATGACCGGATGTTCCAGGTTGTCATGGGCACCGATATCAGCTCTCAGAGGAAACTTAAGAACGGCCTACCGCAGGGATCAGTGCTCGCTCCACTCCTTTTTAGCCTATATACCGCAGTCATTATGAAAACAAGTTCAAAAATGTTTGGTTGCGCCGACGACTGGGTTCTCGCCGCGAGGTGCAGGTCAATCGAAACGTCTGAAGAAATCCTAACAGAGGAGTTGGAAGCAATGGTAAAATATTTCCATAGGTGGAGACTCAAACCCAATGCTTCTGAAACCGACGTTATCTACTTCTGTTTAAATAACAAACTCTCTAGAAGGGAACTTAACATACGGTTCGAAGAAACTATTCTTACCCAAAATAAGTCAACAAAGTACCTTGATGTTACCCTTGACAGAACATTATCCCTTAATGCACATCTAATGAAAATTACTTAGAAGCTAAAAACAACAAATAATGTCATTCAAAAACTATGTGGTACCTCCTGGGGTGCATCGGCCTCCACTCTCTGCTCCTCTGCTCTGGGTATTAACTTCTCGGCTGCAGAGTACTGTGAAAAAAGTGGACACCCAAATTAATAACGCTATGGGTATGAGTGCAGGCGTGATCAAGACGACTCCCACAAAATGTGTCTCGATACTGAGCCACATACCACCACCTAACCTGCGTCGGATAAATGCTCTTACTCGTGAGTACAAGAGAATAATGAACGACAGAAACTTACCGATCCACCAAGATATTAAGGATGCCAACATCAACAGGCTTCGCTCTAGAAAACCGCCATTGAAATCGGCAAGGGATGCTATGCGTGAAGATTTCAAAATCACCAAAGCTTGGATCCAGGAGTGAACTGTACACCAAAATAACAGCATACCTTGCAACCATCGGCCTTATGCGAATGCGGAGAGATTCAGACTATTGGCCATATTGAAGAAGAATTTTCGATAAGATCTTACAGTGGTGATCCTGTGGATTTCCTGCTGGCAACTGAGGAATCGATAAACTATATTAACATATGTCTTTAATCTTGTAAAGTTGTAGTGTATATTCATTGTTCTTAAAATTGTTTAAATTGCCATATGATAAATAAATGCCACTTCATCTCTAATAATATTGCTCTGCATAAAATGGACAACAGATAACAAACAAATCCCTCAGTTAAAAACATGCAAGTACTAGCGACGTTACACGGGATGCGAACACACTATCCCGCATACCCCCGGTACCCGCCAGCCTCCTTCACTGGACAATCTTGTGATTCCTGAGTTTAATCTTATAGGGTCTCGTGAAACTATGCCAGTACGCATGTTTACAATTATCAAAAACTATTTTTTATTATTAATAATACAAAATATAAAAAACTAACCACATCTCAAAAAATATCTAGTGCGCCGCCCACGCCTTTATGGTTTATAACGAACGTAAAAGTAACTCGCTGTTTCGGCGGGTACAGTGTGAACACTGCCATATTTGACCACCCGAAGGAGTTACCGCTGGGAGCAACGTGGCAGTGGCGCCACCACAGCAGGCCAAAAACCCGAGAGTCCCATCGTCTGCACGCCCAGCGTGGCACACTCCGCCCCATCTCTCCCGGACCCACCGATCCTCCCTCAGGAGAACTGCTCCGAGCCCGAAGGTGGCGCAACTCTTCCAAGCGCACGTCCCCCCTCCTCGACACTTGTGTTCAGTGGGAAAGTGGTTTCCGTACATCCCGACCCGCGTCTTGACCAACGTTGCAGCATACTATCCCGCCGCGAAGGTCCGAAGGCTGCAACATGGCTCCAGGGCAGAGCTCTCCCGCCAGGGCCAGGTGTTGGCACCAGTGTAATGGACCAAGTTTTGGGGGAAAAGATTTAGTTGTTGAATTAGAATTAAATGACTGTTAAGTGAGTCGAGACAGTAAGCCATAGTCACGTACCGTCCGGAGCGGTAATGACCCCGTCGTCGACGCGCCCTTAAGCCCTAATAACAACAACGTACCGTCCACACGCTAGTAATGAGTCACGTTTTGGTGACGAAAACGATCAGCGCATACCACAGCCCGGGACACCGGCCGGTCAATTACCGAAAGAAGTCTAGAATGTTCGATACGGGTAATATAAGGAGCGCAGGACATGCGTTTGGGCTTCTCAGTGACAGTAGACACGTCACTATGCCAGTTAGCGGATAGAAAATAGTCTCTCTCTCTCTCTCCAATAGCCTGGTCTCGCGTTAGCTTCGACAATGCTGCAACACTTGGTGCATTCCTCCGATAGCCATTCTCAATATATGTAAGTAATTGTTCCATCATCTACTAGTACTTCAGAAGATGTAAATCCAATAGAAGCCTACGGGGATAGACTCGCAGACGGCCTCAGAACGGATAATATGTATTTAGTCAAGGACGAGCAATAACCAGTATTGCACAGCAGTTAGGCTGTGTTCTCATTGGTAGAATATAAGAGAACCTGCTGTTTGCCATAGTAAGCCTAAGTTGGTGAAGCCATATTAACAACCACACAGGTCTGTGGCCTTAATCCACAATGGTGTCAGAACCTGATATTAGTAAATAGCCTCACAGCTGAGCTGGAGAGTGGAGCCGAGGTCACCGGAGGTCAGCAGCACAACTCCATTAAAGGTTAGTACCTGAGTTTCCAGACACTCTCTGCCGATTCCAAATTACGCCCACAGAAGAGGAGCTAGACCACTCGACTAGTCCGTTACACTAGGATCTATTATGGCAGCATGAAGCTAGTGCATACTGTCGGAAAGAATCTCCAAAACTTGATCATCGGACAGCGACATACTCCTTACATGGCTATCTGCCATCTTTAACAGCGCACAGTGGCTCACTGGTACCGTTCATCTACCTAGAGCAGGGTACCATCGCTCCCCGCCAGGAGCTGCGGAATGGAGGTTATAATACTCCTTTCTCCACGTCACCGGAGTCACTGCCGAGGGCGTAGGCACATAGTGCATGCCGGCGCAAGGTGAATCGAATCATTGACTGCTTCGCACCCAGTTTTCTGTCTAACCGGACACATTGACTCTCGGTACCGTGTGCACCCAAAACAAGATGGTCGCCACGCCTTAACCACTGGATGGACCCACACTCGACCCACATCCAGCACCTCGGTACTGCAGTTTCTGCTCTCTGCAAGTATCAATCACTTCACTTCAATCACCACATTATTTGGTCGGTTGTTTCGTCCTCTAAGGACCCCCTCTCTCCCCCCTGGTCTGAGTACAGCTGCAGGGCACTAATTTACGCGACTTTGGTTCCATTCTTCGAATCAACCAGGATCTTCCGCTAACTTGTGGAACAGTTCTGTAGGCCCCATGTAATAACCACTAGGACTATATACCGAAGCATCGGAACAATGTGCATCCCGGCGGCAGGGGGCACTGAATGCCATCGTCATTAGCACTATGCTACTGAAAACAAAGGTCGCGACGTTCCTCTGATTCCATCTCACGCTACCCTAGCAAGGAAAGACTCGGTGCCTCGTTCCCTCACTGAGCAGCATCCACGATAGGGTTCCCAGCGCTTCCATCTAGCCTGAGGGTTAATGTCCCCTTGTTTGAACCATAGTGAGCGGGAGCTGTGGAAGACAGAGGTGGATTGGTGTGGCATTCTGGGGCCGCCAATTCCGTATACGACACTTCCCTCAGTGGAATATCCGTACCCCTGAGTCACTGGATAACAGATAACTAGAACTTGTGAGGTACACAACCTCACATTTAGTGATTTTGACATTATTAAAGCTATTTTTTATTTAATAATTGTAATTATATATACTAACTCTGAATTTTAAGTTCCAAGGTCAAAGCATGTCAATATGGATATAATGAGATCTCTGGAAAATAAATAACAGTCGAGAGAGTTGAAGAAAAGATTTGGAAGGAAGAGGACGTGTTGGTTGAGGAATGAATATGGTTTAAAAGAAAAGATAAAACAGAATGGCTATTTGAGATTGAAATACAGATATAGACAAAGGAGATGATTTAAAGTTTGTGTGGTAAGAATTTGATTAGTAACAATTTGATTTACAGCGTGAGTATCGGAATAAAACCATCAACGGACAAAGAGGGATCAAGGAAATCCTTATATACTGGTCTGGTGCAGGAAATATAAGTAAAAGTATTAATTTCAAAGTATGGTAAAGTAACACTCACATGTGTTCACTACAAAAATAAAAAGGTAACGATAAAAGAGTACGTTACAAACGGATATTTCAGATGGATACTATCTCTCTCTAAATTCCCGCCATGAGACACATAATTTGAGTTCTCCATCTCTCGTCGGCTACAATATTGCTTTTCTTCTTGGAGGGAATGTAGGAGAAATAATTGACCAGTCTCACCACTACTTGGTCAAAATTATCACCCAGTTTTGAACACGAAAAAATTGCTTCTGTTACTGAGGATAGTTTTATAAAATTTAATGTTGCTCACTAAATTGGTTCCAAATATCAATTACACAGAGTATTGGCAATTCTTCGATCAGAAGTGCTAGAAATCAGTGTGACAGTCTGATCATGAGTCAAAATTTGCAAAAATGTTAAAGTCACATTCATAAAAGCTAACCTGGTGGCTAAAGGTTGAGGGAAGAAGAGGTGCGACTCTGCCACTCTATTACTGTTACAGTCTTCTGATACCTCATTCGCAAAACAACGAAGGGGGTAAGAATGCAAAACTCAAATTTTATACACACATCTGCTGGTGACAGCCACCCTACAAAATCTTTACTGAACTTCAATTTTACATATTTACTTATAAAAATGTAATAATTACGCAATGATTACACAATAAACTAGATATATTGATATAACCGACGAACATTAAGAATTAAACATTCAAACGCTCTATACGAATGTACAGACACTGGAGTGTAATATTGTGGACGGATGGCAGTTGGTGACCACAATCCTCTTGGGTTTAGAGACCATTCCCTTTTCGCAGGGAAGGGAGGCTACATGCAATATACAACGTCATTGATTACGTAGAAGACATACGATATACTACTTCACACCAATATTCACCCCTGATAGATAGTAAAATGTAGTATAAATGGGAAAAGAGAATGAAATGCGTGATTGTGATGCGCAGATGAGAGTCAACAGGAAAACAAAATTTATTATCGTTTAAGTTTAATTTGCATGATCCATCTCTCTGATCGGCTGACATACGGAGAAGGACGGCGCCATGCAGGATAGAAGGAGAGACCAGCAGCTTATTCCATCGCAGGTATTCAGTGATAATAGATGGTAAAAGAAGTTTAAAATATTAATCCTAATTTTTTTTTTATTTAGCAGTACAATAAGAATAATTTGTAATCCATACAAGCAACAGGTGGCAGTAACAGCGAATCACGAGAGACAGGCAACAAGTAAATACGGCCTGAGGTAAGATTATAGTCTACCTCCCCTAATAGAAAATTTACATGTAGAGTTTCAATAAATGAAGTGACAGAAAATTTTGGTTGTGTTTCTGGGAGAAACAATCAATATGAAGAATGGGTATACTGAGATACTACTGACATGAAGAAAGGTGAATAAACATTTGGCACGAATATAAATAAAATAAGGAAATAAATTTCGGAATATAGCAGAACTGATAATAATAATAGTAGATATAAAATAGAAATGTAGTTGAATAAGTAAAAGAATTCTATTATTTCGTAGGAAAATTACAGCAGGAACGATCTCAAAAATAAGAGCCCAATAGCAAAGGAACCTTCTTGAAAAAGAAAAATCTTTTAGTTTAAAAGCTTGAAGTAAGATTAAGAAAGAACTTTCGGAAAGTGTACCAGTGTGTCGCTGAAATATAATCTTTGCAGATTCTCTAGCGATTAGTGTTGTGGAAAAATAAGCCTTTGACTACTTTTTCTGTCGTCATATTCAGGTCCAGAACTAGAAGGACCTTTAAAGATGATGGCAGGTACCGGTTTTGAAGACTTATCTTTCCACAACACCAATAGGAAGCTAACCAGTAAAGATTATATTCCTTTTTTAAAACTGTTTATATGACGTAGATAGTTCAAGGAGTCTGCACTTTACAAATACTAATGAAGGAAAGTTGATGTATTACGAAATGTGATGCTATATAAGGATGTTAAAATGAAGTGGACAGATAAAGTACAAAATGAAAGTGTTTTGTAAGCAATGGGCGAGGAAAGAAGTTTGTGGAAGAGTCCCAAAGACAAAAACAGATTACCTCAAAGCAGAAAAAGATAGAGGATTTTGTTCAGTCTGCCAGTAGAGGCCCCTGCCAGGCAGACCTCACACACAACGCGCCTGCACGCCGGGATACATATACGACTCCAAACAGGTGCAGAGGCATCAAAACAAACCAGGAAAATAAATAGAATCATCTAGAGGCTAAGTGGGACCTTTTCTTACAGAGGTCGCTGTACTACCAGACAACGGAATTCCTACGCCAGGCCGCCTATATAAGCGTAGCCGGCAGCTCCACCGACAGTTCCAGCCTGACCACTGAACCAGCGTAAACTACAGAAGACCACCGGAAGTTCGCGAGAAGTAGAAGCCGTCACTCTACCCTGGATCAGGAACAGGCTAAAATTCTCGACGGTCATTTGATAACTGTACCCACCTTTGCTTATGGTTTACCAGTTGTTTTGTGTACAGAGTAATAAACCTCAAGGAACCGTTAAGTGTAGTTCACTTCAGTGGCGACAAGGTTGGGATAAGAACTCTCGACCATCATGGCTACGCCAGCAACACTTACGGAATGGCAACAGTTCCTCCAAGGACTTCTACATCAGTTCACAGCAATGCAGCAGCAATTCGCAGAATCTCAGAGACAACTGATTGCGGAAGTCAAGAATCTCCGCCACCCCACGGCCCCGCCTCCGTTCCCAGCATTCAACGACGACGTCGAGGAATGGGAGACCTACGAGAAGCGCATAAGACAACACTTCGCAATTCATCACATATCCAAAGAAGAAGACCAGCGTGCATATTTCCTTTCCTGGAACCAATCGAAGATGTATGTCTTGCTCACCAAACTTCAGCCACAAGACCCCGACACCCTCACCTTCACGACCATCTGTACGACACTGAATGCATACTACAGACGCCGGTACCATGTCGTCGCGGCCCGCGTCGAATTCTATCAATGCCGGAAGAAGCCCGATCAGACGTATCGCCAGTGGGCGGCCGAACTCCAAGGCCTTAGCAGAAAATGTAAGTTTCAAACTCGTTGTTCCCACGAATCCTACGCCGACGACATGGTGCGTGATCACATCATACAGGCTGCACCAGATGCCGCATTCCGGCATGACGCCCTCAAGTTAGAGGACCCATCCCTGGAGCAGGTCATCGAACTTGCCTACAAATTCGAAATATCTACGGCCGCAGATCGCCGCCTGGAGTCCTGGGCGGATGTGGCCGCAATCCGAACCGACGTAGAAGACACGGAGGACGTCGCCGCCATCCAGAGCTCCCAGTCGCGCTCTTCCCGACACCACAACCGGGGACCGCTTCCTCAGAAGGACATCGAACCGGCCCGTTCCGGCCGGGGTACCAAGTCTCGGCAGCAGCAGCGGATCCCGCAGCGCCGACGCCGCAGCCCGCTCCGCCTGCCCTCCTGCCCCGCCTGTTATTCAGCACATGAGAGGGAAAATTGTCCGGATCGTTGGGCTGAATGCTCACGTTGCGACAAAGAGGGACACCTGGCGTCCGTCTGCCGCACCAACACCACCAATGCCAATCCCGGCTCTCGCCGCCCAGGGTCTTACCAAGACGGGTTGAGCGGCGCACCTATGGATATCAATCAGGTAGACACTTCCACAGCATCCAAACTTTTTATCGACGTTACGGTCAATGGCAAGCCTCTGTGCCTACAAGTCGACACAGGAGCAGCAGTCTCATTGCTTAATTATACTACTTATGTGCAAATAGGCTCGCCCCCCCTCTCGCCGGCCCCCAAGCGCCTCCTGACATACAACAAACAGGAAATAGCACTCCTGGGACAATTCACAGCTAACGTCATGTATAAGTCTGTACATCGTTCAGTCCCCTTTTTAGTAGTTAACAGTTCTCTCACAGCAGACTTATTTGGACTGGACGCTTTCCGCTTATTCGGATTTTCAATTGAGGATAACATACACCTCGTATCTCAGCATGTTCCTTTTCCTGAAGTGGACACCCTTTGCACCGAGTTTCAGGACCTGTTCTCACCAGGCGTCGGCTGTGCAAAGGACTTCGAAGCATCACTCCAACTCCGGCCGGACGTACGGCCTCGATACTTCCGGGCACGCCAGGTACCCGTAGCGCTTCAACAACCACTTCAGGAAGAACTTCAACGCCTCCAAGACGAAGGGATCCTCCAGCCGGTGCGGTTCAGCCCCTGGGCCACGCCGTTGGTCATAGTTCAGAAGCCAGGACGCCGCTTACGTCTCTGTGGTGACTTTAAAACCACCGTCAACCCGCATCTGCTGGTAGACGACTATCCACTTCCGAGACCGGACGACCTCTTCCGTAAACTAGCAGGAGGTACCTACTTTACAAAAATTGACCTGGCAGAAGCATACCTTCAAATCCCTTTGGATATCCAGTCCCGACAATACACAGTCATCAACACGCCCTCTGGCCTCTTTCAACTCAACTGGCTCATGTTCGGCTTGGCCAGTGCTCCAGCGATTTTTCAACAGTATCTCGAACAACTTCTCCAGGATATTCCGGGATGCATCAATTATCTCGACGACATAGTCGTCACAGGACCCTCCGCTGCCGAACACATCATCAAGACCTCCATTTCTACTACTCCATCCGCCACCAGCTCTCAGTAGTAGAGGGAGTGCTTCTCCGCACAGAACCAAATTCCACCCCGAGGGTCGTCGTTCCGAGATCCCTACAGCCGACAATCCTCCAAACTCTCCACCAAGGACACTGGGGAATTGCCCGCACCAAATCCCTTGCCAGACGCCACGTATTCTGGATCGGCCTTACCACGGATGTCACGGAGATGGTGCGGCGCTGTACCATCTGTGCCCGACAACTGCCCCGCCCCCCTCAAAAGTTCCTTTCCTGGCCGGCACCGTCCGGACCCTGGGAACGCATTCACCTCGACTTCGCTGGCCCATTCCTAGGCCACCAGTGGCTCTTAGTGACGAATGCCTTTTCCCACTTCCCATATGTCGTCCGTTGCTCCACAATCACCACAGAGGTCACCATTTCAGCCCTCACGAAAATCTTTTCCATCGAAGGATTACCATACGCCATCATCACAGATAACGGACCGCAATTTCGAAGTCGGGAATTCCTATCCTTCTGTACCGCCAACAATATCCAACACCTCCTCACCCCGCCCTTCCACCCCCAATCTAACGGGGAGGCGGAACGGTTAGTCAGAACATTCAAAACCCAAATACACCACAAGTCACAAACTCGAAGAGGCATTGACACTCTTCCTCAGTTCCTATCGAACCACTCTAGTGGGGGCTAAAAGCCCGGCGGAATTGCTGCATGGCCGCCAACCTCGCACTCTCCTCCATCTCCTCTTACCCCCTCCCAAAGTACAGGTACCTTCGGGCCCATTCCGTTTCACCCCGGGCTCCCTAGTCTGGGCCCGCGGGTTTGGCTCCCAGGCCGGTTGGCATCCGGGGGTCATCCAGCGGCCCCGGGGCCGCCAACTGTTCGACGTAAGCCTGGATGGCCGGGTAGTGCGACGCTATCGAAACCAACTACGACCCCGCTACCCCCACGGCACCGTCCTCTTCCACCACGGCACGGCCATCCACTTCTTCCTCTCCTTCCCCACCCCCTCCACCACTCCTGCCGTCTAACCGTTGCTCAGGGACAGTTACGGCGCCACCACCGACGCCACAACCTGTCGGTCGCTCCGACACCCTTCAGCCGCAGCCTCTCGACCACCTGCGGGGACCATCTTCAGCGCCCCACGTACAGCCCCCGGCCATCGACGCCGACGAACCGATGCCGTTAGCTCCACAGGTACCTCCATCACAACCTGCACCACGACGCAGGTCGGCACGCATCGCCAGGGGAACAGCTCCGTACTCCCACGGAGGTAGCCTTCATAGTCTGCTCCAGGGCGCCGCGGCAGACGACCTCGCAGACGTCGCAGACATCGCTTCCCCCCCCCCCCGGGAGGGAGGTATGTTCAGTCTGCCAGTAAGGCCCCTGCCAGGCAGCGCGCCTGCACGCCGGGATACATATACGACTCCAAACAGGCGCAGAGGCATCAAAACAAACCAGGAAAATAAATAGAATCATCTAGAGGCTAAGTGGGACCTTTTCTTACAGAGGTCGCTGTACTACCAGACAACGGAATTCCTACGCCAGGCCGCCTATATAAGCGTAGCCGGCAGCTCCACAGACAGTTCCAGCCTGACCGCTGAACCAGCGTCAACTACAGAAGACCACCGGAAGTTCGCGAGAAGTAGAAGCCGTCACTCTACCCTGGATCAGGACCAGGCTAAATTCTCGACGGTCATTTGATAACTGTACCCACCTTTGCTTATGGTTTACCAGTTGTTTTGTGTACAGAGTAATAAACCTCAAGGAACCGTTAAGTGTAGTTCACTTCAGATTTAGTCAAATCTGTCGAGAATCTGGTGACAGAATAATAATAATAGGAATAAAATATTATTTAATTCAAGAATCTTGGCCTAACGGTTGTTATGAATAACTTGATTTCCTTATTTTAATACTTTTTACATTCTTTCTGCTAGAAAAAGTTCAGTTGAGTTTAGTTATTTAATTAATAACAGCAGGCGATATATTTTGATACACATATCCATTCATAATCGACGGGTTTGTATCCGCAAAAAGATGGCTATAATAAACACAAACATCTCTTATATTATGATTTTCTATGATATGGTGTTTCTATTTAAACTAACACAACCATCAGGAAATTATAAATGCTGTAATTGTTCATTTACTAATAATTGTAACATTAGACGCATATTAGGTGTTATCAAAAATTATTACAGAATTTTCTTTAAAACATCATATACACCGCAAACTACATCACATACAAAATTCGAAATTTAACTTATAAATTAGAATGCTGACTAAAATAATGAAACGGAAAATACTTTAATGCATTATGAAGACAAGTACATGGAAAGCAAAGCAATCCACTTTTCGAAAAGGAGGCGAATAGAATTACGCAGTTTTAATTTGAAGAGAACTAACACATCTGAACAGTCGAAGGGTGGTCGTTACAGATAACTGTTTTAACTGATAGATTTAATTCCGCTGTAACTTTGATTTTATAAGTCTACTAAATATCATAAAACTATTGAAGTTATCAACTTCTCACAAGGTTTCTTTGAAATATAATTAATTGAGAATGCTAAACGATAATGTGGCAGTTATAAAATATTTAGTGATAAATCTTATTTTAAACTATTAGTTAATAATAAATTTAAATTATAAAATTTTCTTTGAGCTCAGGGCATAAGTAAATGATTCTAAGCACAAACAAAAACTAAAAATGATTGTTCTATCGGAAATTAATCATTACTATTGGAGACACTTATGTCATAGAAATCTAAAAAATTAAAATTATAACAATATTGAAGTAATTATTTTTCTTATAGTGCTCGGAGGTTGTTGCTTTCTAAATCAGAACAACGAAACCGGAATTAATACTTAATATCATTTTAAACGATTACCGTTTGCTAACCTTCAGTTAGAATAATAGTGACACCTAGCTCTTTTGTGTTTAGCATTTACAACACGACACAGAACTAATTACACGAGTCTGAATTAATGACGTCAGTAATATGGCAGCAATGAAAACAAAGAAAGTTAAAAATGAATACTAAAATCTTAACACGTTGAGCTTTATCTCTTAATTATAGTAATAATTTTGTTCCAGACTGAATAAATCGCGATACATGTGGAACTATTTCCGTCTGCATACAATAATCATGGCGCTCCTAAAAATAATTTAAATTTCTAATAAAAACTATAAGTTCCCTTACCTTATGCTGTAACACTGAATGTTAGCTGCCATTTTGTTATGAGCTACATTTCAGCGTAGCTAATATCGCTACTCGAATATCGAAACGTCTACACCACTCGCATTAATACATTCAATGTACTGTAATTTATTATTGATTGGCTCCTTTTGTCTTACGCTATATGACGGATTGATGCCTGATTGTACAATGTTCAAGTTGGTCCGTTCCCACAGCTGTCAATCGCCTGGCTACAACTCTTGTTGCCTCGCACTGACGGAGATCTATTGTTTAACGTTTAGTAGGACAGTCGCGCGTCCCGTTGCCCTGGTAAATAATACCAAGATATTGTTTGCATTTAATATCTCATGTGGTTTATACGCCTTAATCAATGCGCCCATATCACAAGCAAGGGAGCCAATTGGAAGGAAGGAGTGTGGTATCCCGAAGGAGGCGAACTTAACCTACGACACAAAGCGTGGATATCAATTCCCTTCCCTATCACATCTATAGATTGTTTGCTTATATCTTACAGAATGCCTGTTTAACTAGCGTTTGAAAATGTACACTAAACCTTGCAGGATAGTTAATTTAAAAAAGGGAATAATGAAAGAGTGAATGCAAAATGGATCAGCGGTTATCGAGTTACAATATTAGCATACACACGCTGCATTTTATAACATCTATGGACTCAAACTCGTTTTTGACTGTCACAGATTTAGCGTGTAGTCGTAGGCTTTCCCGGTGAATCTGATGCTTGAAGATCTCTCGAGCATGCGACCGGATCAGTTGATCGTAATTCAACGAAATTTTGACTGCGTAACATACCATCATCTTCAGGCTGAACGGCGTGAAGAGCACAGTCCAGGACGCGACTGCCGGCCGGCGTCAGACACTAGTCGTCTGGAGAAGCATAGCCACCAGAGTATGGGGAAGTTCTTACAGGTGGTCCCGTATCTACTTCCAGTTCAGCGGTAGGTTGTCATTGCTGTGAGGTGGCATCATCGGGTGTGTCAAGCCCGGGGTGGCTGTAGTTGCTATGACCTGAGTCATTAGCAATGTTTGCTGTTGAAGCAGCTGGACGATGACACTGAAGTTGTCGTGGTGCATGCAGTCCGCCTGGTGATGCAGATGGTGGGTTACGGACTGCTTCTTCGCCTTTGCGGGTCGCTCAGTTCCGGTCGAGCCTGGATGTCGGCCGGGTTTGTTTGATGAGGGCACCAACTCGTTGGTGCGTGTCGCCTTCATGTCACGCGCAGGTTTCTCTTGATGTGACAGCCGCTGTAGCAAGCTGGAGGGGGGGGGGGGCCGGAACAGTTGGAGCAGGTGGGCACCCCGTCTCGCGGGACGCTGCACTCAGCGACTATGTGTTTTCCGGCGCAACTTACACAGCGCTCCTCAGCGCTGCAGTCGTAGGCCATGTGCCCATGACCCTGGCAGCGGAAACATTGTGCCAAGGCTAAGCGGAGGCCGCTTCTTGAGTTCGAGTCGGACCTTGCGTCCTAGCATGGTTCTTGTGCGCTTCTCCCGCGGTACACGATCCGCAGGCTGAAACGTGTACAGCGGTAGACGATCCTCCGTGCCTGGGCGGCGCATTTGATGGACAGCCGAGGCTGCGATGCCGCCGTTGGAGAGTTCGGCAGCAACCACCTCCTCTGGCTACATCAGCAGGCAAGCCCCGAATGACCATCTTCGTTGGTCGTCGGGGGGTCTGTGGGGAGTGGCGGATGCCACGCCCATTCAGGTAGCCCGTAAGTCTTCGAAGCTGTGTTGGATGCTGCGGTAGTATCCGCAACCCCTCCTTCACAGGGAAACAGAGGATATACTGGTTGGCTTCTAACATGAGTTCGCTAGCCAGGTGTATATAATTGCCTTCATAGAAGGCGGTTACAGGAAGGGCAGGTCCTTCTTCTACTTGAGGTTCATTGACGCCTTCGTCTTCTTCTTCTTGTAGTTCATTGACGTCTTCATGTTCGTCAATGGTCATGTCTTCAGGTGGGGGCGAGATGGACGTGCCCCCAGGTGGAGAGTCAGGAGTAGCTGGCAACGAGGGCTGCGACGTCGCCGTGAGTTCTTCTTGCGACTTCTCTTCTTGATCTCCATAGAAGTTTCTTCTTACTTCATTAGCGAGCCAGTTTGGGTCTTGAGTTATGCTCGTTAGATCCTCCACTTGGTGCATCATGTTTGCTGTCATAGAGTGCGGGGCGGTGGCGGTGAGTGGGTCGAGGCTGCTCGCCGCTGTCTCCTACCCATGCTGTAGGCGTTTGCAGAGTCGACCAATAAGAAGCGGGCTCAGATGGCCGAATACGAGCTGATTCCACAGTGCAGGACGCGACTGCTGGACCGGACCTGCCTGGGTCGAATTTATACCCTTCGACCCATCCCCTCCACTCTCACCGTGGCGCCCCGATAGTGGTGGTGGTACACTCCGATGAATCAAGCAGTGATCTTCAGTATGCATGCCACCCTCGTCACGCTCTGTACCTTGGCTCTGGGGTTTGCAGAGCCGCTTCAGTGCTTGTTTCAGTGACTGTAGACGCAACCTGAGGATGATCGCACGTTACGTCGTTGAACTACGATCAATTAATACGGGCGCATGCCCGAGAGATCTTCAAACACTGAGTTAGCGTGTTTATAACACGAGAGCCACTATTCCAGTTTGTATGCTGTTACTTTTAGTTTAGAGATACACTTTCTGGTCAGTTCGTGCTTTATATTGCAGGAAATCTCCTATAAATAAGTCAGGACGGCCGGTACGATAGACGTGGGATCTGAACGTGCGTCCATTGTACCTTCCGGTCCCGTATGGAGGCGCCTTAAAACCTACAGCCGCACTGGATGGTAAGTGTCGTTTAAAATGGTTTAAACTACAGAGTGTTTCTCTCTCTCTCTCTCTCTCTCTCTCTCTCTTCCCATTGGGAGATTTGATGTTACTTCATATATGAAAAGGTATGGGACGAGTTAAGCGTGAAGTGCTCTTGGTGTTGTGGGTGAGGACAAGCTGAAATCGACTGCCGAAGCTTCAAGAATATTATTCCGAAATACACCTAGGCATTCATGCTATAAATACTTGAGTTCACCATATGTTCTTGGGATATGTTTGGAATAATAAAACCACATAAATAGTGTTATAGAAAACAACAGGTATAATTACTACATCTAAATATATAATTCAAGTTTCAGCAGGGTACACGGTCAGTGTGTGACTTGTAAATTTCTTTAATGATTAATGGAGCTACTTAACAACGTCCGTTCTCATTTCGCGGTCTATGTGGACAGAAAACGCTTAACGAGGCATCTCATCATCATAAATCACAAACTCCAAAGGACTCCATTATTCATCAGCTTTACGCTCCCAGTCCAAACGCTTTGTCGAAAGACCCACTTACATTTTTTTTTTTCAGTTTTATTAGCGCTACAAGCGTTCTCAAACAGGAAAGGCAAATAAATGCTTGCAACAATTATGATGTGGTTTAACGTTACAGTGAGGTATTACAGTTGCTCTTAAAAAATAGTGGACTGGTGAAATAAATACAAAAAAACTCTTAATTCACAATGCAGTATTGACTGATTTCGAAAGCTTGAATCTGAGGAGATAAACAGATAGTCCGGTAGATTACATAATTTCCCTTGAGTTGTTTCTAAAAAAAATGTATATTGTAACGGGATTGCCGTTACTTTAAGTTTTAATGTTAATGTGGTTCTTGATTTTAATAAGAAATTAATATTTAGATAGCAAGGATCTTGATTGCTGTTGATAAAACATATATAATGCTGAATTTATTATTTTCCTATGGCTTGTACATTGCCGGATATATTTAACGTTACGTTAGACATTACGTGTATCTGCAAGCAAAAGCACTATTCGGCTTTACAATCTGCCTGAAGGTAGCAAACATAAACTTAATGTTAAATATTTCATTCATAAATTTAAATACATGATAACATCGTGGCCACAAGCCAACAATAATATGTTATATGTATAGTGGATAAAATCCCTTGGGCGCCTTTTGAATTAAAATATGAACAAGATTAAAGCTCAACTGAATTTACAAGGAGCTTTAAAGTTCATGAGGTTATTTGCCAGTTAGCTTTTAAAATGGAATTGAGCAGAGATCCTGTCACATGGGTCGATTACGGATTCTTCAAAGTCTTTCCAAACCATGAAACGATGATGGGCGATGGAACACGTTACCATAATCATCAGCAACAGCAGCGGCGGCGTGTGGCGGAGACCAGTAACCATTATTGCATGGACAGCATCAAATGACCAGCCTGTGGTCGAAGCCAGTACCCTCCACCATAGTGCCACTCTGCGCTATGACGTCTGGACACGGTGGCTGCTCACCACAGAATCCCCGTATGGCCGCTTCTGCTTCTCTTCCCAAAAACTCCTTCCCGAAGTTTTGTTACATGAAAAAGGAAGCCATGAATGAACATCGGTAGACCCCGTATATGATACGGCATTGGATGTCTAACTTCTTCCCAAAACCACGTGAGGTTTGAAGTCGCCCCATTCGCTCTGGCCTATCCCGCGCGTCTGTCACCCCTTATGCTGTTCAGGTAACCTTGCGCAGGGTCAATGCACTGACCTTGGGGTTGGCCGTTGTATCCGGGTGGACAAAGGCTTGGACCATCCCACGCCATCGGTAGAATTTACCGTTGCCAGCTTCAAAATCCCTTCTGCCGCTCCAAGTAGCAACCTCTTTACTCAGATAAATTTTAAGAAAATATGGCAGCCTGGGATATCCATTACGCGGATCGGAGAATTAAATGATTAAATACTCATTAAATATTAATATAATCTGAATATAAAAATAACTAAATACAAATATTTACATATTTTGTAGTACGCCACAATCCTTCGTGCTACAATATCGAAATTCTATGACCCTTTCTTTTGATAAGGCTGATGAAACTAGTGTTCGGATTGTTTTTGCTTAAGAAACTAAGGGTTCCAGGATCAGCTAACATGAAAATGGTATTCAGCAAATAGAGTCTGGTGGGTAAACGGTAACATTTCGGTCAATATCGACTTTAGTAAATATCAGCCGTCCATCTTTAGGATTTCAGTGGTCTCAGAAAATCTGTCCAGGTGAAGGTCGTTACCAATTTCTTTCCAATTCCATGTCCACAATTATCTTTCGGCTCTAAAGACGTAGATATTGCAATCTTTGGGACAGACGAACTAACGAAATCGTTTACGGTACACCCCGAGAAGTTGGAGACTGAACTGTACTGAGCTAAATTTTGAAACAAGACACTAAGCACGTTGTTTGAATATGGTTCACCATTAGAAGACTAGGAAGCACGTTCAGCTAGTCATGTAAATAATGCAACCGGTGACAGGAATCTCATAATCTATCGAAGTTTAGGTCAGACAATCTTTATGGCTCACGGTCCGACAGTCCATTATTATTATTTGCCGTCATCAGTCTCTCGACTGGTTTGATACAATCCTCCATCCATTTCTATCTTGCACTAACCACTTCATCTCGACATACTCCTTCCAACTCACGTCCTCAATTGTCTGCTACATATATTCTAATCTCTGTCTTCCTCCACAGTTCTACCTTCGACTGTTCCCTCCATTAACAAATTATACAATCCTTTATGTCTCAAAATATGACCTACCTTCCTGTCTCTTCTTTCCTCACCCATCATTTCTAAAACTCGTTCGCTTCGTACTTTATCCGTTCATCCCTCAATATCACCACATTTCAAATGATTTAACTTTCCTTCTTTCTGGTATTCCTAAATTCCATGCTTCGCTACCATAAAATGTTGTGCTCCACATTGCTAAGCCCCACTGCTAATTTTTACATTAACCAGCAGTAAGTAGATATCCCGCTCATTGTAACCTATGGCCCTACTGTTGGTTTTGGCGGTTGCGATATCACTTAGCGATTTATTATTATTATTCAACAAAACCACTTTACGAGCTATACATTGCAGCGCAGCGGGTATTACAGTCAAATAATTCAATTACTCCACTCATTTATTTGAGAAACTTTATTCTATACTTCAAACGTTCGCTGCTACAAAATACTGCCAACACACTTATCTATACATGCTCTCTCCTAGTACTCTCTCGCCATATGCCATCTTCACTCTCTATACAAAACAGTAGTACCAACTACAACAAACTAAATTCTAAAAAAAACTTAAAATTACCCCAAATGTCTAACAAACTACTCATGCTGTGAAGTCTTTAACCTATTTTATTTACAATTATTTTTTATTACAATGATTTTGTGAGTGGGATCTCACATATGCCCCCACTTTATAACAAACAAGCATATTTTAACAAAATTGGTTGGCTTGTTATAAAGTCCAACCTTTTTCACAAATCATTGTCTTTATATACATTTCCACAATTCTGTCCTTATTTATAACAATTATCACTCACTGTCTCTATCAGTCTGCATCTTTACCAGTCAACGTTATACAAAACCACCAAATTTCACAAGAACACAATATGTCACTTATCTCTTCTGACCTTGTACATTTTCAAGTCTGTTATGTTTCTTAACCCAAATTTCTTACCAGACTTAGGATACACTAGCCAGTATGCGTTCCTATGTGGCTTCCCTTCTACCTTAAATGGTCCGTGGTACACGTCAAAGAATTTCTTAATCTCCGCATTTAATTCGCATGACCTCTCCTGAGTCTTTACCAGTACCAAATCTCCCAAATTAAATTCGACAGGTTTATATCTTCGGTCGTGCCTGTTTCTTCTCTCTTCCGATCTTTTCTTCATTCTTTCCTTTACCTGACTGAATATATCTTCTTGGGATCTCACTTGACTTACTGGAAATTTCACTATTTCGCGTACCAAGTTAGGAGCTTCCTTATTATACATTATAAAATATGGACTGTAACCCGTACTTTCACTGGGCACGCTGTTTATTACATCTTCAAAATCAGCTACATATTCTACCCAAGTAGTATGCTTATTGCTGCAGTACGTTCTGAACAACCGACCAATCTCTCTCATAACCCTTTCTGCTGGGTTACTTGCCGGATGATACGCCGATATCCTTATGTGCTTTATTCCATTCGTTTCCATGCATTGTGCCCATTTTCGAGAGGTAAATTGGCTCCCATTATCCGACAGTATCGCCTTCGGGTATCCCACCTTCTTAAAATAATCCTTTTCTAATCTGTCCACTAATACTTTGCCAGTGGCCTTTCTGATTGCATAAAACCTTACAAACTTCGAAAACACATCCAACATTACAAAAATATAGGCAAATCCACCCTTTGACTTTGGTAATGGTCCGTACAAATCTACTGCTACCAATTCCAATACTTTTTCAGGCAATATACTTTGCATCAACCCTTTTATAGCTACTGTCGAAATTTTTGTCCTTTGACAACGATCACAACTGGCTATCCTTTGTGCCACCCTCCTTTTCATGTTGTCAAACAAGCATTATTTCT
>JARYHS010013631.1:180553798-180604552 GCA_031002005.1 Vandiemenella viatica
AGCAACAAAATTGTTCCGCAAAAGTTACAACGTTAATTTCCGTCAGTCTTTTCTGTAATTACTGCTACTTTGATTACGCTGAAATTCTTCCAAGAAAATTAAATTGTCTTTTGTACTTGCCACATCTGCGCCGTTATTTCTTCTTTCTTGAAAATACCTGCTACCAGTCGCCGATGTTTTCCTCGCGTCGTCTGCTTCCGATGAAATTATTCCAGCTCGTAAGCAATGCGATACATTGCCTAATCCTGGCTTAAGGGTCTCCAATTTGCTAAGCCCCACTGCTATTTTTACATTAACCAGCAGTAAGTAGATATCCCGCTCATTGTAACCTATGGCCCTACTGTTGGTTTTTTTTTTGGCGGTTGCGATATCACTTAGCGATTTATTATTATTATTCAACAAACCACTTTACGAGCTATACATTGCAGCGCAGCGGGTATTACAGTCAAATAATTCAATTACTCCACTCATTTATTTGAGAAACTTTATTCTATACTTCAAACGTTCTCTGCTACAAAATACTGCCACACACTTATCTATACATGCTCTCTCCTAGTACCTCTCGCCATATTGCCATCTTCACTCTCTCTATATCAAAAAACAGTAGTACCAACTACAACAAACTAATTAAAAAAAAAACTTAAAATTACCCCAAATGCCTAAACAAACTACTCATGCTGTGAAGTCTTTGTAACCTATTTTATTACAATTATTTTTATTACAATGATTTTGTGAGTGGGATCTCACAACATATAGAGTTTTAAAAAGTTCTAGGACAATTTTGAAACTAAAAGATTTCTCTTTTCATAAGTCTCTTTTCGCTAGTGCTATTCTGCTTTTAACAACATTCCTGCTTCGGCCATCGGTTGTAATCTTGCTTCCTAAGTAGCATAGTTCAATAACATCTTATATCTATCCGACCCCATGTTTATATATAATCTGCTATTATTGGCCTACAGTTTAACGTGGAATCCGAACAAATGAACGTCCAGACGTGGCTCGTATATTCAATCAAATGTCTTAAAAATATCTGGGATTTAACCTCGGACTCCTTTCTGTACTCAGAAACTCGAGGCAGACCAGAAGAGACAGACACTCAAAGTTGTTGACGACTCATGAAGGTGATGTGGATGGGGTACTTTGAGTTGTTCAGACCTTAAGAGGATGTTCTGTAGGAGGTCACTGCCGTGCAGTATTTGACTTTATGATCCAATGGGAACAGATGCAGTTTCGCCAATGGAAATACGAAGCTATCCTTGCTGGCTGGTGTAAGGACGGGATGTGTGGGGGAACATAAGATAGATGTTGTCAGGAACATAGGTTACTTATTGGTTGTGAGAGTTTCTAATGAGGTTTAATGGACCTGTGTATATGGTTAGGTGCAAAACAAAAGCACTGCTCAGATTTAATACTGTGATTTTCTCGCCATCGTTCATAAATCACATCGAAGCTGGTGAACTGTTGAATGCAACGGATTTCAAGTTTAGCTGGCACAGTCGGGAGAGGAGATTTTTTTTTTTTTTTTTAACTGGCATTCGGCTACTGGGCCATACAGCCAGCTCAATGTGATTTGTTGCTATCAGGTATTGACACAAGGACACTACAACACGGACAAGACATTCACAGACACAACACTAAACACCCATGCCCTCGGCCGGACTGGAACCGGCGACCTTCGGTACGCTGAGCTAGCACTCTAGCCCCTACGCTACCGAGGCCGGCAGAGGAGAAATTGGAATAGCTGAAGAAGAAGAATTTACGGAGGTCCCTTGTAGCCATCTATAGGTCCTAGTGGATGCACAAGCGTTATCGTTACTCACCCTTTGTTTGGACACGAACATCAACCTGCAAGGTTAAAGTCAAGGAAGAGCTTCTTACAGTCAACTACAGCCGTAACATCTTCACTTGGAGCTCGTCGTGTAGAACTATGGCGAAATTCGTTGCCTGAAGAACAGTGGAGGAACATCAAAGAGGCACCAGCTGCGGGGTGTAATCAGCCATATGCCATGTGGTAGGAAATAGATTAAGAACTGAAGTGTCCCGATGCAGATCTAATATAAAAAATTGGGGTCACACTACTGAAAATGAACTATGTGAATGTGGTGAGCTGCAGGACCCACAACATCTTCTGATATGCAGGATCTACCTGAAATCTACACTATCGACGACCTTTTTAGGGCAAATGAGAAGGTCATCAGGATTCCTTAATTCTGGTCACACTCCATTTAATTGTGTTCTATATTCCATAAGCTAATATATTAATTAATTAATTTTATTTGTTTTGTTTCAACTTGTAACGTTATGTCTTGGTAACGAAAAATAATGAAAAAATCATTATAAGTCAACCAATCACTCAGTCAGGAATACATTAATCATTTTATTTAGTAATCACTCAGGACTGATTGTTTGCAAGGACACAATGGGTTATACGTTGCGATTGAAGCAGGGATGATGCCAGAATTGATGATAACATTACAACGATTTGATCACCGGAATTACGAATGTTAAAGCTCAAAGAATCGGTAGAGACAGTTATACTGGCATTAAGAGGCCTCAAAACGATGTGTTGTACCGAAACCGGAAATAATTTAAAATAATTCAAGTATAGTCTGTAGTATAGAATATGACAAAAGAAAGAAGAAAATAAATTTTCCAAGATGTGCAGCAGTTCCCGCAGATTAAAGAAGAGCTCCGAGAGTTGTTTAACGGGTTTGTGAAGAGCTCCCCACGGACCAGCATACCGTAGGGGTGGCCTGCTTCTTGGGCCAGCCACCCTCGTTCACCTGCCGAGCACCATCACACGCGGCCCGCTCTTAATATACTCCAGGGGAGCCCTCCACTCAATGAACGTCCTCCCTCTGCAGTCCACGGCGTGTTCAAACACCACTCACAAGGCAGCTGTGTTGCCGTCCAGCTACACAGATTCAATTCACTGCGGCAGCTCTCAGATCATTCCCATACAAAGAGAAAAATGCAAAAGGTGCAACTACAGACAAAGGTGGCTCAAAACCTAGTGTCATCATGGAAGTTTCAATTTTTGTGTAGCTACCAGAGATCACTATAGAATAAATTTTACCGTTTTTTGCTACTAATTTTGTCCCGCATAAGGACGTCACGGTGTAGTGGGTGCCTTAGTGGGCAAACTACGTTACAATTATCTTTCATACCTTTATGATTAATAAAAGGGGATTTTAATTTTTATGAAGGAGTGAAAATTATTTAATTTTGCAAGAATCTCGACGTTAGTTGGAATTTAGGAAAATTGTCACAATATGACATTTATTTTCTTATCACTGGCGATTACAAGTCTGAGCGAATTTACCGTTAACATTAACACAAATTGGCAAAATCATAAAAGCAAAGCTCAGAGGTACAATTAGCCGTCATAGCAAGCAAACAATTGTATATTTACTTTTAAATATATCTCAGAATCAAAATGCAAGAAATAATGACAATTGGAAACAATGAAAAATACAAGTTATGACGACCTCAGACAAAGGTATCATAATACTGTGACTTTACAGTTAAAAAAGAAAATCATGGGCGCCACGAATGAACAATATATCATTCGAAAATAACTAGTTCTGGCAAATTATGCTGCTAGCTAAGGGGGTTTTATAATTACAAAGTGAGAACATGGATCTATCCTCTCAAAGTCGTTTAAGGGTTCTGGTTCACGGAATGCACAATCAGATGGCTTGGTTGTAATAAGTTACCATTGTAATTCTGCGTCTGATGTCTGCGGTGACCGGAGATGACCCACCGTATGTGAGATTATCTCACACGGCGGCTACAGACACGTCCTGTCTGTTAATGCGCATCATCGCACTACTGGCGGTGTCGCCGTGATAAGCCTGCTCCAGCAAGGCAAGCCGGTAGCCAGAAATCGTACAACGGCAGTTGGCGAAAGAAGCCAATTTTTGAAGTCAACCTCAGACTAGAATCGAATGTAGAATGTCCAGCTCCTCACTCTTCGTTCAACGAGGAAAACTTCTCGCTCCGCCCCTTGTAGTCTCGAAGCTCATATATAACAAAAATTCCCAGGATTTTAAGTTTTACGCTCATTTGATTGGATCTTCAGGTCGGCACCTTATGTGATTTGCCCCGCTCATATCACAGAGGTCGGACATATTCGGCTAAGTTCGCTGGGGTGAGAGCACATTCGGGTGTCGGGCGGCAGGCATTTCCCGCCAGGTGAGTGACCCTGTTGACCACCCATCCCCAGAGAGCAGAATGTGTGGTCCGGCAAATCCCCAGATCCGCGACTCCCTGTCTCCATGGTTCGGGAAGACCACGATTAGCTTCAAGCCTACGCAGCTCAATAACTCTTTAATATTCCCTTTACCAAGATACACTGTATGTTCACCATTTCATTACAGTCCTCACTTGGAATCTTGCGTACTTCATAAAACTACAACAAAAATCTATTTAGGTGATCGCCCAAGATTTATGTAAATTACTCCAACATTATGACATATATAATAAAAAATGCACCTTGTAACGTGGCGACAGCGCGTCACGTTACAACGGTTAATAGCTGAAAATGACAGATGGCCTCCATCGCATCCCAACCTGTTAACTTCCTACTGATTTTAATCTATCGCTCTCTTCTGAACATCTGTTTAGTTCATTAGGTCTTCCTTTTTTGCTGTATATCGATTGGTTTCAATTCCCATATTTTTCCCGTTGATCTGATCTATGAAATGTATCTGGCCCTACCATTTGGCCAGTGGGTTCCTCATGTACATCGTGATTCATTCACTTGCCTTTTCCTCATTTCATATTTCTGGACAGTCAAGCAGATATTCGCAAGGAATCCATTCTAATAGCCTTAAATATTTCTCTCTTCCCGCAGGTTTTTGACCCGTGTAGCATGTATTCTGTTCTTCGGTTTTCCAGCTCTGCCTCAAGGCAACAATAAACTGTACAGCTGCCAGGCTCGGGATAACAGGGTGGTATTTCCTTGTGCAGGTATTGATAGTACTCGCGATGAGTTTAGGAGCTGGTCGGTTTGTCGCTGAGCCTGACATCTGCTGGGGAGGAAACATGTAACTATGTTGTGAGTGCGAAAGGTGTATTATTTACGTAACGTGTACGTGTATTATGCGGTGGTTGGCAGCGCTCCCAGCATTCGTCTTGGTGATTACGTTAAACAGAAATTACAATTCACTATTAAACCATCCAATAGCTGCGTCTGAACGTTAAAGTCCTTCCACCCTGGTCCATAGAACGTGATGGATTCATTTTAATAATTTTTCTGAAACAAATTTTATCCTTTACATTTTGAATGCGGATAAGTGAACAATTAAGCTCGACAGTGCTGCAACGGAACAGCTTTCAACAGCCTTTGAGCACAGATGAAATTCTCTTCACTTGTCTCAGAAATCCACATTGCCGTACGATTGCAGGTGATACTGGAATCGATCTCGATAATAAGACCAGGAGGATGGGAATCAGTCGTTTATATTCGTGTCACTGGTTTACTGTGACAAATCAGCTTGTGGTATGTTCCAGAAATAACTAACAAAGAGTTCTCTTGACGCTAGAGTCAGGTAATATTCTCAAATTTCAGGAGAGTGTAGAAGACTCAAATATTATTTTGTGAATCAGTGGTAAGCATTTTTATAAAATCGTCATCAAACTTTTCGCTCGAATATTTGTGATGATACTGTTACTCTTTCCAGAATGAAGGTGAAGTAGCAGCAAACAAATTTTTTACTTACTATAATGTTTTGAAAACGTAGTCATTAGCATATTATCTGCATTTTAAGTTTGAACACATTCTTGTTTTTCAACTAGCTGTTGCCCGCAACTTCATTCGCGTGGAGCCTTGAATTGCGGATCTCTCTCTTAAACAGATTATCTCAAATCAGCAGCAGAAAACAATAATCAATACGATGTCATTCGCACGCTAAACACTGCACTAAGCAACTAAATCCGACCACTAATTTTTTAGTAAATCGCATTCAAAAAGAAATGATTACTAATCTTTGGAAATTTTTATCTTAATTTTCAGCTTTCCGAATTCATATAAAAATGAAACATGTCTCTATTTTTTTTACCACTGGGGTTATGTATGAGCTGTAGCCTATTCAAAAGCCAAATTCTTGAGTGAATCGCGCTCAGCGAAAAATGGATACTAATTTGTGAACTATTTTATATTTAATTTGTCAACTTTCCTACTTCACAGCTACATTAAATTTACAACTTTTTACCTCCGTTTCTATGAACTGTGTATTATTCGAAACACAAATAAAATCCTAGCTGTAGTTTCTCCATGAATGCCACTCATACAGACAGAATCGCGGTCAACGAAACGTAAGTTGCTTCTCGCGGTCTAAATGTAGCAGCCTGGCACTTAAATAAAACCTAGTAACATTATGTCATCGTGTTTGAGACTCTAGTAATGTATTTTCACAATGCTGGTTGCCAATCGGGAGGACTGGGGTCAAACCCGTTTCGACCATCCTGTCAGGTTTTCCGTGGTTTTCCTCAGTCATTCTACACTACGAGGCCGACCTCGTAGTGTAGTAGGCTGAAATGGATCTCCGTGATCCTCCCAGCCTTAAGCTGGGAGGAATGAAATTGTAAAAAAAAAAAAAAAAAAACAAATTATGTCATTGTAATATGATGTTTAAATACAGCAGGTTTGCAGAGGTTCAACATTGTTATTGAAGATGACTTTAATCATCATATCATATATATTATTTCTTTAAGGTATTTTTTGTCACAAGCCTTTATCTTCCTTCATACTTAATCGAAATCAATGAGTGAGGAGTCATTTTATATGGTCTCCACTTTGGTCACATCGTATTTTAAGAAAGAAAGATTTCGGAATTCGACCCTTAAAGGGAAAAAATGTCAATATGTCTAACATGTTGTTTTCTGTGTTACGAGTCATTTATCTCCCTGGATACCTATCTCAATTAATGAAGTATCATTTTAAACATTAAGATCTCCGCATTAGTGACGTCATATACTAAGACAAAATTTTTCTGAATTCGACACTTAAAGGGCAAAGGTATCAATATTTTTGTGTCATGAACCATTTATCTAAGGTCTCCGCCGTGGTAACATTATATTTTAGAAAAGGAATTTTTCGTAATTCGACCCTTAAAGGGCAAAAATGTCAATTTTTCTAAAATGCCTTTTTTTGTGTCTCGATCCATTTATCTCCATGGATATCTAACCAGAATCGATAAATGAAGTAGGATTATGAGGAGTAATGTCTCAGCTTTGTGACATCGTATTTAAGAAAGAGGTATTTTTGGAATTTAACCCTTAAAGGGAAGAGTATAAATGGTTCTACTACGCATTTTTGTGTCACGAGCCATTTATCTCCATTAATATCTAACCGAAATATGTATCATTCTAAAAAATTAAGGTTTCCGCTGTGGTAGCATTACATTTTAAGAAATGAATTTTTCTGAATTGAACTTTTAAAGGGTGTAAATATCAGTATTTCTAAAATACGTTTTTTGTGTCTCGAGTCATTTATCTCCCTTGATAATTCAACAAAATTGATAAACGAGGTATCATTTTAAAGACTGAGGTCTTCGTAAGGTCTTATGTTCCGTTACACCAACTTTTAAGAAAGAATTTTTTTTAAATTCTAACCTTAGAGGGAAAAAGTAAGGTTGGACTTCAAATCTCTTTCGAGAAGACTTAATTCATGACCAATATTAGGGATTCACCCACAGTACTAAATACAGAGTACGGAAAAATTAACAAGGTCAATAAATTTAAATATCCAGGTGAAGTAATTCAAGTTAATGGGCTTGATAAGGAGGCAAATATATCTTTTTTTTTTTTTGTAACTGCTTTACGTCTCTTTTTAACATCGAGGTCTTTAGAGACGGGAAAGGATGGGAGGCAAGGATGGGGGCAAGGAATGGGAAGGAATTCGGCCATGGCCTTTTGAAGGAAGCATCCCGGCATTTGCCTGGAGTGATTTGGGGGAAACCATGGAAAACCCAAATCTGGATGCCCGGACGGGGATTCGAACCGCCGTCCTCCCGAATGTGAGACGAGAACGCTAACCGTTACACCGCCCCGCTCGGTCGCAAATATATCAAGAGCATGAAAACTAGAACTGGCATACCAATTGACAAAAGATACATACAATAAGAAGAATCTATCAAGGAAAACTAAAATCAAAAACTACAACACAGTAATCAAACCAGAAGGACTGTATGCCTCAGAATGCCCATTCTCTATGAAAACTGGAGAAATAGAAGAGATAGAGAGAAGGGAAAGGAAAATCTTGATAAAAATTTGGGGACCACTAAAATTGAAAATGGTGAGTTTAGACACCGGAGGAATAAAGATCTATACAAAGAAGAAGAAACTGTAAGGATGTCAGACGCGATCAGAAAGAGGAGAATCAGTCTTTTTGGTCACATAATGAGAATGGATAACAATAGACTTACAAAAAGAATTTTCAACCATGTTTACAAGAGTAAGAAGGGCAACCAGTGGATCCAAGGAGTAAAGAAAGATATGATTGAGATCGGAATAACAGAAGATTTAATACAAAATAGAGCAACTTTTAGGAGATTGATCCAAAATTTCAAGGGTTTCCAGGAGAAGAGTGTAGTAACATATGGACGGAAGAAAGGAGGAAACAGCAAAGTGAGAGGATGAAGAACTATTGGAAATCAAGAAAAGAAGCTTCGAAATGAATGAACGGGATTACTTTTCGTGGTCCTTAGATGGCCGATATCGAAGAGAAGAAGAAGAGGGCAAAAGTATTAATATTTCTACAGCGCATTTTTCTGTCTCGAGCTATTATTTCCCTCGATACCTAACAGAAATTAATAAATGAGGTATCGCTTTAAATATTAAATTATCCGCTTCGGTCACATCATATTTTAAGGAAAAAACTTTCTCCAAATTCAACCCTTAAGGGGCAAAAATATCATCATTTATAGAACTTTTTTTTTTTTTTTACCTCGCTTCATAACTAACCGAAATAGATAAATGTGGTATCATTTTAAAGACCAAGATGGCTGCTTTGGTCACACCGTATATTATAAAATAATTTTTTTGGAATTAGACCCTTAAAGGGCAAAAGTATCAATATTATTTCTACATTGATTTTTTTTCTTCTTACAAGCCATTTATCTTCTTCGAAACCAAGCCGAAATCGATAAATATAATATCGTTTTAAAGACTAAGGTCTCCAGTTAGGTAAAATCATAAATTAAGAAAGAATTTATCAGAATTTGGTGCTTAAAGTGGTAGCACGTATGAGAAAGTTCAAAGTCCCAAGATTGCAGCAGTAGATATCACAGAGATGTTAATAATGTTTTTTTTTATTCAAGAAGTAGCTTTTCGGGAATTTTTTTCTGGTATGGAAACACTTTCGTTTTGCTATACAATTCAAATGTAAATATTTTATTCGCACAGCAACAAAAATCACACAGATATTGATATGTTGTGTGCATTTTGTTCAGGTTGGTTGTATTCTGTTATAGTCAGTGACAGTTTGTCGTCCATACGGAGTGTTTTAAATGTTTTTAAGTATTTTGATGCGTAGGGCAAAAATGTCAATTTTTATAAAATGCTGTTATTTGTGTTACGAGCCATTTATCTCCCTGGATACCTATCTAAAATTGTTTAATGATGTATCATTTTAAACATTAAGATCTCCGCTTTGGTGTCATCATATCTTAAGACTGGAATTTTTTGGAATTCGACCCTTAAAACGCAAAAGTATAAATATTTCTGCAACGCGTTTTTGTGTCACGTGCCATTTATTTCCCTTCATAACTAAACACATATAGATAAATGAGTTATCACATAAACAATTAGGGTCTCCGCTGTGGATACATTATATTTCAAGAAAGAAATTTTCGTAATTCGACCTTTAAAGGGCAAAATTAACATTATTTCCCTAACACATTTTTTTTTCCCTTCACCAGCCATCTATCTCCCTTGATATCTATCCGAAACTGATAAATGAAGTAGGATTGTGAAGCGTAATGTATTTGCTTTTATGACATCATATAATTTTTTTTTCTTTTTAATTCAGCCCTTAAAGGTTCAACGCATTTTTGTGTTACGAGCCATTTATCTCTAACTGAAATACATAAATGAGATATCATTCAAAAGATTAAGATATCCGCTGTGGTCACATCATATTATAAGATTGGATTTTTTCTTAATTGAACCCTTAAAGGGCAAAAATATCAGTATTTCTAAAATGTGCTTTTTGTGTCTCGAGTCATTTATTCCCCCTTGATAACTAAACAACATTGTTAAACGAGGTATCATTTTAAAGACTAAGGTCTTTGCAACGTCCTCGGTTTCGCTACACCATATTTTAAGAAAGGAATTTTTAAAAATTCGACCCTTAAAGGGCAGAAGTACTAATATTTCTAAAACGCATTTTTCAGTCACGAGCCATTTATCTCCCTTATTACTTAACCAAAATCGATAAATGAGGTATCATTTTAAAGATTAAAGTATCCGCTTTGATCACATCATATTTTAAGAAAGATCTTACTCCAAATTCAACCCTTAAGGGGCAAAAATATCACCATTTCTAAAACTTGTTTTTATTTTTATGTTTTTTACCTCGCATGATGCCGAACCGAAATCGATAAATGAGGTATCATTTTATGACCAAGGTTTTCACTTTTGGTGACACCATGTTTTACAAAATTAATTTTTGGGAATTCGATCCTTAAAGGGCAAAAGTATCAATATTACTTTTAAAACTTGACTTTTATTGTTATTACGAGCCATTTATTTCTTTCGATACCTAACTGAAATCGATAAATGACAAATCGTTTTAAAGATTAAGGTCCCTACTTAGGTAAAATCATTAATTAAGAAAGAATTTAACTGAATTTGATGCTTAAGGAGGTTGCGCGTATGAGACAGTTCGGAGCCAAAACTGGTTGCAGCAGCAGATATCGCAGAGATGTCAACAGACTGTTTTTCATACAATAAGTAGATTTTCGGATATTTTTTTCTGTTACGGAAACATTTTTGTTTTGTTAAACTATTCCAACGTAAATATTTTATTCGCACAGCAAGACATAACACAGAGATGTTGATATGCTGAGTGCATTTTGTTCAGGTTGGTTGTATTCTGTTAAGGTCAGTGACAGTTTGTTGTACATACAGTTTGTTTTAAATTTTCTTAACTGTTTCGTAATATGTTTTAAGTATGTTGATGCGTACCTATTACACCAAAACAAATAAATATTTGCGGCTCTATCTATCATTATATTACAAGCATTCAATCTTACTATTCATCGTAATTTACTAGCGAAATTTTCGCACGGGGCTAGTATATATTATTTCTATAAGTTTTTTTTTTTTTTTTTTTTTTTTTTTGTTCACAAGCCAATATTTTCCTTGGTAAGTAATTGAATTGTATGAATGAGGTGTCACTTTAAAGCTTAAGATCTCCACTTTGATCAAATCACATTTTAAGAAAAAAAAATGGCATTCAAGCCTTAAAGGGCAAAAATGTCAATATTTCTAAAATGCCATTATTTGTACCACAAACCATTTCTCTCTCTCCGTTCCTAACCGAAATCGATAAATAAAGTATCTCCGCTTTGGTGACATCATATAAGAAGACAGCAATTTTTGGAATTCGACCCTTAAAGGGCAAAAGTATCAATATTTCTGCAACGCATTTTTAAGTCACGAGCTTTTTATCTCCTTTGATATTTAACCGATATAGAATAAAGAGGTTTATTTTTAAAGAATAAGGTCTCCGCCATGGTCACATCACAATTTAAGAAAGGAATTTTTCAGAATTCGATCCCTTAAAGGTAAAAATTATTGTTTTTTCCATAACGTATTTTTTTGGTACGAACTGCCTTGATCTCTAACTGAAATAAACAAACGAGATATTATATTTGAGATTAAAGTCTCTGCTTTGATCAAATTATATTTTAAGAAAGGAATTTTTCCAAGGGCAAAAGTATGAATATTTCTACAACGCGTTTTTGTGTCACGAGCATTTTACTTCCCTTGATACCTTACCGGTACAGAAAAATGAGTATCATTTTAAAAGTTAAGGTCTCTGCCGTGGTCGCATCATACTAAAAAAAAAAAAAAAAAAAAAAAAAAAAAAAAAAGAATTTTTCGGAAAGTAATAACTGTGAAAGTTGCACGTATGAGACAGTTCACAGTCTAGCCGCTAGATAGCAGTAGCACATATCACAGAGATATTCATAAACTGCTCGAAAGATCGGTTTCGCGAGTTTGCGAAAAAGTTCTATAATCAATGTCATGTATCTAAAAATACATTGGTTAACGTACTTGGCAATTATGAGATAAATGATGGACCATATAACCGACCACTGAAGATTTGTCAATTAAAAAAAAAAAAATAATGATGCGCCTATATGAAGACATACCAGACGCGAAGACATGCAACATCTACCACCAATAGGAGAAAATATCAACCAGCAAAACCTCCATCATACCTTGCGTGTTACAATAAGGCAGTGAAGGCGTGTGCTGCTGCTTTTCAAAAACTGCTTCTCTGGCGTCGACTTTTGCTATAGTAAACAAATAAACTATTGAAACAAATGAGACGGTTCTACTTTCAAGCTATTACGAACCCCTAACTTTACTATTCATTGAATTCACGAAGTTCTCGCTCGGGTCATCTACTTTTACTAGAAAGTGGAATACGTATATTATCGAAACTTGTTTTAATAGTAATCTTTCTTGAAATTTTCTAAATTTCCGTTGAAATATTCTAATGGTGATAGATGATGGCTAATCTATTTTGGGAAAGCCACGTATAAATAGTGACTTCCCGCAGGGAACGTAATCGTGGTTAATTAATTGGTGAGCGATTTCTCTCCACTCCCGCCGATCACAGGCACTCGAAATTCGGCAGCAGCGATTCGGCCAGTAATAGCGCAAAAAAACAGAGATCCACTCACCTTATGATTGTAGCGTCGATTTGCATGCTCAGGCCATAACGTGTAGAATACTCTTTCCTCTGAAACTTGGCATAACTCGCCGACAGTTAAATAAGTAGCTTAATTCGCTACGATGTTTATGCACGCAAACTTAACCGTCGCGGACGTAAGCGTAACAACAATAGTAACTCATAAAAAAGAAAAGTCACACATATATAATTTCCTTGTGGAACAAGGCACGCAAATATTGCATAGGCCAGTGGATATCTGAATTACGCCAGCTGACCTTTATTCCGCCGCGAACATAGATGCCCGCGGCCGACGGAAAGAAAAATAAGAAATCGCTCAACCAGGTGAATTGAAAAATTTGATTAAAAAATTCAGTCATGTTTGATGGAAAGTAATGATGAAATAATTTTTTTTTTGATGTTAATTTACGCTAGGCTCGCTTCAAGTCTTTCAGATGATAGATATTTTTACAATGTAAGAAAATTTAAAAAACAAAACAATCTGCCAAATTCGAGTAAAACCTGGTGCATTAACGGTTTCGTACCCTAACGATCATTTAGTATCTTCCAAATCAGACAGCAGTTGTCTGGCACAAAAATCAGTGCCTGACGTATCTCTGGTATAGTTAGGGAGCTCCTCTTAAACACTATGCCACGTTGCCGCTTTCGCTGCTAATGTTAACGTTCAGTTGCAATGACATTGCCATAGGTACCTTTGGAACACAATATTCTTTGAATTAAAGAATTTTACATATACTTATACAAGTATATGGTCAATTAAGATTAAAATAAGAAAACATTGGCTAATTCTGCTTATCACTTACAAAATGAATTGGATATTTGTGGTTTACACATAGTTTACAGGTAATACTGTTTTTGATATAGCTCTGATAATAAAAATGCTCCAAAATCAATCATTTTGACGGAGTATGAAAAAAAATGCTGAAAAATGTCTTATTCCCTGACGAGCTGTAAATGTTTCTACGGCTTTACTTCTATGTGACCACTCAACAATACAATTTTACTAAATTTTAAGTACTTTATTCGGTTTTTACTGAACGAAATGCATAATTTGTCCAATTTTGAATTTTACAAACTTATTCTTTTTAATGGACAGGCAGCGGAGAATTAGAAATTTGGTTCGTTTCCCGTTGGGCAATGTGCCATATAAAAAGAGCACATGTGTCAAATGCCTTTCAAATGCAGCTTCCCGTTGCGAGGCAGTATTACGAAGGAACCCAGCTACTCACCCCTAAAATTTCAGAAAAATCACTCATCCTCTACTTCTGGTATCTGCTTGTGAGTAACATTAAAAGTGTTGCACATGGTTCTACAAAGGGAGAACCAGTTTTCGGGTCAATAAATTCTCAAATCTTAGTGGTGTGTAGATGATCTCGAGGATAATGTTGTGGAGCAAGCGGCCTCAGCCATCGGCCTCGAACTTTTTTCCTCATTTTACATACTTATGCAAAAGACAAATTTTTGAAGCCAATATTCTGGAAATTTTACATATGATATGTAAGTTGTTAATCAGATTTTTCTTCAGTTTTTACTTGCAAAATTTTGGCTGATTCTTTTCCTCCTATCACCAAATGACAAAATGACAAAAAACCGCGACCGATTTAGAATAACGCAGGCAATTGAATCAAATCCGGACCTTCACCTCTGGCACAGCTTGCTGTGTAATGTGAAGTACGCCAGAACGCTTCCGTGGTTCAGATTCCACGGTAATCTGTAGGTCCCCTGTACCCGGCAGGATTGCCGGGCTAGATTTAGAGGACTACGCAGGGGCGGAATGAGCAGCCAATGGAAGGTACTAACACAATTCGAGAAACTCTAAAATACCTTCAACACAGCCAATAGAAACCCTGTCACCAGGTCATTATGACCACACAGTATTATTATTATATCCAAATTTTACAACAACTTGCCTATATTATGTGAACACGAACCTTTCTGTTCTCTTGTCTATTCTTTTTACATCAAATTTCTGCCACCACCTTGATACACTATTTTTTTAACTGATGGCTGTACGCCTCGTTGACGTCGGGGTCATTAGAGGCGGGATGAGACTGGTGACAAGGAACGGGAAGGAATTCAGCCATCGCCTTTTTGAAAGAAGCATCCCGGCATTCGCCTGGAGTGATTTTTGGAAACCATAGAAAATCCAAATCTGTATGCCCGGACGGGGATTCGAACCCGCGTCCTCCCGAATGCTAGGCCAAAGCATTAACCGCTCACCAACCACCTCGTTATCTTGATACAATCCTCTCTTTTTTTCTATACATCTTCATATATCTCATTCTTTTCATCCATTTACCTCTTTGTCTTATGCCTTTTACATCCCCATCGTATGCCTTTATCCGTATTGTATCGTTCCATACGTTTCCATCCAATTTGAGTCTTGTTGCCTCTATTTTATTCTACAACGGTTCCTCCTTAACCTTGCATCTGCCCCTCTAATTTGTTATCATTTCCATTCTCCTTGATTTCAATACACTTATTAGCAATGTAATTTCGGTTACCTTTATGTTCCCATCATCTCGATTATTCACTGTCACTATTGCACAAACGTAAGTCAGGACAGGAACATAAGACTACTAGCATGTTACTGCCCTGGTTCTAGGCGTTAAATACTTCTTCCAAATCAAGTCAGTGACACTTCTTGAAATTGTTTCTGATTTGGCATTTCTTTCGTTTATATTTCTTTGACTGTTCTCCTACGAATTTAAAACTTTTCACGTTCTTCAACTGTCCTTGCTTTCTACTTTCTTCACTATTGGATAATGTGCTCACTTCACATCGTACTAAATATCATTCCGTCGTAACGCACAATGCTAAGTCTATATACTCAGCTGTCCAATTCGGAAATACCATTAAACCATCAGACCGATGGCCATGAGTGAGTTGTAGTGATCGAACCTGATTTTCCGGAAGACGCAGGTTATAATCCCTATTCGGCTACCCAAATTTCGGTTTTACAAAGAAATGTTGGATTGGTTCCTTCAAAATACTGTAGTAACTGAGCGGCAAATTACCACAGCCAAAGTTTGGATTCGTCTCTGATCAACCACTCTCCGATCAGCTTTCGAAGATATGTGGCCCTAGGATCAGAGCAATTACGTTCTGCCCACACTTATAGCTAGTAATGAGCAGGAATCAGCGATACAAATGAAAACATGTAGTTGAAAGAATTGAGTGACTTTAATACTTCAGCAAAAATGGGCACATAGACATACACTTGAAATAACTGAAAAATACTGCATAAAATAACTCTCATAAAATGAATCTCTTACTAATAAAATCCTGTCACTCGGAATATTCTTTCTAAGCCATCAGAAGGGTATTAATGCATTATCCATTACCTAATAAAATCTGCATGCCGTATGGCAACGTGGTCCATCCTGAGAATCGGCGAATCGACTGCCCCTGGAGGCCGTTCCAGACTGCGCTCTCCAGAGTAGTAACGTGGTGGGGGAAGTCATGTGACATTAGTCCTATTCGTTTAAAATCCCTTGCTAAGGGCTTTCTGGGTTACCATGGTAGGGGGTCAGCTTCCCACGGGAAGTGACTTATCCCAACCTTGAGCTCTGCTTCGTTGGGTGGAATTGCATTACATAGCTGCAGCTTGAGAAAAATTATCCCGAGCGAAAATTAGAATATACTATAACTAAAATCTCTCAATATACTACAATACCATGGCCGAATTCCTTTCCGTTACTTGCACCCAATCCTCTCCCGCCTCTAATGACCTCAATGTCGGCAATGCCATCAGCCAAATACAAATAAAAAAAACCTTAGCTTTCACATTTTCGTCTTAATTAATTGGGCCTCACGGTATTTGAACGCTGCTTCTGCGCCCGCTAGCAGGATTCGCGATAGCGCACGGACGACCCGTCCCCATGGAACGGCACGCTCTTAGTTTTTCCGGTGACTGGACGTCTCTCCCCATCTCCAGTGCTGCAGTTTCTCGCGTCGGAAGGGTCCAATATTATTTGCAAGTCGATTTCTCCAGCGGGCAGCCCAGCCAATTTAGCTATTCATAGTTGCTCAAACTTATGAATTATTTACACGTCGCCCTGGGCGGAGTAATTCCCACGATGCAACGTGACGTGACGCTACATTTGCTGGCTGCACTGTCGCCGTATGGCATCGAAAGGCTCCGACCGCCACTTTGCATAAAATGTAGTCACATCAACTCCCTTAAACTGATTTCTAAAACTTCAAAAATTTACAACTTCGCCATGCCAAATGGTATTATTTACTTCACTGCTAACGTTCAGATTGATTAAGGACTATTGACTATGGGTAATGCTTCACAGATTGATTAAAAAACTAGTACATCGGCTATTACTACATTTACAATTACAGAAGTCGCATGAGACAAGGTTCATTTAGAAAAAGTGTGAGACTTGACTGAAGTCTGTAACCACTAGGGTTGCAACGATAAATCGGTCAACCGATAATATCGGAACAAAAATATCGATACTTATATCGATTTTTTACATGAGCGATACGATAATATCGATATTTCACAGTGAAATATCGAAAAATACAATCCCCCCTGGCACTAAAAAATCCTGTAAATAAATGTAAGTATGGCAGGCACCAAACATGACTATGTTAAACAATGATTTAGCTCGATAAAAAAATCGATAACGTAATTTCTTACTTTGTGGTTCCATTCCGTTTCGTGCGCGTTATTCGTACTTCATTCATCGTTTGATTATCTAATCTATTGCGTTACACTCGCGACCATTGGTTGCTGAAGAATTTTTTTTCATAAACTACCTAAGTTTTGTAGAAAAACTTCCCGTCATGTTAAGCTGGCCTGACAATTCAGGCCAGACGATTCATCTTTGACGTGGCTGCAAATTCGAGAAGTTTTTCTATCGCATTGGCGCCGCGAAAATGTACATAGTTATCTACATCAGTTTTATTAATTGATTTGGTTTACACACTTATTTCTAATTTCTAATATAATGTATACAAATATCGGAAAATATCTAAATTATCCGCTTGACAATATAGTTGGACCACTGAGTAAATAAAATAAAAAATCATAACTTCAAGTGTGGTCAATGTAGTAGCTAAAGATGTGCATACAATTGTTCAAGGTCTTTTTTTTTTTTTTTGCTGTCGTCAGTATTTCGACTGGTTTGATGCAATCCTCCATCCCTTCCTATCCTGTGCTAACCTCTTCATTTCTACATACCCCTTACAGCCCACGTTCTCAGTTATCTGCTTCACATATTCTAATCTCTGTCTTCCTCTACAGTTCTTACCTTAGACTGTTCCCTCCACTAACAAATTAACCAATCCTGCATGTCTCAAAATATGAATTACCAGCCTGTCTGTTCAAGGTCATATGCACAATAAATTCACATATTGCAAGTTTTGGAAAAAATTACTTTAAAAAAGACATGGTCCAACTATAACGGATTTACCCTATATCCCAGAAAGATATGAACAGTATTCCCTTCTCTCCAAATTCGCAATTCGGAATGTCATAGGCTCCAATTTGTTACAAGTATTTTCTAAAGGATCCATGACTGAATTTCAGCTATGTGATCGTAATATAAAGTTTCTTTTGTTACCCTCCATGTGATTTCGGTACATGCCAGAGACATTTTTCGTACTTTATAGAGCATTCCCACTCTTTCTCTCATCTCGATCTCAGTAATCTTCAAGCTTCCGTAACTGGTCTGGTGCAAGCATCTTAGGGTGGGCGTCTCAATCTTTCAGTGGTGGCTATCTTGGGAAAATTATCCACCATTTCGTTGCCTCGCTTAGTAATGTAAGTTGGCTGTTGTGTCAAAGGGCTGGGCGATACTTCAGAATCATTATTGCTGAGTGAGAATGCAAAAATATTATTATCTGTTCTTCAGGCTTTGAAGCTTCCAGAATTACTCACAGTTCTTCCGTCATTACACATGTTCAGTGGTGTTAATTGTAACAATCGCAGTCTTCAGATTTAAGCGCATCCTGTTTCCAACCCGTTTTCCGCTCCATCCGCGAATAGTGCTTTTGCTGATGGTGACTCTGCAAATTACTATACTGCGATAATGTGGTCAATTGTATTTTTCTAGACGCGTATATTTTCACACAGTAGTATTTTTGCCGCTACCCGTACCACTTTCTGTATGTGCTTACTTCAGAACATTACAAGGGTGGAGCCCGTTTCCTTATTTTGTACCCTTCTGTGTGATAAGCTATAGTGATTTTCCTGACGTTTCCCTGGAAATAAATAGATTTACTGGCTTGGACTGAGAATAAATTTCGCTGCCAGGTAATGTCTTTGCCACAGTAATAGAGCATCCAATTCCTCCAGTAACAGCACATTTGTCGGTGATGTTTTCTTCGCTCCTACGCATACTTTTGATGTATCCTGAATCCAAAATGTGTATTCGGAAGCCTGTTATGATGTTCCACCTACCACTTAGGTCTATACTTAACCATACATTCCAGCAGCATTTCTACACAGGATAGAAGTATGATTATCGACGTGTTTAAATGTACTTCGTTGTTCATCTCACCTGCTTTTTTTTTATCTCTCTTTTTCTGGTACAATTGTGTTTGATGCAGTTTTACTTTGTTCAGAATATTCAACATTCGTTGTTTCCTTGCAAAAGGCAGACTTATAATCATACTACATGATTATTCTATTTAATTATACAAAACCATACCTGCAGCAGCGAGGTACAGACAGTTTCATAATTTCCCGCGTATCTTACATAACATCCACTAGAGTCGTTCATCTTACATTTTAAATGACAATCAAACATTATTTAAAATCATTCGTGTATCGGTGCTCATTGTGGTCGGCTATTGCTGTTCAAAAATAAGAAAAAAATCATTACCAAATGTCACAAAGAACCACCTAAAAGGCCGACTATTACTTCTTGGTTCAATCGTTTCCTTGAAACTGGTTCTGTAGCGCATAGGAACCGAGGACAAGGTCGGCCGCGAACTTCAGACGGACACATCGAACCAGTGCGTCAGACGTAAGACCGCAGTCGAAGAAATCAACTAATTCTTCCACCTTAGAATTGTAGATTCCCGAAACGACAGTGTGGAAGATTTAAAGGAAACGTCTAAGCCATACAAATTGCAATTATTGAAAGCTTTGAGTGATAGTGATAAACAAAGAAAATATCAAATTTGTGTAGGCATGTTTAACAGAATGGAGACTGATGACAACTTTCATAATAAACCTGTTTTTAGTGAGGAGGCTACATTCCATACAAATGGCAAGGTAAATCAACACAATGGCAGAGTATGGGATTCTGAAATTCCCAGTAAGGTCATGGAACTTGCAAGAGATTCTCGAAAGGTAAACATTTCTTTTGCACTAAGTTCTGAGTTCTGTTAAGGTTTATGGATCTTTTCTTTTTTTCTTTCTTTTCGAGCAAACCGTATTTGGCATTTCGTATCTGGACATGTCTGAAACTATCTAATGCCACAAATTCAGGATGATTTTTTTTTTTTAATAACGTGGTGCACTTCTGTATTATCACACCAGAGTTACTGCTTACCTGAATAAAAACGTGATTTCCTGTAATGGGCCGCCACGGTCACCTGATACCATTGGACTTTTCTGTATGGAGCTTTGTTAGGGACAAATTTTTTATTCTACCTCATCTAGCAAATCTAAACGATCTCAGAAATCTCTTGTGCGTCCAGATTTGGATTATTGTTGTGCCATCTGGGATCCGTTTCGTAAGGGGTTGATCGAAAGTATAGAGAAAGTACAGAGAAGAGCCGCTCAATTCGTGACCGCTTGCTACAGTCCTTATGAAAGCGTCACAGAACTGATTAGTAGACTAGGTTGGGAGTCTCTGGTAGATAGACGACACACGTTTCGTTTAAACTTATTGGTAAACATGTGTACTCCCACTTTCACTTACGAGTATAGTGAAATACTTCGTCCACCAACCTATTTGAGCCGGAATGACAAGATTAGAGAAATAAGGTGCTGGACTGATTCTTATATAAATTTTTTTTTCCCTCGTACCATTAAGGATTGGAATGCACAGCAAAGAGATTAGCTTTGGTGCTGAGCACCCTCTGCCACCCACAATTTTGTGAATTACAGAGTATATATGTAGATGTAGATAATTCCTAAGTTTTGGGATGAAATCACTTACAAGTCGGATGTCTGCCTGTGTCAACAGGAACCCATATTGAACACCTATAAACAAAACTTGAAATTCTTCTGAATTCGATGCTGCATCATTTGATTTACTAGGACGTATACTTTCTTTGTACGTAGATTTTAATTTTATATAACTAATTTAGAATAACTCTGTATACTGATTGTTGTACAGCCCTGGAGTGGTTGAAATGCCAAGCAATATTGTCTTTTCAAATATTTGTTGGCTGGATGGGTGGAGCATTTCGTAATTCGTGTATTCTTCTGACAATAATAATTGTTGTGGGACCACAGAGGAAGCAACCATCTCCTCTGGCCCCGCATTTGGAACGATCCGAGTTCGAATACCGGTCTGAGCATCCAGATTTTGGTTTTCCATGGTTTCCCAAAATCACTCCAGGCAAATGCCGGGATGGTTCCTTCAAAAAGGTTATAGCTGAATTCCTTTCCACTACTTGTCCCCAAACCTTTTTCCGACTGTAATGACCTCGGGGTAGACGACGAGGCGTAGAGCCATAAGTAAAAAAAAAAAAAAAAAAAAAGTTCCTTCTATTCTGCTTCAGCAACTCGTTCGCTTTTGCTACCGTCTGTTTGAAGGAGATGTATATTCCCAGGGTTGCCATTTCTTTTCATACTTCTCAGAAATCTCTACGTTCCATTTGTACGGTTATAGTACGAAGGACTCGCGTAGAGGAGAATCGGGTAATATGGAATAGTCTGGTAATATGGAATACCGAGGTTTCTCCTCTGCCAAATACTGCTGTATAGTGGAAGTACCATCAACTGCTGCTCAAAACTACTCTGATGATTTGTTATGAAGGGAGCTGAACTGTGTTTACTATCCAACAAAGTTTGTTTTTCCACTTTCGAGAATTTTTGCAGATTAGTTTTCTAAAATATATTATATTTATTTTGTTGATCGCTAGTCTTAGTGTAATGTGTACTAAAAGAGTGATGGTTTGTTGTACAGGTCTTTTTTCTGGCTTGCATCTTTTTTTTTTATAATATCATCAAGCCTATTTTGTCCAAGATAGCGATTCGGGTAATATGAGATACTTGGTATTTCATAAAACCTGAAAAATAATTACAAAGATGAAATACATTAATAATCAAATATAATGTCAGTAATACGATTTTTGTTAATATTGATTGAAAATAATAAAATAACAATTGAGAAAGTAAATATTTCTTAATTAATTCATTAATTACGTTTTGTTTTAAGAACAGCCGAAAAAGAAAGAAGCGATAGCTATTGAATCCGACAAAGATGATGATGATGTTGACTAAAAAGTATCATTAAATCCGTTTATCTCAATTCCAGATAGTTTACGTTATTTGAAACCTTCTATTCCATATTACCCGCCTGTTTCATATTACCCTCCAAACGACAATTTATTAAAAAACTAAATGTTACTAATTAAAAAAATGTGTTTTGACAGCTTTTTATTAGATATATGTTATCACAAGAAGTTGAAGGTTGTATTGGTTTTAGTTTCAGGTGTTAAATTATTTTAAGTACTATTTTGTACAACAAAATATAAATGGTATTCCATATTACCCGATTCTCCTCTACTTCTTATCAATTCGCTTCAAGTGCTAAACTAATCGACACAACTGTCAGATCCACCGAGTTTAGTTGACTAAATGTGTTGATTCGAGTGGCTGAGACGTCGTCCAAAAGAACCACATTGTCTACGTGAAACGTTTCCATGATCACTTCTGCAGTTCCAGCCGTCTGCGGGCATGTCCATACATAATTCATGTCTCCACGAACTAATTTCAGTGACGAAACTTGCTTCACTATTTTACTTAACGCCTGCTTCGATATCACCAACTGCGGTGCACGGTATAGTGAAAGATCGGAAAATTTTGATGCTGATGTACCTATGTGTACACACACGAGTCTAATCCAGTAGTAGGATTATTTATTTTAATGTCTTCGTAACTGATATCCTTCCGAGTTGTTATCGCAGTTCCTCGGTCACCGTATTTTCTGTCTGCTTTTATTGTGACGTCGATGTTGTATTGTAGTTCGTCATATGCTGTACCAGGGTTTGTTGTGTGGCTTTGATTAGCTGTCACCGGATTTCATCCTCTCCCCAGCTTCATCTGCATAGGGTAGACAACACACTACATCCAACTAGAGTTACCACACTCGTATAAACATAGGACGTTAGAAATGATTGCCCTACATATTTGTAAGAGGATTAACAACTTGCTTCCGTGGTTCGGATTCCATGTTAAACTGTCGCCCCCCCCCCCCCTTGTCACAATTGCTTTATATACCTCCTTTGGGAGGATACAACCATCCTTCGGGTTGTGGACTAAGTTAGGTTTATTAATACCTTGCCCTTGCATGGGTGTCTCAAACCAACCTATGGGTTAAGGTCTGTACAAAGCAGAACAAGTTGTACAAGAAATATTACATTTTAAAAACTTTTCACTTGTTTTTTAACCGTGAATGAAAAACATACACCATATAGAAACACTCAATTAATTCACGTGTCCAGATGTCATAGTTACATAAATTCTGATCCATTTAAATTATAAACTTGTAACTGTACACAATTTTTTTTGACAGAAAACTCGTATATAAGGAAAAATCTGAAAAAAGGCCTAAGGCTGAAGAGAATTATTAGGCGTTTGGTATTTAGCGAAGGATTTTTTTTCTAGAAATTTACGTGATTGATGTTGCTGGAAACTGGTTAGCCACCGACTCTGAAGACACTTGGAGCTTTTCTTTTTATAAATATATTCCACTATTTGTACGACTTATTGCAGAGAAACCATAACAAAGTTGTTTACGAAATCCAAAAAAATTATTTCATCATTCAAAATTATATGTAGCTTAATAATGACTGCAGCGATCTGTCTAGGGTTTATAGTTTTCGCTAAATAATTAAATGAGTGGTTTTACCAAATATGAATATTTTTTCCACAAAAAAATACGTATGTTACTCGAAAGAGAATTTCATGAATCACAAAATAAATATATTGATGACAAGTAATAAGCCAGATTTGAAAATATCTGATTTTTAAATGTTTGAAAAATAATTATCCTTGTGAATTCGATTTGATACGCAATCTCGGGATCGGGAGTATGATTGGGAGCTGATTTTTTAAAATGCTTCTACATTCTCAACGTATTTATTTTTTTGGCCACTAATGACCCCGCTGTCGACGTGACCTTGAGCCCTTAACAACAACAACAATGTATTTTTTATATAAACATATAACTTTGTGGTTGTTTATGGTATAAACTATATAGAAACAGCACAAACTTCATTTTAAGCAGCCATCCCCCTAACCGAACTCGAACTGGTATGTGAAACCTGACTCCCTAAGCTGTACCAAACCGTATGCATTCGTTACTAAGTAACGAATACATCTCCAGATTCGAAGCACCAAAACATTACTCACAAATTCATTTCGCTGCTCGCATTTGTCGTGTGGAAGTCAGTTTGATTCGATAAACGAACCAATACAACGCATCATGCGGGAACTGGAATGTTTCAGCCAGCGACTAATTGTTTCTGAATGAGAGAATGATCGTTTCGACATCGTGCGTCGCGTATTTCTGGGAATTTTGATTTGAATTCGTTTCGTCACAATGGAAAATGTGTAGGCACAAACATATAGCGCATACATTATTTTAATATACCCTGCTGCTAAATGTTGATATTTTCAACGAGGTAGGTACGAGTAATTTTGACATAAAGTGTTATTTGTAGTTTTGTTTTAGTTTAACATTAAAATGTACAGAGCTTAATTTGTAAATAGAAAATTTTGATATATAATTTGAGATGTTTATTACTTTTTCATTGATCATTCCGTGTGAGATTTTATTGATTTCAAACATTTATGAAATGCGTTTATCCTAAAATGCGACCTTACCTTACTTCCATTTTATTTTAAAGTGCAAATTTTACCTAAACCTACATTACTAAATGAACAATTTAGTTAAACTTTACAAAGTACGAATGAAGTCATTCCGTAACCCGTACACGACGCGACTCGATGCGATCTTTCATACTGAGCTCGATTATGTCAAAAGAAACGAGTAATGAAACAATTCGATAGAACGAAGTAGCTCCGTACGCGGCGCGACTCGAAACAATGTTTCATGCTAGCCCTGGACTGTAACAAGAAACGAGTAACGATAGTAACTAGCACTGTTTATTTTAGTAACGACTACATAATTTCTCCATACATGTACAGCTCTACTACGCTGTCAGGATATACATATTTAAGACTTATACAGGGTGTTACAAAAAGGTACGGCCAAACTTTCAGGAAACATTCCTCACACACAAACAAAGAAAATATGTCATGCGGACATGTGTCCGGAAACGCTTACTTTCCATGTTAGAGCTCATTTTATTACTTCTCTTCAAATCACATTAAACATGGAATGGAAACACACAGCAACAGAACGTACCAGCGTGACTTCAAACACTTTGTTACAGGAAATGTTCAAAATGTCCTCCGTTAGCGAGGATACATGCATCCACCCTCCGTCGCATGGAATCCCTGATGCGCTGATGCAGCCCTGGAGAATGGCGTATTGTATCACAGCCGTTCACAACATGAGCTCTAACATGGAAAGTAAGCGTTTCCGGACACATGTCCAGATAACATAGTTTCTTTGTTTGTGTGTGAGGAATGTTTCCTGAAAGTTTGGCCGTACCTTTTTGTAACACCCTGTATTCTAGGTGATTAATAGGTAGGCAGTGCTGGTGTGCTGTTTTCTATGCAGCTGGAGGCACGATTCAGTGACTGATGGCTGTTAATAAACGAACGCCAAATTACAGCTCGCCGCTCTGTTTCTGTGGAAGCTATTCGTCCCCGGCTCGCCGACAATCCATTGTCATTCGTGGAAACATGTCACGGGGCACGGCGGTGGTAAGAATGCGGTTAAGCCGTCTGGCTTCAGGAATGTAATTAGAAGCTCGTCTGAGGCAGGCGGGAGGACTCTGCAGCCATAAGCGACGACTGCAAAATGAGAGCGCGTTCTAGCTCGCGCTGCTATACAGACCAGGCAAACGAACCCTGTTAAAAATACATTTCGGTGCTGGATACAAATATTTGCAAGAATACACTTCGATTTTACGATATTTTTTTTTCTATGGCTTTACACCTCGTCGACGGCTAAGGTCATTAGAGGCGGAATGGGACTGGGGACAAGGAACGGGAAGGAATTCGGCCATAGCCTTTTTGAAGGAAGCATCCCGGCATTCGCCTGGAGTGATTTGGGGAAACCATGGAAACGAAAATCTGGATGCCCGGACGGGGATTCGAAATCACGTCCTCCCGAATGCGAGGCCAGAACGTTAACCGTTCACCCACCACGCTCGGTGATTTTACTACTATAGTCTAAGGTAGTCATCGCTTTCTTTTTATCGTAGGAGAAAATATTTCTAAGGTGAAGTTCCCTTCTCTTGATTTGAGGGTTTCGTACACATGTCGTAACCACAAATTTATTTCGCCATGAAATAGTTGATTGCAACGTCTTAAACGAGGACGGTGAGCTTGGCACTATTAGAAAATAGGGTTATAACGGAGGCCATCTTAGCGGATGCTGATGTTTGGTGCTTGACATCCGTGGGTGCGGATCTTTTGCGGAAGAGGATGTGGAGGTGAAAAAATAAATTTTTAATTATTTTTTTTAAATATTTTTTCAAAAATAACTTTAAAATCAAAAAGTATATTTTTAATGCCAAATTTTCCACTTACTATTAGTACAGTCTATTTACAAGTATTACTGCCTTATTTATTTTTTATTTTTTTTTGCCTCGTCTTTCAGCAACATAAATGTGAGATGATATTACAAGTAAATTAAATTATTTACATAACTACACACGCGTCTAAAAACAATCTTTGTCATATGAACTTTGCGGTGTTCGCGGCTCGACTAATTCAAGCGTCAAGCACAATACCACGCCGCCACAATTCCCCGTGCGCGCCACCCGCCTTTCCACCGCTCTAGTGGCTTATTCACAGTACAACCTGCAGGACCTACGATGATCCGATTTTCCGATAAATGACTCTTGATGGACCGTGAAAGGCGTTACAGGACTGCACATCACATGTGTTGGATGTTGTTCGATAACTAACACGGGTATTTGTCGTCCGACCAACTATGGCGTTGGATCGTGATTGGAGGAAACATCCTGCGAGTGTGCGATAAGGACACTAGTGTGCGGCGAGAAAGTACGAGTAAAAAGAATTGCTTGGAACATTTTTGGAGCCCTTCAAGAAGCATGAATGATTGTGCGCATCCTACGGTAGTTCTACGCGGATGTCCCATACGTTTGACCGTGAACAGGCCGCCTTATTTCACATGCAAATTCAAAGTTTTAAATTCGTCGCATAGTTAGTAACACCGTTCAGTTCATTGTTGCTATTATTGCAAGATTATAAGAGAAAAACAGACAGGTCGTCATTAGGTAATCGACGATGGGCAGAATCTTGTATAAAGAGAAAAGAATATAATATATTGTAATATAAACAAAATTTCCACTATACATCCGCATTAAAAATTGCGGATGTAGGATTTAACGCGAAAGTTCCGCACTTGCGGATGTAGATATCCGTTACATCCGTATTATAAAACTCCGGAGGAACATAGTGCTGGAAGAAACAACACTGACAGGCTATCGAAACTGCGTAGTCGTGGATCTAAAGTAGCACAGATTACTGAATTGACAGCGCCCATCAGTGGACTAGCACTGCCTCTCGACTTTACAAATCGCAGTGGGAGGTCGTGATGAAGACCTCCAGCATGAATCTCTCTGTCACTATCTACGCTTGCATCCAGTCTAACAAATCGACTCAGAAGCAGTCACCGGGCGTCGAAGGCGCCCCACTGCCCGTCGCCGCTGTTGGCGGTTGTAATCATGCAGCACAAAGAAAGCAGCTGGGATCTACTGGGAGCATGGAGATTGTTGTATATGGGGAGCAACATATGGACCTTAGATGGGAAAGACTACATTGTTTACTCATAAAACGTGGGTTCACTTGTAGCTCGAAATAAAGGGCTATAATCACTTCTTTAAGAAAAAGCAACAGTCATACATCTGCTCAAATCGCATCTTACTTTTTCATTTATGTCATTGTACATCACTGTGTAAATTAAATCTTGTAAAAATTACTTAGGGCGCTGAATTTGTTCCTCTACAATGGTCCAGTGATGGTATTTGCATTCCTAATCCATGAAAACTTGGAGACAACCAGCTTACAAATGTGTTTACCACATTTACACCAAAAATGATACTGCATCTGTCCATTTAAATGTTCTTGTGATATAAAAATCTCAGGCTGAAGTTTTTACTGCTAAAAAACATTTTAAGGGAAGTAAGGATTTCAACAAAACACTTTGATTCTTCATTCAAAAAGAAAAGAAATAAAATAAAAAGTTTCTCGTGAAGTATTATTAAATTACAATTTCCCCTTGATTTCATTCATTAGATCGTGAACCTCAGATTCATTTCGAAAAAAAAGCCTTCTTCATTGAGTTTTCACTGTAGCTGCTCTAGGATTTCGATTTCTGGAGTAAATGCAACACCCGTAACCATTTTATTTTTGCATATGACTAGCATGTACCTCTTCTATGTTTTTGTATATATTTAGAATATTTATCCGCTCTCTTATGGAACTTTCCCTGTTACCGTGGAGTCCTAATTTTAGAAGAGAATTAAAGCAAAATTCAACAATTTATAAATAACTGGTTAAATAAACCATCATTTGTGATTCTGTAGCTCCAAGTCGTTTTATCCATTTCATGATTAAATACGTTGCACAATTCACTTCTATATGTTAATCTCTAAATAACGAAATTCATAGGCACATAATTAATATCATTGCAAATACGATAGTGCTTTGGTTGGTGTCACTATATCAAGTCAATGAAAACATTTCGACAGAGAGAAATAACCTACGCCTAGAGCCAGGAAACACAGAATATGAACTGGATAAATTGTTTTATTGTAATTTGGTACAGTTAAATTGAATTATGTTTTATTTTTTAACTTCACAACTTTATCGATTAGCCTACCTTTTTTACTTTCAATTTTTTTATGCTTTCATGGCCCGCCGAGATTGAGATCGTTGCAGCCGGATAGAACTATGAGCAAAGAAAGTCAAGGAGTTTAGTCCATGTCTTTTCAGGAAACCACTCCGGTATTTGCCTCCAGAGGCTGCGTAAGATAACTGAAGACTGAAATCAGTGTGGCTATATCGGTGACAAAAAACAGAACCAAATTCAAAGTTTGATCACTCATTTCTCACGCTCTGTATCCCATACCTGAAATTATCTCATTGCCATGTGCAGGAAATGACGCTCCAAGCCGGTTTTGTCCTTCGACAGTACCATTCACTATCGTTGTTAGGAATTTGATTTCGTTTGGTTGATGGTCAATTAGATGGTCTCCTTTGAATATGACCTGCGTGAAACCCAGCTCTTTCAAAAACCTAATCACTCATCACTTGTTCCTTCCACCTGGTCTTTAATACATCGACCGATCTTGGTGGGTGAGCGGTTAACGCTCGGGGCTCGCATTCGTGAGGACCCCGGTTTGAATCGCAGTCCGGGTATTCAGATTTCTGTTTTCTATCGTTTCTCCAAATCACTCCAGGCGAATGCCGGGATGCTTCCTTCAAAAGGCTATGGCCGCATTCCTTCCCATTCCTTGTCTCCAGTCCCATCCCGCCTCTAATGACCTCGACGTCGATGAGGCGTAAAGCCATGGCTTTCTTTTCTCCTTGCCTGATTTTACTATTGAAACCTTGGGAGCGGGCCATACATTTCGTCCAGCTTTTCTAAGTGATTCGTGGTAAAAGCTACATCGAGTCCTAGTGCGGCATCGAATGTTCAGAACCACCATGTCTTGTTATTAATTGATTTCTTGTTTAGCATTACTCACGTTTAAATTCTTGGTAGCGTGAAACATTTTTATATGATCCCCTTCATGTTTTGTGCCTTAAAAAAAGGGCATGCGATTTGTTAGTAGTGCATTGATTTCCTATCAGTGGAGCTAACTTTAACATTTATTGTTGTTAGACATACGATCTAAGCTTACAGATACACTTGTTGACAGGATAACAGTACAGCCAACTTGATTCAATAGTGCTCATCTGCTCACGTTTGGACGATAAATTAATACCAATACTTAAACAACAAAGTGAGTTGTTTCATGTACCTTTGAAAAGTATCTTCTTGTGGTAAAATTTGTAGCGTTTTTCTTCTCAGGAAGTTCACAGTTTTGCGACAGAAAGTGTTAATTTTTCGCCTAGGAGTTGTCAGAAAGGAAGTAATAAAAATCAGTATTATTTGTTCCATATGCAATACATTTACATGACACACCACACTTAAATGCAGAACGAACTGATGATACGCCGTAGTATTATATTTCCGGCACATATACCTTGATGTCACCACACACCTCGGTATATGCAAGTGTTCCGGCCTCCAAAATAAACTTCTAATCCTACGTAGCTTGGTCAGTAGTGAGCTCGACTGGATATTCAGTATGGCAGGCAGTTCAAAGGCAGAATACGTGTTGGTATGCAGACTACACAAGTGCCACGGCGTTCACTGTACCCGAGAGAGCGATTTGGCGGAAGCGGTGTGGTGAAAAGACCCCCACGTCTGCTGCCCACGCAAGCAGTGAAAAATGTGCCAACAGTGGGCAGAATGGAAGAAAACAATGCGCAGTTGGAAGTTCTGCCGGAGCCAAAAAATGCATAATGTAGGAACCACTCGACGGCGAGCTATTGCAGTTCACCAGGTACAGCGTTTTCCTGGCTCTGTCTCTTACACGCCGTTCAACACGGATTGAGTACCAACTGTGAGTGAACAGTCGCAAAACTTGTTTGTTACAATACGCTGTTCGATTCCTCAGTGCCAACTAAATTCATAAGAATAGGTATTATACCACATCACTCCAAAGGCTTCGCAACAGTTGTTCACTCAATGCAAAAAAAAGGTGGGGTTTGATTTCGGTTATGAGTTCTAGTGTCAGGCGAGCGATTATAGTGTAATTTAATAAAATACATGTGAGGAATATGTGAGTTAAGGTAATACTCTAGATGAGTGAGATACACTGTGCGATAAGACACACCACTTAGTCTCCCAAACACACAAAAAACAAAACAAAAAAAAAAACATAAAAACAAAAAACAATAAAAAAACAAAACAAAAATTACTCATCGACTTCCTTTCTTGAAATAAATGTAACCCATACTGCTCCAACTTTTCTGGCTCGTAACCCAGTTTTTGAAACAGTAATTCGCGGCAACCATGATAGGTGAAGTGCACAATATCATATGCAGAAAAACAAGGACAGATTTCTAAAATTACTTTATTAAAAGATATTAAAACTATAGGTGTATTGTTCACAGTAGTTGATTAACATATAGATATTATGAAAAATATTAATTAGAGGACAGAGTTCGGTGTAATGACACTAGATTTTCGATATTTTGTGCCTTATTTTGTCATCAGTAATCTTAAATCCGTTTCACAATTGTAAATCTATTTCCTTTTTTAGGTAATAATTTGTTGACTACGCCAAGTCCTCTTTTGACTACAGATGACAATGGGACTTCTCGATGCTGCCCTTAAAGCTGGATATAATTCTGGAAAGCAAGGAGGCAGCTGTTGGTCCTTAACGCCCACTAAATTTGTCTTGCACCAGAAACAATCACTATAATCCCTTCAATGCCCACCACGGGGAGGGGGAAACGTGATATATTAAGGGTAGTAAGAATGTTAAAACTAAGAGTTGAGTTTGAAAGAACGATTTAATGATGATTCGTGGTGGGACTGGTAAAATTTCCATAAGTATGAAATTTAAAGCGACGTTTTGCAGAAAAGGAAATGGAGTGGCACCAATAGTTTGCGCTTTCATGTGGAGAGAATGTGAGGGAACAATTTTAAATAATAAGAGAGAGTTATCTTTGGATAGCCCAACTAATGATAAAAAAATTAAAACGATTTCACGAGCATTTCGCAGAATCTACCCATCGTAGAAGACCGACGTACTGCGTTGCCGAAATTTCCTGGGCCAAGGAACAATGTTACAATAGCAATGCAGGGAGATAACTTCACTTTCGGATTGACATCGCAAAGTGTGCTACTTTGTTGTTTGTCCTGGACTTGTAGTTTTTAATCGCGAACTGCCACAGTATAATGTCAATGGCTACGAACTAACATGAGCAAATGACTTGTAACTAAATTTACGCAACTGATTTGGTAACAACGTAAAGACATTTGTTCACTTGCCGTTCTTCAGTTGTTTGAATCATGATTGTTATTTATCTTCAAGAAAGAATTTCAGCATAAATTCTAATACGCTTTTCGTTATAGGATATAATCACTGCATGATTTGTTGCCTTCTCCCTGCACTTTTCGTCAACGCAGTCGCCGAATGATCTGTTGTTATCCGCTATACATTTTAGTGCTACAGATTGCATGATTAACTCCTTTGAGCATGCTCTATACACAAATACACAATGTCCCAGATCGACGGCAAACGCAACCACTATAGCACAGTACTGTGAGAGAAAAGAACTCTCACCATATTTCATCAAAATCACATTTGTGCACCGTAACGCCCTATACTTTGTACTTTTCACCGAGTTAAATTATTTCTGAATTGTTATGGCTCTTGCTAGTTTCTTTTATTATTTCGGTAACATCATTATGATTTATTTACAATTAGTAAATAAATAGGTTTGTATCTTTCATTGTAATTATAGATTTTAATACACGTATATGGCAGTGTTACATCATGGTGTTATAGGTAAAATATCCTTGTCAATTCATTACCATCCAAAATTAATCCCACTAGCACCCAACCTAATTTCACAATCCAAAAAGTGTGGGAAGTAATAATAATTAGTGCGCACATAAATTATTTATTATTACTACCGAAAAGTGAATACGTTTTTCTGAGCGGCCGCATGCTGCTTGAGTTAATTCGAGCAGCCAAAAATTCTTTCAGCCGCAGAATGTTCTGTACTTTGGATACGTCAAGAGATTTTTAGTCGGATGTTTTGGATATTAGACAGTCTGCTACCTTTTTTCTAAAAAAAGAAAAAATGACAAAAAACAGTTAAGGGTACGCAGTTTGTGTATTAAATACAAAAAAATAAAAAATAGTAGCTGGTATGAGGGGACTTCGATTTGAATTCACTAATGATATTCACAAAATCAGCGTTGAAGCTAGTAAGCGTAGGCAGTACTTTGTGATATGGTGGTGTAATTCTGCATCAAGAAATTGTATTTATAAACATCTTGAAATTTTCGAAGGAACCTCGTATATACTTCCAACTATTACCACTGCTATCTTTTTCTAAAATAAGAACTAGGTGGTGACTACTAACGTATAAACACACCACTCATTTTCGTTCTTAGTACTGACTGTCGCACGAGTTTTCGTAGGCTATTATGTTAGGTTCTAACTACAGCAGATTTTTTATTTAAAAAAAGAAAAAAGAAATGTCACACGCCGGTTCTTTTAAGATACATCACCACAGCCTGATTGTGTAAACATTCAAAACTTCTACTATTTTACTATCTAATTCCGTGTTTGCTCACCGAATCCAGTTTCTACCTGCATCAATTCATCTCAATTTTCAATAAAAATGGTTGCTTTTTAGTAGTGTACTTCAGCTCGTCATGCTTAACATTTTGATGAACGCTGTAGTCAGTAAACGGAGAAAGTCAGTTTATTTATATTGCATCTATTTACAAAACGTTAAATTTTTTTGAGAATGTGTTTTTTTTTTTTGTTGTTATTACGATTGTGTAAGATCTATTTCTGAATTGGAAATTAATATGATTTAAATTTCTCTCCCGTATATACAAAGGTATCAAACGACCTTCGCTGAAATTGAAAGGCTAATAATTATTTGAGTCGATACAATGAATAATGAGAATTGTTTCCTAGATATATTTCCATGTAAAATATTAATAAAAGGGAGATACGAAAATTTTAGAAGAGGTATAAGATTTAGGACAAATCTTGAAAACTTTGAAATTAAAGTATATTGATATGGAATTTTAAATTTCCGATTCCTGACATTCGAATGATAAATATGATTTCCATGTACTGAAGAATCAAATTGAATAAAATGAGAGTTATTTAAAAAATAAACTGCAGAAATATAGTAATAGTTTTTCTGCAACATTGTGATCACTCTATGCTAGCGTAAGTTATTAAAGAATTTTCGCATAAATAGTTTCGGAATTATGAAGAAAAATGATATTAATTTTTCGGTTAAAAAAAGCTGGTACAAATCGTGGAATATAAAATAAAGTATTTTCGGAGTATGCTCGTTGCCGTCTTTTATTTCATACGCATGCAAATATCTGAATATTTTTTTTTACCCCAACTAATCCCCTCAATTATTCTTATCCAACGATTTTGCAGATTTTTTTTTATAACAGTGTTTGTGGTTGTAAGAACTATAACAGTGCGTTCATACAAAGTTCCAACCTAAATAGATCCATGTTCATACATGAAGTACGTAACATTAAAAAAATTAAGTAAAATTATATTTGAATTCATCACTGCAGTAATTATTAATTTATTTTAATTATTTCACTGTTTACAAAAAGCGTCGCTGTGATTGGCTATCCACCGTTGCATTAGTTTTCACAAAAATACAGCACATAGGGAAAGCAATTCTCTCCGTTGCTGCGGGTGAAATTGTGGCGAGCCGGCCGTCTGTTTCGGGCGATGCCATTCGTTACTGAATTCAATGACAGTTCCCAGAGGGGAAATTGCTCTCTCACTCTTTTTGTAAACAAACTGTGCCATCTGCGGCTCCACTTGCGTCCAGCCACAGACGATACAACTGAATATTTCTTTTCCAACCTCACATTGTTTTCAGCTTGTGGTATTTCGAAGAGAGCGATGGGCTTCCTTTGCCGTGACTCATCACTTTTTCATTTAAATTACAGAAATAAACAAAACCATTTGTGTTTTCCAAAGCCCTCATATTGCTTTGCCCCTGATACTTTATTTACAACTTTTATCGCACCGATTCCAAAGTTTAGATCACAGAATCAGTTCACGTTTAACGCTTCTGATGGTATGAGAGTGAAATGATATTTGCGAATGTCATGGTACAACATCGTATTCCAATGAAAACATACATCGTCTGGCTTTTCCTGAGTTGCGAAATCTGCATGAAAGGTTTTTAAACGGTACAGGTATATTCGATCTATAAGGAATGTGAGAAATTGTCAATGTGAATGTCAGTAAATTGAGATAAGAATTTATAGAAAAGAATGTCAATGATCAGTAATATTAATTTGAATATAGAGGCATTTAGAGGCGATAAAGGACAGGGGACGAAGGTCGGGAAGTAATTCGGTCATAGCCTTTTGAAGGAACCATCCTGACAGCAAATGAATTCCTGTGATATTGCGACCTGTTGACTGATTTTAGACTTGCACGCATTCCGCCTCTATCGTAGCTGGACCTAGAGTTTTACGTGGAATCCCAACCGCGGATCATCCTGACGTAGATCACGTAATCAAACACAGCTCTTAAAAACCCTTTGCCCCACCGGGATTTAAACTCTTAACCGGACCCCAAACTTTTGAAAGAAATCGCCTTAACCACTAATCGCTCACCATTTCGACATTCGCCTGGAATAATTTTCTAAAACCATGGAAATCCGAAATATGGTTGGCCGGAGGGAGACTCGAAACAACGTCCTCCGGAATGCACGTATACACTATCCTTTCGGTGTATTCCTGGCATATGGAAATCTTTTAAATGCATGAATACGATTTACGTTTCTTACTTCAATTAATCAATATTCAGATCCTAGCTCTGAACATTCAATGATAACTGTAAGTAAGTTTACGCTATTGTCATTTACCTTCGACGTCATCCTTCAGATTTTTCTCCAGGAAGGAAATACATGTTTTGCCTTCTCTTTTTTGCTCAGACTTCAACGCTCGCCTGTCCAGTTAAGATTAATAGTCTTTCTTCTTACCATCTGAAATAAACCTATACCTGAAATTCTCTAATCATTTCTTCCTTTAAATGAAATTAATAACACTATGAAATCTTTCTCCAACACTTCATATATTACTCTGCTCTATACACTTCTTTTTCACACTGTGAAAAATTAACAAAACGCAACTTCAATATCAGTAATGTTCTCTAAGGGCACAGCCTGAGGCGTTATTACTACTACTACTAACAGGCAGTAATTATCCACAAGGATACAGTGGGAAGTGTGTGTAACATGCTTAGAAGTTCAAGCCTTGTTTAAACATTGGTTTATTACAATTATTAAAGATAATGCTGACACTTACAGAAAATGTTACAACTATAATATCAAATACCACCAATCCTGGTCTTGCAAGCGAAGATATGAATAATTTTGTTATCACAAAATGATATAATATTATGGACCAAACCTTGGTCTTGCAACTTATACCTTGAATAACCCTTATAATTACAAACAATCCTATTTATACCAAATTATAAAAAATAACCAGACTGGCTCTTAATAATCTACTAGCCAAATACAATTTTATACTTGAGCCAGACTGCTAACGACGAGGTAGAAGGCGACACACTGGTAGTAGCAATTAACAGAGAAAATGACTAATATAATGTCAAATAAAGCTGGCCTCAATCTTGTAGATTAACGTATGAATAATCCTGTAATCACCGACAATTCCACATAGATCAATGACAGAAATAACAAGACCAGCTCGTTCCCATCTACTAGCATCTAACACTCTGCCAGTAGGACCAAGCACAGTTTATGGCTGAGGCAGACCGCTAACGACGAGGTTGCAGTTGACGGCCACTACCTCCTGTACCCACAGCACTCTCGGTGAAGAGTGTCGGAGAACTCCCTCTCTGCAGGTGGTCGAAGCTCGGCCGCACTGACTGCTTCCTCCTTAGGTCCGCAACGCTATCACTCCGGAAAACATTGGCGGGATGCCGACCGCGTGCCTTCAACTCACTGACTGGCCGACTCCATTTTCCAGCCCCGCTGCCACTCCGGGAAGTACTAGTGGAACACCGACTGCCTGCCCCCGACCGACTGACAACCTCCCTGGCCGCCCGGTCCAACCGCGGACCCGCCAACCCCACGGGGCTTCCGGCGTCACGGCGACACAGGCAAGTACTCTTTCCCGACTGACTGTGACTAACTAACAACTCACTCAGACTAACTGCCTGACTAACTGCACAGACTAACTAACAACTGCCCGCTCGGATCCGTGTCCCCACATATATACCCGCTATCGCCAGGCGCCACAGCGTTCTCTAGCGGGGGAACACGAAACAGGAAACAATCGCGAGCGGAAGAGAAGGCAAAGTACAACAAGAGCCGAGCACGGCTCATAGCCGTAAATATTTTTCATAGTTCAAAATCCTTTCATATTCCGGTATCTCCCTGCAGATGTCATTTACAATGTCATATCGTACAGTTCTCCTCAATCATCTCCCTTCATTCAATCAATCTTCATTCTTCTATTCTTATTTTGTAATCTCTCCTTGCTATCAGAGATTCTTCAAAAACATCTGATTAGAATTTTATATCACCACTTTATTTTAATTATACATAAAATAAAATATTTTTCTATCATATTTTTTAACATTTTACAAAGCAACGAAACGAATGACCGTTACGCGGGGAAAGAGCGTTACCACTCTCCCATCACGCTTGATACAGAAACCGAGAGTGGTGGTGTAACGGTTAGCGTTCTGGCCTCGCATTCGGGAGGACGGCGGTTCGAATCCCCGTTCGGGCATCCAGATTTGGGTTTTCCATGGTTTCCAAAATCACTCCAAGCAAATGCCGGGATGCTTCCTTAAAAAGGCCATGGCCGAATTCCTTCCCATTCTTTGCCCCCATCCTTTCCCGTCTCTAAAGACCTCGCTGTTGAGAGACGTAAAGCAGTTTAAAAAAAAAATCGATACAGAAATAATGATTAAATTGAATTGTTCGTGTCCTTAGGTTACAGCTTTCTCACATAAACCACAGAAACGCAAAGAAAATAGCAGGTGCAAAAAACTGAAAGAAATTTCGTCTGAGACGCTGTAAAATTCAATTAAAAACAATAAATCTACAAGAGTTTTTGTTGTTCTGTCTTGTGGAACTTAAATAGAGACATTTACGCTGCCACATCCCAGCATCAGCTGGACTTCAGCTCCTTGATGGAAATTCTCTGGCCAGTGATCTCAATGGGACACTATTAATGACTGGGGTGTTAACCGGAACAGGAGGCACTGTTGGCAGAATTGCGACGTCATGTTAGTAGTGGTAAGATCGGTGTCGGATTTTTGCTGCGTTTCGTTGACTTCAGCTTTAGACTTTGTAACGCCATTAATTCGAAAGGGGGTAGAAGCTCTCTTAGACTCTGTTCTATCAGAAGCGCGTAAACTAGAAGCCGGAAAACCGATAGCTGAGCGTGTTACAGAAAACTTGATTGAAACAAATTCTCAAATGTTGTTCATCTTTTGTCGTGCTGTTAATATAGTTTACCACGTATGGGTAGAGTTCATAAAGCTTTGAGTCAATCCACTCACACGCATAGTGTCTGTGAATTAGTTGGAGTTACTGATGCCAGACTTGTCTACTTTCTTAAGCATTTGGGGCCTACGGCAGCAATGGGAAATGGGGGAAGGAGTGGGGTGTTGAAATGAAAATAAGGATGAGACGTTAAAAGTGTCCAGGGATAAACACCGAGTGGATGGGAGATACCTGCTTCAATTACTCAACTTGTTCCTTTTTTACACGCTTTATATTAGCTTGACTTGTATGTATGTATGTATGTATGTATGAATGAATGAATGTAACGGAATTTTACCACTCCATTTTGACCCACTTCCAGATTTCCGAGCTGTTTGAAATTTGGCACACATATTATGAACCGGAGACAATACAATAATTTCATAGCTATATCCTGCTATTCTCGTAACTTTGACAGTAACAACAGAAAAATGGTTGAATGTCGTGGAATTTTGCAATTTAATTTTAACCCAATTCCAGATGTCCGAATTGTTTTAAATTTTGCTCATGTATTGATAACTGATTACAATACAATAATTTCATAGCTATGTCTTGATATTCTGATTACGTTGACAGTAAAAACATAAAAATTTTGCACACATTTTAAGAACCGTTGACAATACAGTAGTCTCTTAGCAACGTCCTGCTATTCTCGTTACTCTGACGGTAACAATAGAAACATGGTTGCATGTAATGGAATCTTTCATTTCAGTGTTTACCCGCTTCCTGATGTCCGAATCGTTTGAAATTTTGCACACTTATTAAGAACCGACAAAAATTCAATAATTTCACTCTCACCACGTTGTCAGAAACAACTTAAAAGTGGTTGAATGTAATGGAAAATTTCATTTCAATTTTCACGCACTTCAGAAAGTCCGAATTGTCTGAAATTTTGTACATGCATTAAGAACCGATGACAATCCAATAATTTCATATCTATGTCTTGGTAATCTGATTGGTTAAGGCGCGTGACTGGCGAGCAGACATTCCCTGCTCGAATCCCGACTTCGGCTCGCATTTTTGCGGATATTATAAATGTAAAAGATTAGGATAACCCATGGCTAGGACTTCAAGTTAAGCTACACGTATCCTGCACTTAATGGAATTACTGAGTTAGGCAAATGCAGCCACGACATTAGTGCACAGGTGCGATTCGAGAAATCTTCGTCATTTGGCGGCCACACCCTTCGGAGATTTCCCACCCAATATAGCCATCATCATCATCATCGTTCTCCAGTTTCCCGGGTGTGATTTACGAGCCTTGGTTGCTGTAGACGATCGTCTTCCGCTGTCTCCTATCCAGAAAGGTTTCTCTGTCTGCAGTCGCTTAACGTGATGTTGAATAGTAATATAGAAAAGTAGCCTTCCTCATTTACCCTGCTATTGGATCTCTTGTTGAGTTGACCATTTAATTGTATTTTACTCGTGGGAATAATAATTAAAAATGAAACTACAACTCAAACAAAAAGAGAGATTAGCGAAGAAAAGCCAACAGTAAGAAACATACTTTTTAAACTGTTTGAACTAAAAAGTTAAAAATAAAATTGTAGTTTAAAAAACTAAAATCACGCTTTCATAGTAATGTGAACTAAAAGGTTAAAAATAATATTTAAATATAAATATTTTGTTTAACAGTGATAGGACGTCCCACAATTCAGGATAATTTAATTTTTTTGAATAAGCTTAAAGTATAAAGTCACTGATTACAAAATTAACATTAATGTTAAAAAAGTGTGGGGTGCTCTCTACATAACTTTTGACAATGACTCTGTCTTTACAAACAGCCAACGACAAAAATTATAAGACAACTGAAATAGCACCCCATGATTTTTTACATTAAAGTTAATTTTGTAATTGGTGACTTTATACTTTAAGCTTATTCAAAAAAATTAATTTATCCTGAATTGTGGGACGCCCTATCACTGATAACAAAATGTTTATATTTAAATATTATTTTTAACCTTTTAGTTCACATTACTACGAAAGCTTGTTTTTAGTTTTTTAAACTACAATTTTTTTGCTGCACAGAGCCCGGTGGGTGAGCGATAACGTTATGGCCTAGCATTGAGGGGGACTTGGGTTTGAATCTCCGTCCGGCTACCCAGATTTCGGTTTTCCATTGTTTTCTGAAATCACACCAGGTGATTGCAGGAATGGTTCCTTTGCAAGGCGACGGCCGAATCCCTTCCCGTTCTATGTCCTATATCCTCTCGCGTTTCCAATTACCTCGAAGTCGACGAGGTGTAAAGCCCGAATCAAAATAATATTTTTTTTTGTAGGAATAGCCTTCACATGCATGGCCACTGTAAGGGAACCATTTAAGACCCGCCGTCCGAAATATGCGATGAGTATCAACGACCATTCATCGTGATCACTGGAATCCACATCATTGAAACATTCAAGAAGCAAGACGAAATTCATATGTTTTTTCTTCTCATTGCTCATGAACAAAACCAGATTTCTCTTACATTGTTGCAAATTGTTTTGAAGGAAATATAATTTATACGTTACGTATCAATAAAATTTTACTCCCAATTATTTTTAATCTTCACCCTCCAAATTTTTTTTATGTCCTTCAATATTACAATAGTAGTAAAATTGTGCCACAACAAAAAATTAATGAATATAATCGGACTGCGTATTTTAGTTATCACATTCCGATATGAACCTTAAATTGAATCTCTATTAAGAAAGCAGCAACTGACAAGGGAAAAAAACTGTGAAAGCTTGGCAGGACTGTAATCATGAGCGTTCTAGATAGTCTTACTAGCCAAAATCTGCGTGTAGCATAGAACTATACCGTAAACATTTCTGGGAATGATGAGGATTCTGAGGACGAACGGGTGACCAGTGAAAAAAATTAATTCTTTGGTATCTCGTCTTCCTTCCAGTAAGGAAAAAATTTAAGCTACGTTTTTACACTAGCCAATTCAACATTTTTTATATGTTCCAAAAAGCTTCAAAAGGTAATTAGTATCATTCGCATGATAGCGCGTCAGCAAGAGGCGACGTTTCGGAACCTGCTTCTGGCTGCATCTTCCGGCGAAGTGTCAAATTTCGGAACAGTACACGCTTATATGGCCTTCGGTTGCCACGTGACGTCACCTAGCAATAAAATTTCGTATCCCCGGCGGGCACCTGATTTGGATTTTCCTTGGTTTCCCCAAATCACTCCAGGCGAATTCCGGGATACTTCCTTCAAAAGGCAATAGCCAAATCCGTCGGCAAGACGTAAAGACAAAAATAAATAAATAAATAAAATTAAAAACCCTAAGAAAATATGGGCCTATATATCTATATATTAATACGCTAATCGAAAAATTTTGATCCCTTTTAAAGAATATTGCGCAAACGGATTAGTGTGAGATTTTACACAGTTAAAGTTTATACGGAGAAGAAGTGCACAAAGCTAAAATGATATATAATATATGTTACAAATACATTAAAATAAATAAAACATTCGTTGTTTACATTTAACTGTTTTTTTTTTTAGTGGCAACGATACTTAGTGATTCTGCCAATGTCTGTGATCTTTGGTCAACAGTAAAGAAAAAATATAATAAGCATAGTTAATACATGTTAAAAATACATTATTAAATAAAAATTAAATTCGTGAAAGTGTGTGTACTGGAAATCGGATAGGAGCCAACTATCTGCTGTGTATTCCCAGCATTGAGATACTCTTTGGTCTTTGGTAAAACAAAAGACTAGCATAAATTAGAACCTTTGAAGTTATGAAAGGAACATTTCCAAAAGGAATGAAGTGGTTCTGCCAGACACTATATGGTATTTTTATTATTTAAAAGGTTAAACTTTGGTTAAGGGACTTTTGATTTTTGAATTTCAAGAATTCAGATATTTGCACCTCCTTCCTTGATATAAACATTGACAAGTCGGAGAAAGAGAGAGACAAAAAAGAAGGAATACCTGTTTCCGTGAAATTCAAAATGATAATAGACCAAATTTAAATAGTGAACACAGAAAATGATGAAATTATTTTTATGGATAGATTTAAATGCGCACTAAATGTCATTCCAAGTGTTTCGAATTTACAATGCAGGTTTCGAAATGCAAAACATTTCGAATCTGAAGTTACTTCAGAGGGAAAGAATGCATTTACTTCATGTAATCATAAAGCTAAAGCAGTTTTATGGGCCTAGAGTCAAAATAAATATTTTAAATCATTGTATGATGTACTAAACTCAAATGAACTATCGGTAAATAGAAAGTAAAAAATTAATTAAAATAATGATCATTACTCTTTCACGAAAGAAACTAAATAATGAATTATGGTCGAATTTCGACCACTGGGCGATCACTAGTTCTTTTAAATCTTTTCTATGAAAATGTTATTCGCAATAAATACATGGATTATTAGTTTTTCTTGAATATTATTTTTTTAATAACTCGTTACTCTAATCATTACCATCGTCAGAAACGTTATTAGAAATTAAAAATTCTATACACAATAATTTATATTTATTTTACATTCATCACAATGAAGTAGAACTCTCATTTCTTTTTTTATTACACCTAACACTCCAATCAAGATAAAATCAACAAACAAATTTACGTTTAGGCAGTATTTCATTAAGAAAATATTAATTGGCCCCAGTCTACTAAATTCAACACCGTAAATAAATTTAAATATCAGCACAGATCACGAACACATTAATTTTCAATGCCCTCGAAAATTGCCAACAAATACATGAAGTACAATTATTAAACACCAGCCCAGTGAAATAAATACGATGAATGCACTATCAAATGGGATACGCCGTGAAACGTATTAAATATACAACAGTCTAACATTATAAATACCATTAACAAATATGACGTAGGATTACAACTGAGCATGAAACTGAATTAACCCCGAGAAGCTTACGGGTAGAATTTCAGTAGATAGTTATTACAGTATTTAACCTGTAGTCTAATTTACTGTCTTGCCATTGCAAAACTACCACAGTGTCCCTGTTCAGTTCGTAGCAAGAAATCCAAAGAAAAAAGTCATTCGCTAAAGTCATTCGCTCTCCTGAGATTCGAATACCAAGTCCGTAGCATCAGCGTTTATCACCCAGACTGAAATGATACTATATTTGTAATCTGCCGTCAGTGGATCGATGTCTCTGCTACCCAGTGTCCAGTGTTTACTGCACACTTTTGCCGTCATATCTACACCGTCACCCAATTCGTAAACGCTGCTAACATCTAAATCTCTCCCCTTCACTTTTGTGTTTTAAGAGTATGGCGCTACGTAAAGAAAAGCGAAAAGTACCCAGAAACCAGGATTTTGTTCAACTCGAAATAATCTTGATTCGGCCATGTGATTTACTGAATTCCCTTACAGTTCACAGTAGCCCCTTCAGAGAAACATCGCCGTGATGAATTACCAATGCTTTTAGATCGTTATTTCATATATCCTGCAAATTATCTCACTATTCAGCCGATAAATTTGAATCTCTGTGCTTCTCCAGAATGTTTGTCTCGGGTGGCACCCTCACAGTGCCTGCCTACAAAAATGTTCCATCTGTCATTCATGTAAATAGCGGACATTTTTTCTAAGAGTCGTGAATGTTACGCGCATTTGCAATAATTGTAAGCAGTATTAGTATTAATTATTAGTTTCACATATTTAGTGTAGCGTGACGGCTTCTTGGGGTGAATATGAAATTCAATTACTCAGGTAGCAAAAATTTGATAATTTAGAATTTATTAAAAACGGAAAGGATTCATTAATTAAAATGCATAACAGCATAAATAAATCTAAAATTTCCATAACCTGGACTTTCAATTTCTTAACCCAATTAAACATTGTAATGATTGATAAGGGCAATTAAATACAACACTCTTGCCTATTATTAGGTTCTTCGGTGGTTTAATTAATTTATTGCTTAATTAAAAAAGTCCACCAGAAGGTTATGTTGAAGATTTGTTTATTTTTCTCCAAACGAAGTCAGCGATATTCACATGCATAGGTTCAATACAGAGATGCACTTCTGAGCCGTCGCAAAGATAATCTTTATAAAATTTCTGTGAACTCAACTTGAAAACTAACTGGATGAATCCTGACTCTGTCCAGCCGATCTGTTTATATAGTCTCTATCGAAATTACGAGAATTCTTCAAAGGCATCCGCCCGATATTTCTCTAACATTAACAATCACTCAAACAATCAAACATATTAAAAACAATCGGAATTAATACAAAATTACTTAACAACATTACAAAATTATCAGAAATGGTAATTAGAGATACTTAAATACAAAATTATTTACAGAAATCATTTCAAACTGTAGAAAATTCTCCTGTAGACATCATAAATTGCATTAATACATGGAATTACAAACATTTAAGAAATTCTCTTGCACCATTCGGTTCTTAAACATATTAAATGGACTTTAAATAATTTTCTTCCATAAAACAAAAGTCTATATATACTGATTTACAAGAAATTACAAAACAAACATACCCGATCATATTCAAGCAAACTTTAGCTCACTACAAATACTTCATACAGTACAATACTATTCAAAATTCAGGTATGAGGGCTGTTACACTATGCTATATATGAAAATCGTAAACTAAACTTACAGACATAAAAATGAATCATTATTTCGGCTAGAAACGTGACATTTACAATTCACAAACAAAATTAATGCATGAAAGAAATAACAAAAGCATGACGTTGATTTTATAGACAAAAGGTCATTTGAAATATATGCTCCGACTAATACTCATGACAGTTCGGTAGATTGAGACTCTTATCTGTAATTTATTTGCCAGGGCCGTTATATGAGTAAGAGAGCTTGTTGGAATTTTAGTGCACGGTTCAAAGTGTTGGCGTATCAGACCGCACTGCGCGTTGCACCAACACTATATTCTGTCGAAAACCTAAGTTCCATCTGAACTACTGGAGCTAATACATGTATCTGGTCACTGTTGCCAGCTGATCAGGGATATGTTCCATGGATCAGTCCCTGCTACGATGCTCACCACTAGCCTTTAAAACTATGGAAACCAATAACGAAAGTCGGTTGCGCCAATCACGTCTCGAAGTCTTTCCTTCCTAACTTGGAAGATCTCAGTCACTCTTCTCCCAAACATCACCTCTTTTATTCTCATTGGCTGCGAGTTTTCTCTCCATATGCACGTTTTATAGAATCACAAATGTCGAACTTCTCTGTCTAACAACTAGTCTGTCCTTGTCTCGCGTGTTTAAGTGAGAAACGGCTTATCCGGCGAATATCTATTTAAGCACGTCTCGATTCGCCTGGGTGACTTGAGTGTTGGTTTCTGTAAATTTGCTCAAGTTTGAAAATGTCATGAAGACGTAATTATCCACGACGGATGTTGGAGACACATAAATATTCCGTTTTAGGGCAACGTCCCTATTGATGGTTTCACTGGCTGACAGGTGACGAGGGTCTTCCTCCCTCTTGAGATGCCTTTTGCGGAACAATGGCCAAGCGGAATCCCTTTTCTCGGAAGCTGTAGTGTTTGACCGAATGGCCACCAGTGTCATTGGCATTCACGTAGGCACAAATAATAATTGTTCGACTTATTGCACTGCTCATCCTATACCTATACTAATCGAATAAGGTAAGATTATCATAATTTTACGTAATATTACATTAGTATTGCTATTCTTAACCATAAATTGAGGCAAACGGCACGCTAAATAATTGTAATCATTTATTTATAAACGTTTCTCGGGCAACAAACCGAGTAATATTATTGTTAATACACAATATTTCGGCGACTTTATTCTCCGTCGCCATCTTCAGGTGCAGTTGTCAGTGTCTTGAAGTCTACCTTGAAGTCAGCCTTTAGCGTGTTGTTTGAAAACTGGCATGGCAACGACAGATGTTGTTCTGTTGCCTAGCAGCATCTCAGATGTCATTAGACGCCCGCGGAACACAAAAAGTAGAGCGTTGGTGACGAGCAGCCTCGATAACAGGATTCCATGCGTCACTTATCTGGAAACCACAATCCCTGTTAACCAAATCAGACGCGAGGCGAATTTCAAATGCTTCTTTGATGACGCTGTCCCAGAAGCCTCTCGCATGTGTCAGTACCTTAGTCGCTTCGAAATCAAAACCATGTCCTTCTGTCAAACTATGTTCTGCCACTGCGGATTTGTCTTTTTGCCCCAGGCGAACATGTCGGGCGTGTTCCAAACACCGTTGTTGTACGCACCGTATGGTCTGGCCGATGTATTTCTTCCCACATTCACACGGGATGCAGTAAACTCCGGGTGTACGAAGGGCAAGGTCATCTTTTGGAGAGCGCAAAATGTTTCTCAATTTCGGTGGTGGTAGGAAAATGGTCTTAATGCCATTTCTTGCCAGGACTCTTCCGACCCTAGATGTTGTGGCGCCAGAGTACGGCAAGAAGGCTAATTTATCGTGTGGACCATTATCGTGTTCATTAGGCCTGCGTTTCATTTCCCGGAATGCCAACTGTATCTGATGTTCATTGTACCCATTCTTCCTGAAGGTATCACGTAGATGTTTTAACTCACTAGGAAGGCTGTCTTTATCACATATTGCTCGCGCTCTGTGGACAAGAGTAGTTAGTACTGTCTTGCGCTGTGCCGGATGATGATAACTGTGCGCGTTTAGGTACAGGTCCGTGTGCGTTGGCTTCCTGTACACCGTGTGTCCCAAAGTTCCATCAGCTTTCTTTATAATCAGAATGTCCAAAAAGGGCAGGCGACCTTCCTTTTCAACCTCCATCGTGAATTGGATGTTTTTGTTGACACTGTTCAAGTGAAGGAGAAACTTATCTAGGTTGTCTCTACCATGGGGCCAAACAACAAATGTGTCATCCACGTACCGAAAGAAGGCACTGGGCTTCATGGGGGCACTTTCCAACGCTTTCTCCTCAAAATGTTCCATATAGAAATCAGCTATAACAGGTGACAGGGGACTGCCCATGGCAACTCCCTCGATCTGTTCATAGTAGTGCCCTTCGTACACCCGGAGTTTACTGCATCCCGTGTGAATGTGGGAAGAAATACATCGGCCAGACCATACGGTGCGTACAACAACGGTGTTTGGAACACGCCCGACATGTTCGCCTGGGGCAAAAAGACAAATCCGCAGTGGCAGAACATAGTTTGACAGAAGGACATGGTTTTGATTTCGAAGCGACTAAGGTACTGACACATGCGAGAGGCTTCTGGGACAGCGTCATCAAAGAAGCATTTGAAATTCGCCTCGCGTCTGATTTGGTTAACAGGGATTGTGGTTTCCAGATAAGTGACGCATGGAATCCTGTTATCGAGGCTGCTCGTCACCAACGCTCTACTTTTTGTGTTCCGCGGGCGTCTAATGACATCTGAGATGCTGCTAGGCAACAGAACAACATCTGTCGTTGCCATGCCAGTTTTCAAACAACACGCTAAAGGCTGACTTCAAGGTAGACTTCAAGACACTGACAACTGCACCTGAAGATGGCGACGGAGAATAAAGTCGCCGAAATATTGTGTATTAACAATAATATTACTCGGTTTGTTGCCCGAGAAACGTTTATAAATAAACAACGCCGAGAGAAATTACATTCATTTATAATTGTAATCATAATTATTGGAGTATTTAATAGAAAATACATGAAGTCAATTTACACAATCATGCAACAATTTTTTATTTATTTATTTTAATTTATTTTTATTTTTTAATCGAAAGCGAATTTATAATCTCAGCTAATATGGATTTGGCCGGTATTTTTTAGCTGCTATATGAAATCAACTTCTTCATTTTTCTTTTTTTCAATACCTGACTGAATGAGGTAGTTCTTGTAACTACGCCGATACGCAAATAAAATGATTATTGCTAGAGGATCGAAGAGTATTGCTGTGCCCGCACGGCGGCCGAAATGTCAACACGGTGGACGGGCGGACGGCTAGTCGCCGGAGACGATCAAGCGAGAACCGAAGCAAAGTCCAAGATGAGCTGCGCAGAGTCCAAGAAAGACCGAGACGCGCACTGATCCGAGTCCAATATGCGATGCAAAGAGTCCAAAGGAGTAACCGAACGTAAACCGAGACGCGCACTGATCCGAGGCCAATATGCGATGCAAAGAGTCCAAAGGAGTAACCAAACGTAAACCGAGATGCGCGATGGTCAGAGTCCAATAAGCGATGCACAGAGAGACTGAAGCGAACTGAGTAGAAGTGAACACAACACTTTCTTGAGTGGGACCGCGCAGCTATATTTATACTAGCCGAGTCGCTTCTGATTGGCCACAGCGAAAACACTGCTATGCGGTGGCGCTAGTTGGCCTGGTGCTAGCGCTGTCTATCGGTTGTCCACCTCCATCTCATCTTCCGGGCAAGTGACGGTGTCTGGCCGGGATACCATAAGTATCACAATGTAATCTATAGGTAAAAATTGTCTACTGTCCAGCCGCGTCAAAATGTTGCATTTCTCAGTCATTTCAAGGATACAATTTGCCGTCTTCATATTAAATCATCTGAATTAAAACGGCGATTTGGCATCGCAGCCAAGAACGGGGAAAATATCCCGCTAGTCGAATCTCCATGCTTGGTAAAATTCACTGCCAAACGTTGGCCAATGATGTCGTCCTTTTTTGCAGCGCGCTACTCCAACCTATTGACCAATGGATTTTAGGCACCGCTTAGTACGCAAACTTGTTTGACAACATTTCAGCTGTTTTGATCTCAATGCTTCCGACATTAGACTGTCCCAAAACCAACGGCTCAAAAGCATTTTCCACCACTCGTCTCGCACGGCATAGCCGGTAGGTAAAAAATCACTTGATCTGTTTGCGCCTTATAGTCTGGAGGAACCCTATTTTATTTTGACCTATTTTTAGCCTCTTCATCCAAACTGAAATTAAATGGTATCATCTGAACTGACCTGACCTCTAGTGTGAATGCTACTATCGAAATCCTCTATCGTCAGCTGAGCTGAATTCAGCTGACCGCTAGTCTGAACGTGCCCTTAACCTAACCCGGTAGTGCTACCAGGTGCAAGAGACCTACACATTAACGTGGAATCCGAACCACGGAAACGTTCTAGTGTAGTTTACATTAGACAACAAGCTCGGCCTGTCGTGAACGCCGTGTTAAGGGTCCGAGATAGGGATTCAAACCGAAAACCTTTCGTTCCCGAGTCAGACACCTCAACCACTGAGTCGCCAGACCACTGCAGATATATTGTTACCATTAGCATGTCGGTGACACTGACGCGAACTCATAACATTTTACCCGCCAAAAAATCACCCAACGCGCATTAAGAAGTTTTCAGTTCAAAAACTGAAAATCTGACTTAGTGCACAACCCGAACGTTGGTCGAATCTTCACGAAGGAGATGTGCCAAGCTATTCTGTCATAGGCAGGAAGTCCATTTCCTTTCCTCAGGGGCCTGCAGATTATTGTAGAATCAGAACCACGGAATGTCCCAGCGTAGCTCATATAATCAAATACAACAACTACAAATACGTACCTGCTCATCACGGAATTTGAAACCGCTTGATTTTAAGTAGCTATTTTGGCATATTTAAAAATTTAATTGATTATATTTTCTTGATTATGAATAAAAGAGGTGTGAAATTAATTTATTAACACATGTCAAGCTAAGTATGTCATTATCTGACCGTTTATTATAACATCATGATGACCAAATAGACGAAAGGTGTATTTACTTTTAAAGTAAAGTAAATAATTGAAAAATTCTCAATAAAAAAGCAAAAACACATCCTCCACAACAGTCCTTAAGATTATGGAATTGATCTATCTACGATAACATCGAAAACATTTATTTGAAACACAACTTCACAAATATTAACACAGTACAATTGATACCCACTGGACGTTATGTATATAAAAAATATCACACAACAAAATATGAAATATCTACAAAGGGTCAAGCAATATTATATGGAGCTAGTGGTCACGGTTAACTTGAAGCCTTCAACTCAATTTGAAGTATAATCAATGCAGTTCGATCTCAAGTACAACATATACGCGCGTGACAAATTTTGGTCAGTTTATTGTTCCCTAGTGAAACTCTTAACGGTTAGAAATCTCCACTCAGGGCATCAATTGGGTTGTTTCTTCGAGGGAAATACTAATGTGCAAACACACGTCATTAAAGCATCTTTCGCGAAGTCATTGCCTC
>JARYHS010013631.1:180605552-180652775 GCA_031002005.1 Vandiemenella viatica
AAATTCGAGTGAGTTTGCTTGCCTCCAGATTTGGGTTTTCCATGGTTTCCCCAAATCACTCCAGACGAATGCTTCCTTCAAAAGGTCATGGTCGAATTCCTTCCCATTCTTTGTCCCCAGTCCTTTCCCGGCTCTAATGACCTTGGAGTCAACGTGGCGTATAGCCATAAGTAAAAAAAAAAAAAACGTGTTCGCAGATAGTCAAGGAGTGAATTTAGTTGTGAAGCAGATGGTGCTCTAAAAGAGTTGTCAGTGAGGAGCAAGTATTTGGACAGAAGATTTTTAGTTATTTACTAGCCTAAAAGGGAAGTTTCTGCAAACTTTGCCTTATAAAATACATTTTATACAAACGTAATAACACAGTTACATCCAATTTAAAACGTCAGAACCCAGATATAAATTACTGAAAAAAAATTCTATTATTAATGTAATCATGTTAAAAATCTCCTAAAGCATCAAAAAACGCGTTTTCTTAAATAAATTGTTAAATTTAACTATAATTGATGTTTATTTACAATGCCAATCAGAGTGATATGGTTGCAGTAAACAATTTTTACCACACACTGAACGGTAATAGCATCGAAAGCAATGGTGGGAACGGAGATTTTCTGAAATTATTATTGAAACAAAGTTATGAAAATACAATCCCACAAAAACAGTTCTTGTAAAAAATAGGCCAAGTCTCGTGCTTGTGTAGCTACAAAAAGTTATGAGATCTTGTTCTGAGGCAGTTCTATACTTTGTAGCGTGTATTCACTTCACTTTCTGAAACAAAATGGTTTCTCTCTGTGTTATAGATCATTCATTTAAAATAAAGGAGAAAAAAACAAACATTGTGCTGACTTTGCCATTATGCATGTCATGTTTTAGTAAACCTATATAAATACCTTAAATGTACTACTTTATCAAACTTACAAATTCATAAAATCCAAGATTTCCCTCTCACTTTTATGGCTTTGACAAGTCTTAGAATAAATCATATATATTATGCCTTCAATTTCATGACATGCATAATGGCCAAGTCACCAGATTTTTCATTATTATTCTAAATAAGCGATCTATAACACTGAAGAAAACCATTGTATTTCATAACGTTATATGAATACACACTTCAAAGTATAGACTTGTCTCGGAACAAGATCTCATAACTTTATGTCACTAAACAAGCACGAGACTTAGCCTGTTTTTAGAAGAATTGTTTTTGTGAGATCCCTTTTCTTTTTGTAAGTTGATCGCTTATTCTGAATCGTCGCTCAAATGTAATAAATAAATTTGAAAATCGATGGAAAAGAACATTTCAGAATTGAAGATATCAGTATACGTTACCAACAATGCCCCACTCCTTGAAAACAATAGGTGTGCGCCGTAGCCGAGCAATGGACATTGCCGCTGGTTTACTACCACCATAAGCAAATAACGGGTAACTTCCAAACTATGTATAGGAAAAAAGGTAAAATTTAAGATGTTACTTAAAATTGCTGATCTCTCTGCATTAAAGAAATCTCAGGGATATAGCTTCATTCATACCAAAGCAATTACCTCTTAAATATATGACAGAATTTTTCATGTTTGGGATTGTTATTAAATAAATACGGGGAGAAACTCCAATATTAGACTTTTCTTATAATTTAAGGATGACACCATTTATTTGTACCAAATTAGTTGTTTCTAGGATTATTGGAAGTACCTTGGATTATGTTGTCGGAATGTCGTGGTAAAAAAAAAAATGAATTTCACCTTCTTCCAAAATAAAAAAGGAAGGAAGAAAATTTTTCAATACATTTGTTTAACTTAGCAAATTATGTCTATAGTGAAAATCTGAGGTATGTCAAGTTATTTAGGTAGAAAGCGATTTCACGTTAGGGGTAGATAAGAGGTAAATGTTTGGAAATTTACTATTTTCAAACTTTTGTTATAACACGTAGGTGAAATGTTATCTGCGTACCTAATTTCAGCTTTCTACGATTACAGGAAGTAGCCTATCTTAGAGTTTTTATGATCATCAGCGAGTGAATGGGTTAGCGGATGACAAAATCGGAGAAATTTATATATGAATAACTAACAAACTAAGTCCACTAACGAAATAGAATTTAGTATGTTTTCTAAGATAAAGAACATTTCAGAATTTAAGACATCAGTATATGTTACCAACAATGTCCAACTCTCTGCAAACAATATTTGCCCCGTAGCCGAGCAATGCACATTGGTGCTGGTTTAACTACCACCATAAGTAAATAAAATTTCTAAACTAAGCATAGGAAAAAAGCTAAATTTAAGGCAGTATTTAAACATGCTGGTCTTTATGTATTAAAGAAATATCAGGCATATAGCTTCATCCAAAATAAAGCAATTAAACCGCAAATTTGAGCTAAAATTTTTCACGTTTGGGATTGTAATTAAATAAATACGGGGGTAAAACGCCAATATTAGACTTTTCTCGTGATTTAAGGAAGAAACCATATATGTGTACCAAATTAGTCTACTTGTTTCTAGGATTAAGGGAAGTGCATTGGAATTTAGATGTTGGGGTGTTGAAGTCGAAAATTTGTTTTGAATTTTAGTTATTTCTAAAGTAAGGAAATTAATGAACAATAACTAACCCTACTAAGCTCCATCTACAATGAAAATCTGAGATATATAAAGTTATTAGAGTGAAAAGCGATTTCACACTAGGGGTAGGTTGGTTTTTTTTTTTTTAACTGCTTTACGTCTCTTTTTAACATCGAGGTCTTTAGAGACGGGAAAGGATGGGGGGGCAAGGATGGGGGCAAGGAATGGGAAGGAATTCGGCCATGGCCTTTTGAAGGAAGCATCCCGGCATTTGCCTGGAGTGATTTGGGGAAACCATGGAAAACCCAACTCTGGATGCCCGGACGGGGATTCGAACCGCCGTCCTCCCGAATGCGAGGCGAGAACGGGGTTGGTTGGGATAGATACATGGAATATTACGAGTTTTAGACTTTTCATATAATATGGGAGTAAAATTTTATCTCTGTACCAAATTCCAGCTTTCTACGACTACGGGAAATACCTTAGAGTTTTGATGACTATCAGTCAGTGAGTGGGTTACAAAATCGCTGAAATTTGTATATGAATAACATCCGACTTTAGAACAGCCACAAAATAGAATTTAGTATGTTTGCTAAGATTACTGATATCTACGCATAGCGGAAATTTAAGACATGTAGCGTCACTAAGACCGAAGAAATTGAGGTACAAAAACGATCCGGATCGACTTGGCGTGTACCCAGATATTTCGAAGGTTAGCTCCGCCGTCTTATTCAGGCGTGAAATCATCTGTACTGGTCTGTTAAGTTAAAATCTAGATGAGGATGTTATGTTTTGACTTTCACCAATTTGCAATGTTCGCTAATGCAGTCTCAGTGATATTACGTCGCTAAATAAAATTCAGAAAGCAGAAATATAACCAGATCTCATATTTATTCCTTGAATTACATAAAGCGGTAAAGTCAGTATTTTGCGTCAAAGTCCAACATCCACTGAGTCATCCGACGACGAACCAATCAGAAGATACGAGAAAACAAGATATTTGAGGACAAAAATCAGCAATTATGTAAAAAAATAAAAAATCACTGAGCTCGATTGTAAAAGTACACGACTCACCTACATAAAACGGCTCTCCAGATTCACTGTGCTGTGTTTCACAATGTTGTAGGTTGTAATGGTTTTATTGTTGTTTAAATTCTTAATACGGGTTCATTAATTAACCGTTTATCCATTTTCTTTCCGGTTACAAAAATCAAATTAATTTACTTTAACAAATTTAAAAAACCTCATTATTATTACAAAAACACATCACTAAGTGACTGTAGGCTCCAGATGACCAGAAGTTTGCTTTTTAGAGAAACAGTTACCTTTTCTGAAATAGATCCTTCTTAAACTTTGTAAAATATTTGTACTTTACCACACACTCTCCGCCAATACGCCTCTTTCTCCATGAATATTAGGCACTCTATCAGTCTATATTACTTTCTTCGTTCACCTACCACACACACTTTGTCGCTAGCCAACAACCAGAAAACCGACTATCAATTAAATTTATTCGACGTGACGTATCCGTTATCAGCGCATACATACGGTACAGAAGAAATGACAAAAAATAGAATAAATATTTAAAATAATAAATTGTTAATATATATTCGTTACCTCGCATCTTACACGTGTGTACCTAACGCTCTCATTTCAATTTCTGATTGAATTTAATTTGTTATTGCAGGAGAACATGTTGATAATTCACGTCTTGTACAAATTACAATAGAAAAGCATGTGCAGCAGCGTTTTGGATGTTTGTTTTGAACGGTATGCGAGATGGAGAGGTGGACCGTTAGTTCTGGAACACTTGCTGTAGGCGACGGCCCGGTAACTTGGCAGTTGCAGGAGATCAAGGCGCTTCTGTTGTTCTTGTCTAGTCCGCCAGAGGCGCCTCGGAAGCCACAAAGCTCTTATTGCGCTTCTCATCTAATAAGCAAACCCATCAGACACACAACTGCCTTGGTAGTGAAGCTGCATGACGTACATCCAAGATTCTGTTGTAGCTGTGATGGATTATCCCTGTAGTTGATAACCAATTCTCCTAATTGTGGATCTCCTAACTTTAAACTGGAGTAACTAATGAGGGCAATAACTATTGTCCTTACTTTTGCTTAATGTCGGAATTTAAAGCTAGTTCGCCTCCATGTGGTGCAGCATGACAGCATGAATCACGCTAAATGAAATAGCTCAAACAATTCTGTGATCTCATGGTCAACAGTTAAAAAAAAAAAAAAAACTTAACGTGAAGGTTGGTTGGATCCTTTCGAAGGAGGCATACTAAGCCACTGTATCAATGGTAGGACGGCCAGTTTCTTTCCTCTGACACCTACCGTTTAACTTGAAATCCTAACCACGGAATGACTTGGAGTAGCTCATATGATCAAACACAACTCTTAAAAATTCCCCATCTCACTAGGATTTAAACCCGAAACAGCAGCAGCAAACTTTTGAGAGCAAGCGCCTTAATCAGTTATCTACAGGACCACACTCGATCAATCGGTATGACAGACCAAAACAGCAATATCGGTCAATATCAGAATGTGTTATCTCAATATAGAAGGTATCAACAGAGCTAAATGCATCTCCATAAAACCCTAACCGATGATGTGGCTGACGTTATTGCTATTCAGGAAACTTCCTCTGAAAATTAACTCGAGAGGAAAGATTTCCGCTTTCTGATGTTATCGGTGTCACGTTCTATGAACCACAGGCCACTGCAACATACATACGAAATAGAATTGAGAATGCATCTCTGTGAACTATTCCTTCTTCTAATCACCTCTGTTCTGTGGATAAATATCATCATTACTAATATCAGTAAACGAGCTGCAATTACTTGGACGAGACACTTTATTCATCTTACACAGTATACGCATGAGACCTCAACTGCTGTCACGAACAGTAGAATTATAACAGAAGTGATCAAATTAGTGATAACATGGCACAATGTATGGAAAGCCATAATACCCACTGTCTTTTCACGCAAAGGACAGGAACACTTTTTTTTTTCTAAGAAATGGCATTCGGCCTTTTAGCCATTCAGCCAGCAACTGTGTTTCTTTTTTCTTTGTTTCTCAATTGTATATGTACATTCTTCTTGTGTTATTGAGGATTACAAGTGACAGGACAAACACAACACTTAATTAAAACCACCCATGCCCTGGGCCGGACTCGAACCGGCGACCCCTGCAACGTGAAGCCAGCTCGCTAGCCCCGCGCTACCGGGGTCGGCTAGGAACACTTTTAGCTAAGTGGTTTGTGCCCGTACGGAAAATTACAACTCAAACTTGTATTTTGTGAAATTGTCAGCCACTCGCATTTTTTCATTGTTCCGTCAGAGTCAGCTTGATCCAGTTCTAATAGTGGTGGACTCTGGTATTCTGTTATGTCACCAATCGACGCTAGTGTTTCAAGAAAGTGGACTGTAACATTTTTTCTGCAAATTTTAACAAATTTATAGGTTGGATTTACCCAAATAGAAACAACTATGAAAGATTTGTGAGGGATATTCTACATAGCTTTGTAATTTTAGAAAGAAGTTGTGTGTTGAAGTGTAGTGATCGCAGTGAACAGCTGAGATTGATGAACAAGAGATATCGGACAGCCATAATATTGCTAGACAAAAAGCCTGGTCGATCACTGTAGAAAGCAGAAAAGGGTGAATACTCTTACGTAAACCAGAGAAATGTCACACTAATAACTGTTTACTGCTATCTACATATGTGGCCGAATGAGATTGCTTCTCACATTGTTGGGCTCACCGTGTCCCTACTGCCAACAACATACAAAAAACTTTAAGGGGAACTAATACCGCCAAAACCAATTACCGTGGCAAACTAATCATACTTTAATCACTTAACATCAAAGAGATCAATAACAATATACAGGCTGTTAAGCTCGGTGAAGCACCTGCTTATCGACCATCGAAAATATTCATTAGATTAAATGACTCGCTTCTTCAGTTATATCACTAAATCAGGCAGCATACAACACTTACAGAACGAAACAAAATTCGTGGCAGTTTTAAAAACAGATAAACCTAATGATAGCCCGCAGAGTTATCAACTCATTCCTCTTTCAGTTCGTATGCTTCTTGAAAATCTGATTTGTAACTGAATAAATAACGTTATTTTACAAATCATCTTCATTGAGGAAGCGGATAATTCTAGCTATGTTGCATCCGTCCGACGTCCGTTCAGAGATCAACTTCCTCTGCAGTTGACATGCAGTTGGGTAAACATGGACAGCTGACTAGTAAATACAGTAGTATTTGCTCCTTGCTGGAGTAGATTCGTCTCATTGTTCTTCTGGAGAGGGAATGTAGGCTGACTGTAATCAGCTCTGGCTAGAGAGAGAGCGTTGGCTGTTGCCGAACATTGTTACGTGGATGGTAGACCGTCGGTAACTTGAAACAGTATTCCGACGTCACTGGACTATCACTCGAAGGGTGGTCCTAGCGACGACTGAGTCGGAGGAATATTAGTTTCTGTATTCTGTGGCTCGAGAGAAAACATTGTTTCGCCTTTGAGGAGCGGATTTAAATTATTCCTCATCACATGAGCCAGCCGTTGACCAGGGCTACGTAACGTCGTTCACTGGACGAACCGTCGTCTTGTCCTCAGGTTACTGTTTCCCACGCTAGGACTTCTTTCGCTATATAATACACATCAAGGCAGTTTGTTTGATCATTATACCCAAGTTAAAACCAACCACATAACACATTTTCTCTACATTGGACTATTCCTTGTATCCGTCGGTCCAAACATAGCAGGTTAACCATCGCTCTCGTCAGGAATGTATCGGCTTTCACAATCCATATAGTTTAAGCAGATTTGTCAGTTATAATGCACCTCTTTGTTGAGTATGGAATTAAAAAATAGATCAGCAATTGCTGGCATTATAAAACCTAGGCACTAAATGTAGAGAATAATATTAAATTTTATATGCGTTTAGCTAACTTCATACGTTTAGCAAATTAAGATTTAATTCATTGGATATTTTGTTTATAGTATATATCGTTTCACGTCACCGAGACTGCTCGCATATGAGATATTAGTGAACTGAAGTAAATTAATCTGCTGTATTCTACCCGTTTATCAATTTTTTCTCTACTCACGTACCCTAACATTAACTACCATCAAATTCAATAGTCCACACAAAGATATAGAAAAGTTTTACTGAGTTTCGGATAAAAACTTAACACCTAAGGAATTATTGTTTTGTAGATGTTTTGGTATTATTTTTGATTTATCAAACTGTTATAATCCAGCTACATCAGTAGCAGAATTCTCACACAATCTCTATAGCGATTTTTCTGGTTCGATCTTTAGTTTTGTTACTGTTCCCATTCCAGGTACCCTTAATAACCTCTTATTTTCTTCTACATACATTTGTTACTACTCAATGAAAAATGATATAAATACTGCTGTGAAAAACTAATGAAATAACGTAATCATTCAGACCATTCTAGTAAATACAGTTGTGTACATGCAGGTAATAATTACTGTTCCAATCATATATATTATTTCCAAAAGGTGTTTTTTTTGTTGTTGTCACAAGCCAGTATCTCCTTTTATACCTAACATAAATCGATAAATGAGCTATTTTAAAGATTAAAGTCTCCGCTTTGGTCAAATCATATCTTAAGAAAGGAATTTTTCGGAATTCAACCTTTAAAGTGTCATTATTTCCATAACGTGTTTTTTTTTTTTTTTTTTTCAAGCCATTTATTTCCCTTGATACCCAACCGAAACTGATATATGACGTATCATTTAAAAGATTAAGAAATGCACTCAGGCAACATTATAAATTAAGAACAAAATTTGTGAATTTGACCCTTGAATGACAAAAGTAATAACTGTGAAAGTCGCGCGCAGCAGATAGTTCAGAGCCAAGCCGCTGGGTAGCAGTAGCACATATCACAGATATATTAATAAACTGTTTCACTGGCGTCGACTTTTGTTGTGTACCTATTACACTAAACAAATAAACAATTTATATAAATCAGGCGGATCTTCTTTCATCCTATTACAAACCACCAACATTACTATTAAATGGGATTCACGAAATTTTCGCAGGGGTCATCTAGTAGTTTGTTAATGTCAGTATATAGACATTCTTTTAACCAGGATAAATATTATCAACAGTTCGCACTTCATGATCATTCCTTCTTCAAACCTTGTTCTACTCTGATGTTAATCTTACACTTCTTGTATTGTTTCCTCTCCTCGATATCGAAGTTGAATTTCAATCGTAGCAGACAAAAAAATTTCTGACTTGAAATTCTATTAATTTGTATCTAATTATTCATTGTGAACTGTAAAACTGGCAAAAAATAATAATAAGGTAAAATTTCACTTTGATGATTTAATTCTTTCTTTGAATACTTGATCCATTCTCTACATACGACCTTTTTCTTCAGCTTGATAACTCCGTTATTAATAAGAAGTATTGAGTTTCATGCTATACAGATTCAGACTTAATCAGAATTTTCCGAACATGGTGGGTGAGCGGTTAACGGTCTGGTTTCCCATTCGAGAAGAAGCCGGTTCGAATCCCTGTCAGAGCATGCAGATTTGGGCTTTCCACGGTTTCCCCAAATCACTCCAGGTGCATTCCGGGATGCTGCCTTCAAAACTCCATTGCAGAATTTTCCTTGTCACCAGTCCCATCGCGCCTCTAATGATACTGGCGAGGCGTAAAGCCCTACAAAACAAACATATGTGTAAAAAAGTTTTGATCAGAATTTATTTTATTTACGGGGCCTCTATTTTTCCTGACAAACATTTAGTGAGATAATTAACCTTAATTGTTGGTTAATTCTATTTCCCTGGGCGTATGATATTTACCGTAGTCAGATTATACATTATGTCAGTTTACAGGTTTTTATCGATTTTTAATGACACAAATATCTCCATTTATGTAAAACTTCTCTTCTCCAATTAGCTGCGTTCCAGATTCTACTCACTGGCCGTGGCCATCATCAACTCCACCCGATCAACGACTAAAATAATTATGTTGAGCTTTTAATGAACTAAACTGCGTTTCTGAATTAATACGTGACTGCTTCAGTTTGCCAATTACTTCTATCAATTTTCTAGGGATGTAGCTATAGCAAAAACTTCTTATCATAAATTAAACATTTACCTAGCAAAATATAACTAATTAGAATTAATTCAGCATGCGGTATGCAAACAACTAATGAAAGAATGTTCAACTGGAACTTCAATGAACAGTGCTGGAAAAGTGAATGAGGTGCTGTTCCAGACCCGCATGCGAGGATTACCACTGTGTCTGTGAGTAGAGTGTGTGCATATTTCTGTATATTCATAAATATTTCTACTGTAGATAGTAACTGTAATAACACACATGTAAAAAACACATTTACAGCCACTGATGGTGCCCTACACAAGGGCGAAACACGAAATAAAATACAATTCACTAAAACAATTGTTTATAGACGGAGTTATTTATATAAAAAAATAGCTAATACCTTACTACATAATTTGGTTTTACATTAGCTGCCGTACTATTGGACGACCATTGGTCGAATGAGCTAAGATGGATTAACCAAGAAAGATTAAATATTCTATGCCATGTCCATCCTTGTAGGTTTCTTATACTAGGACATTTCCTTGTAATCAGCCCACGTACAGCACCAACGATGGCCTTCATGTTGTCCACACAGACGTAGAAAGTTACATTTGAACCTGCTATACGGTCTTGGGATGTATCGCGACTCTAAATTGTGTGGCATTTCTCACCTACTTTTATAATTTTTGTGTTTTCAGTTTGTCATGCGCACCTGTTGTCATGAAAAATGTTTAAGAGATTCGGAGTGGGTAAACGACCACTTGGTATTATATAAGCCTGCAAACATTTGCAAGATTATCTAAATAACCACCTTCGCTATAATATATTTTTTTCAACTATCCACCCTATTAAGAAATCTATTAACTTAAAAAAAAAAAAAAAAAAAAATAATAGTGCTCCTCTTAAAATTCGAGAACTCCCAGTCACTTTGCGAGGTCCTCCTTATCCATTATTTAGACTGCGACAAGAAAGATTGATAGTCCGCTTTACTGGCACTTGGCCCTAATATGCCTTTTTGCGGTAGTTGCTATCACCTCGCCGTTTTTATTAATATAAAGTAACTTTTATTACTAAACCCTCAATCATCTCTCAATTTGCGCAACGATATTCTAATGCTATGTAAATTACTTTCGCCACACTTTTACTATGATTCACAATTTATTACACTCAAAAAACTCGCTGAAACAATACTCTGTACATATTTGCCTCACGCTAGCCGAAATCAGTTTCTCCACATGTTCACCCTATGCTAGCCAAAAACACTCTCTCGCCATATTGGCTTGTTCCTTCCGCGCCAACACAACCATACCGTACTGCCAACTCTCGCAACATGAAATTACTAAACTAACTTACAATTACCCCGTTCTACACAAACTACTATGCTGGAAGACCTATACTATAAATAAAATATAAATTTATTTACAATCAATTTATAAGGTAATAATATAACTCAGTAATGACTGGTGAGTGGGGACCTCACAACTTCAATTTCATTTAAGACCACATGACGTGACCTTCATCTCTGTCTTCTGCGTGAAGTATCATGAAAGCTCGAGGTTTCTGTTTCAACATTAAACTGCAGGTTCGGCTAGAACAGAAACGAAAGCGCGGCAAGTTGAACCTTCGACTTTTACGTGACTGAACTGTTCAGCGGGGTCTCCTGGCTAATAATTCCGAACGCATTTATCTAATATTTGAATCTCTATTGCCCTTTATTAATTTAATATCCAGTGGATATCAATTTATCTATAAAAAAACGAAAACCGAATAAATTTGTGCTAAGAAAAACTCAGAAACTACTGAGCAGATTTCGATGGGGTTTTCATCGTTTTAAAGCTTATAATTTAAATTCATTTGTTTGGTACGTCTTTTGTTCTAAAGTTACACAACGCCGGAGTCTTAAATGAAATTCTGAACTTATGGTGATAAATACCAAAGATTGACAAACTAGATGTTGCATGCTCCGCACTAAACACACAACTAGAATGTCTCTGAAATGCATTAATGAAAGCAATTAAAGCAGTTTACAATAGTACCTACTTTGCACACTAAATAAAACTTGAAATATTCTTTCCTCTAATTCGGAATATTCAGTTTTTATACGCCGTAGATGGCCGTATTGAATGCGAGAAATTAATAACGAAAAAGCAGAGATTTTCTTTGATCATAATCTATGTTGAGACAATTACAATGTCTCTGGCTATTATCTTTAGTGTTCTGTTTACTACAAAATGGTGCCGCAGTTTGTAACTCCCTGAAACAAATCGAAAGTAAAGAATATATATATTATCAACCAGTTCAATCATTTTCTGATGTGGCCCCTTAGAGTCACGATTTCAGATATAACTTAAGCAGTTTCGACCAGATCGCACGATCTTGGGTGATACTCTGCTAGTTGTTGTGCACCTCTAGTCTTTTCGACGCGCAATATGGCCGTTCCATTGCCACTTCAAGGATGCTGTCTTCTCTAAAATGTATGTGACCTTTGTAACTGACTTAGTGTCTTATCTTGTCTTTTCCCGTTAATTCTAGTATTGACCTCTCCTTAGCTCTTTTGGCAGTCCTTAGTTTACCTTTCGTAAACAGCCGTATGTCAACATTAGAAGAATGCACTGGTCATAGATTATATGCTTTAGATTTGTGGGCATTTTAGATTTCACGATAATATTAGAATGCCTCCCAAATGCTTACCATCCCAGCTTGATGCGACGGTAAATTTCGGGTCTTACAACACCTCTCATATTTACAAGCTGGCCAAGATAAATGTACTCACTGCCATTTTCTAAAGATTCATTACTTAGTTGTACATTACCCTCTGTAACCTATATGTTAGACATAATTTTTGATTTTGAAAGATTCATTCTTAGGCAAACTGACTAACACTCGGAGACGAGGTCGGTAACCGAGGTTTGGAATTCATCAGGGTCATTAGCAACAAGTGAAAGCCATCAGCAAATCTCAAGTTGTTAAGTCTTCTGCCATTGATTATAACTCCCTTTTCCGTCCATTCCAGCTTTGACATTGCCATCTCCAAGACAGCTGAAAATGATTTTGGAGAGCTTTTCTTTTGGTGCGGAACTCAGTGGTTGATTCTCTAACATTGACAAAGGCTGATGAGGTGACATAGATGTTATGGAGCACACTAACATTAGCTGTATCCACACCATGTTCAATTAAGGCTAGCAGGACAGCCTTGTGACTTATTAAATAAAATACCTTTTCGAAATTTAGAAAGTCTGCACAAAGAGGCATCTGGTATTCGTTTGCAGGGCTAATTAGTTCTTGCAGGGCAAGAATGTGGTCGATTGCCCTAAATCATGCTTGCTCAATGGATTGGGCATAATCAAGGGTGGATCTGATTCGGTCCAACAGGATCTTTGTACAGAACAGTGTAACGATACGATCGATAGATCGATTGTTTGCCGCAGAGCGGACTATCTGAGTATAGTAAGTAAGAGACAAGATGGCGAAAGACTATGGCGATGTGTAAGCGCACGTGGTAATAACTGAATGTACACACTTTCACAATAAATTTGGCCGCCGCTGAAAAATTCTATCACTCTTATTTTGCAAAATCTGACATCAATGTCATCCCAGGAAACAGTAATGTAATACTGGTAAGCCAACATTGCGTTACTGTTTGTTAGGATGACGTTGATGTAAAATTGTGCAAAATAAGAGTGATAGAAATTTTCAGTGGCGGCCAAATTTATTGTCAAAGTGTGTACTGTGAGTGAGTGAATTGTAAGTTAGCTATAGGAACTTTATAAAGACTACAGACTTAATTAAAGTGTCGGTCGCAGTTTCATTGCAAAGCTGTAATGAGTAAGAACTGTGAACAGTGAAGTGTGGTGCCGTCACATGTGAGGCAGGTTTGGCGATTATAAATAGCCTTGTTCACTGCTTAATCGAACCTGGCAATCTTCAGATCTACGAGGTCCGATTAGAATTATACATCTGGTGGTTTACACGGTGTTTTGTAGCAGCTTGTGAACTTTTACGTAATAAATAAGTGTTAACTGTATTCCAGGAAGGATGTTTCATTTGTATGCTTGTGGCTACGTTGAGTGACTTAATTTCGGGTAATTTACCCGTGGCGACCGTGTCTAGACCGAATCGGCAATAGATTTAAAGCTGCTCAGAACTGAATGTAACTATGTACTCGTGTATTGTCCAGAATCAGTACTAATTAAGTAAACCAATAGGGACAGACATATTTATTTATTTAACCATTTATGCAGTTATGCAGTTACAACAGCCAACAAGCATATAGGTCGGTAGTTTTTGATATTATGAATGCTTACCTTTTTGTGTAGCAGAATGGATTTAGCATTATTCCTTGAAGAATGGATGGATGCATTGTTTAGGCAGTAAGAGAAGACTTTAGTCAAGTGATTGATAGTTTGTTCGCCAACTAGCTTCAAAATATCAACGGAGTCGTCACCAGCGGCCGTTCATTTTTTCATGTTATCTATAGCATAACTGACTTCAGATGGAAGTATATCAGGCACTGTGGATATATTGGTTGGGGGCAGAGAATATCGGAGTTTCCTCTTAGCCGCTATATCGATTGTTATAAAAACCTCTTATAAATTCCAAAATTTCATCGTCGTCGGTAAGTTTTGTTAATATTTCGTTTAGTTCTGAATACTTCATACACAATTCTGAACATTGACATTCAACTCTACAGGTGCGGAATATATTTTAATTTTGAGCAGATGAGTAAGCACAATGAGACACATCTAATGTTTAATACTGTGAAAGCTCGGTCAAAATAGATTCAGTAGTTTTAATGTAATGCTAGTTTATTCGTAAAATAAATGTGTAGTAACGACTTAAGACAAATATTAAATTTTATCTTTTACCCCAAGCTTTCAAGTTCTGAAAATCCAATCAAAATCTGTATTTTTGCGTGATGCCGGAATAAACTTACATATTCCAAGTATAAGTTTATGTATGTGGTATGTATTAATTCGCGCACGCTACGTGTTTCGATTTTCGAGCAGCAACATTAACAGATATATTTAGGTTCAAATGTAACTAAAATGAAAACTAACATTCCGTATCCAAGCATCTAGGAATGGGGTGGTTTTCACCCAATTCCTAGAAATGTGCTGTTGAATCGCCGTTTAGTGCCAGAAATGGTCGGTACGAAATCAGTCAAGCTTGGTACGCTTGAATTTTTTCGGACGAATAAAAATAGTGTACTGGTAAATCAACTTCAACTAACTTCTTTCTTGGAAGGGTGCGGGTGAATCTAGGTTTGCTTAATTCCGGAAATGGATGCCGCGAATTGTATAAAATTAATGTATAAATAAATCAACGCCAACTAGGCAGGGCAACGCCGGGAATTCTGCTATACCTGTGGCCAAATGTATTGGTGGGGGATTCAAATGCGCCGTTGCCAATCCGTGCGCGTAACAGTTGTATTCACCTCTTTACTTTTAGTAGTAGTTTGTACCGTGTTTTAAATAGTTTATAATCACTATTCTGTGATAAAATATAGATGCATGCCATTTCGTTAAGAAAGTTATGTCATTGTACATGCATTTAATATAATTGGAACTTTCAAAAGACCTGTTATTTATTATTCTATTACCTGTGCAGAAAAAAAGACTTTCTCGATAGACTAAGGAAACTTATTGAAATACTCTTCTTCTTTTATTTGTGATTAAAAATCCACGTGTTAACTTTTGTATATTTATAACTAAAATCAAAAATTTATTTTTTTATCCTCTGCACTGAAAAACTTGCATAATTAGTGACAAAATTATTTGTTTATATATTACCACTCACCACTGTCGTAAAATTCGTGTACTGTCCTCCTGACAATGTCCCTGTCAAAGTCGCTAAGCTTTGTTAGATTACTGTATTGTTTCATATTTTTCTTCGGTAAAATTATCTCAGTAAATTACTATAATTATTAAATAACTAAAACGACTTAATATCGCACGTAAAATCGCACATCACTTAAAATCAAAATATCCTCCGCCGAGCACGCTCACCCTCACACTGACACACTTTCTAATTCCCATTCACAGGTTCACACATTTTGTTTGTGTTGAAAGGGAGGTGGAAGGTTTGGTAGCGAGCTGTTGTCGTTCGTACTAGGCAACACAGGCCGCTCAGCGTTGCAATTTTCTAGTGATAGAAAGAGAGCGCATCGCGAGATTGTTCCCAGGTACGGCAACAGCGCGTTTAGACAGTCCCGCCAATACATTTGGCCACAGCTATAGTATTCGAATATAATGTACAAAACAGTCCTGTAACTCGGGGGCTTAGACTTCCGGGTCCTTGGTATCAACTTCGATTCAATGAGTAATTTTTACAATATTTGCTTTGTCCATATAATAGATGCCAAGACACCGCGTGGTTCTGAACCCCTGTAGCATTGAAAGTCCTGTTTCCAGGATCGCGCGACAAATCGAAACAGTCACTCGGCGACGAAACAACTGTTTGGGGTCCCACGACAAACACAATAATGCCACACATATTTACCTTTATGTGCCTTAACACAAATCATTTTTTAATTTATCATTTGCATGTCTAAGTTAAGACTTATTTTAGTACTGCCAATTTTTTTTTTTTTTTTAACAGGTGCAAAAAAAAAAAAAATGGTATCATAGAATTCTAAATGAATGATGTAAGAACATAGGAATCTAAACGCGATGACTAGTCGCACTTCTGAAATCAAGCAGGGAATTGTGTATTCTGCCTACAGTATTCGAGCTAGCTTATTCAGAAGACAGATACATCAAATCGATAAGAATAAAGATGATTCAGAAATCTAAACGACATACAGATCTACTGAAGTCTGGGAACCAACATGTATAATAATATTACACACACTGTTTGCAATAACATGAATAAAAACTATCAGTAGTTGGTGTAGCTGTTTCGTAAGGGTACGAGTTATGGTAGGGAAATGTATCAATCAGCTGAGACATAAAATTTCACAAATAATTATGAGCTGAATGATTCATTGATCTAAAAAGTCCTCGCTCGCTTGGCTTTCGCAATTATCGGGACAATGCCAGCTGCTACTGAAAGGAAGCTATTCAATGGCGCTTTTGTGGTTATGTGAATGGAATCGGCATGTGAAAAGTTATTATCGTTCGTTACTCGCTAATAAATAATATTTTTTACTATAGTCCTTAGGAAACGACTGAAATAAGCCTTTTGTTAAAAACCTGCATTACTAGCTAATTCACATTTTTTTACCCTATTTTATGGCGTTAGTAAGCGCGTACCGATATTCCGAAATTACCGCCAATGCCGTTAAATGCGCTGCTGGAGTGTTGTAGAGGTTACAAAGCGATCTCCGTGACTGTTGTACAAAATGATGCGAGGTGTTATTGTGGAAATGAATCTCTATGAGCTCCCAAAATACTTCCGCGTGACTCGTGCAGTGATTCTTTGTAACAGGAGTCGGATGAATCACGCCGTTCACTCCATTTCAAACAAACTGACTAACACAGTGCTCACTAGGAACGAGCAGAGCTGAGTTCCATTCCCGAAGATACCTTCGATTATTTCTTGAAGCCAAAAGTTCGTTTTTTTTGGGTTTTTTTTTTTTTTTGTTGTTTTTTTTAGCTTTACCTCTCCTCGAGGTCATCAGAGATAGAAAAAGACTTGGGGCGATGAACGGGAAGAAAATTCGGCGATGGCCTTTTGAAGGAACCATGCCGGCATTCACCTGGAAGGGAAACCTTTGAACTCGAACGCTCGGAACTGCGAGACAACATGCTTAGAATAACAAGCGATCATAAACAAAACAGTGGTGTGTGTCATTTCCATGAAAAACACTGACCGAGGGTGGTGGGTGAACGGTTAACGTTCTGGCCTCGCATTATTACTACTATTACTATTACTCCGCGATTTTTTTTTTTTATTTTTTTTTTATTTAGCACACATTTGTACAGCCTAGTATCTAGAAACTAAAATAGGCCTTAATTTAACACAACAGTTTTACATTTGATATTTCAACAGATAATTTCACAATGAATAATTTCAATTTTTGTTATGTATGGCTTTGGCAATATCTGTACAGTCTTTTCTTGTTGGCACGATACATACGATTGTTCCGCTGTTAACATATATTATAACTTTCTCCGCGATTCACTTAAAGTGTTTGGCGGAGGGTGCATTGCACCTATCAGGAAAGGTAATGGTTTGGAAGGGATATACGGGATATGGCAGGTGGCGCCCATGGGCTGTTGTGAGGAACCATCCCAGCATTCGCCTGGAGCAATCTAGGGAAACCATGGAAAACCCAGATCAGGATTCGGGATTCGGGAGGAAGCCGGTTCCAATCTCTGTCCGGGCATCCAGATTTGGGTTTTCCATGGTTTCCCCAAATCACTCCAGGCGAATGCAGGGATGCTTCCTTCAAAAAGGCCATGGCCGAATTCCTCCCGGTTCCTTGTCCCCAGTCCCATCCCGCCTCTAACGACCTTAGCCGTAACAAGATATCAATACCATATGAAGGGAATTTATACGTTATTCAATAACGTCAGTGTATCATTACATTTTCAACCAACAGTGTCAAAACTCTCTGCTAGAAGTACTTAATATAGCGCAAAACACGCAAACACAGCAGTACCACACACCTGGTAGTGCTGGTATTAGTCCTCATAGTTCAGGTGCAGGATTTCGATGAAGCGGTTAAAACAAAATTGAAGAGATCAATGTACACACCTCCCTAAAGCCAAGTTATCACATTCCAAATCACTTTCGCATTCACGCAGTCTAATATCGAAAGCCGCACTAATTTCATTTTCAAATGATGATGTTGGTAGTCATAACTAATGGTGCTAGAAGACAAGTGCGGAGTTCTGCATGTAAATGACACACACCACTGTTTTGTTTGCGATCGCTTGTTATTCTAAAACCGAGCTTGGCGGGTGAACGGTTAACGTTCTGGCCTCGCATTCGGGAGGACGCCGGTTCGAATCCCCATCCGGGCATCCAGATTTGGGTTTTTCCATGGTTTCCCAAAATCACTACAGGCTAATGCCGGGATGCTTCCTTCAAAAGGCCATGGCCGAAATCCTTCCCAGTCCTTGTCCCCACTCCCATCCCGCCTCTAATGACCTCGATGTCGACGAGGCGTAAAGCCATAAGTAAGAAAAAAAGGCTATTCTAAACATGTTTTCATGCGGTTCTGAGCGTTCGAGGTCAAAGATGTCCCTTGCTAGAGTAATCTGGGGAAACCATGGAAAGCCCGACTCTGAATGGTCGGGTGGGTGTTCGAACCCACGTCCTTCAGAAGTACTTTTGATATATTTAACTGAATCTGCGGTATGCATTAAAGTGCCACCACCCTGGATCGGGCATGTACAACGGCCTAGTCCCGTCGCGTCGTGGTTGCAGTTTTAGACGGTTTATCGCAACACTCAGCTGAATGCTGGGATAGTCACCAATTTTCCACTCAGGCATTACACATTTCATAAACTTACATATACTTATCTCATAGAACACAAGCAATGCGTTTCACAGATAAATTGCAACACATCCGCCCCAACAAAACTAAACAGACTTAGCAAGCCGTTAACAGATGGACCCATCAAAAGATAATGATATATTAAACTGCTTAGTATCATTCTTAATAATCAGAAAGTTTCCGGCATAATATGAATGCTATCTGTGCTGTCAATATATATTTTCATGCGTATTGTATGTTTTAAGAGATTGCAAGCTTGCTATAGTGGAGGGATGGTGTAATATATTTCTATTTAGGAGCAAGAAAAACTATATCACCAAGCCGTAAGACCATACATATATCATTTCATCAGTCCAATTTCCTGACATGTGTCATCTTTTTACAAGTAACATAGGCCATCCACTGCCATTTCAAGTTAAGATTTCATTACTCCTTATAACAGATCTGATGTACGATACTGACTCCTTATTTTTCCTAGTGAAAACCATAATTATCCTTTATATAACTCTTTGAGCTGTTCTTTGTTGCCCTTTAGTAAAAACCACGGAAAAATTAACTGAAACTATTTTATACAAATTTGTGTCCATGTGTGATCTGAAGATCTCAAAAATCATCTTTCCGAGGACAGTGTATATTTGAAATGAATTTTGTTTGCGCTCTATGGAGCAGGTTTTCCCTTTGCCGATGCATTTCCAGGATCAAACGGAAGCGCTTCAGACTATTCTCCCCACTGTGGAAGCTATTGAGACGGAACTAACGCTCCCCAAGTCACTGCATTTTAGCCAACCTACGAACGACGTCTGATGCCAAGGAAAGCACACCAAGAGCGAGTGGTCTGTGAAGTTGAAACTGTATATCAAAACGCTGCACCGTAAAAGAATAATACTTCAAGATTTATTTTCAGCCAAGGCATTTCAACTGCATACTTCTATTGAAAATAATAAATCAGATGATGTTACCAATACTTTTCGATATTTAATGATATTTTTTTAAAAGTAAATAGTGACTTTCTCGCACATGCACACCTCTTCTGTATAAAAATTAATTCACTGTTTTTCTCTGAAAAACATAAAAAAGTAATCGCTGGGCTTCAAAAACTCCTGGGAATAATTTTTACCAGTCAAGAAATTCTTCACCGAATGTTGTAAATAACTTTTTTTTATATCAAAAAAGTATCCTTTCAAGGTTTCAGTTTTTCAAGATTTATGCTTTTCTGTTATCTTTCTTAGTTCCTTCATGATATCTTAAGGATAAATTTCAAATTTTTTAGTCTTCTCACTTCTGATTGTGAGGATAAGCTCGTTCTCTGGTTTACACCTTCGCATTCCTGAATTATAGTCCCTAATGGTCTGTGACTATATACCAGTTACATAAAATCTCTGCTTTTTGAAATATTCAGTAACTGCTTCTTCACACTTACCTACAATTTTCTCAATTTCCCTTTGATCATCTATTTATATCCCCTAACCTAAAAAAGGCGCAGTCCTGACCCATCATCACTGAAAGTAGGCTCCCTTATGACTTTAGCTAGCAATTACCCCCTTTCTCCTTCTATTTCGATGTAGGCCATACCTAGTGAAACCCCAACTGCCTATGCTCTCCACAGAGACAACATCCGAGACAGAACTAATTCCTTTCCCAATTAGCACCACCGTTTTCTCGTTTACCCTCCTCACAGCGTGGTACAACTGGTCATGGCGACTTAGGATTTGCTTGAGTCCAACCATGGTACGTTGCGCCTCCTTCACCACTTTCCTGTACACTATAATATGTGTTTCTATCGATACTGTTTCCCGTAACTCCCACTGTCATTACCCTATCGTCCTTAGTGAAACTCCTATAAAGTGGACCTATATCCTCTATTACCTGACCTAATGTTGCACTAGGTTTGTAAAGCGTGACCTGGTAGTCTGTGCCGAAATGATCCCGCAGAAGAGGCCCTACACCTCTCCCATGGCTACTACCTAGCAGCAAAACCCTGTTTTTCCTTTTCTTGCATTGCACGTCCTTATTCCTAAAGGCCTGCTGCACCTTTCCTACTTCCACGTCTACAGGAGGCTCTTCCCTTCCTAATTCTGGTTACAGTTCAAACCTATTTTTCCTCTCAATTTCTGAAGTGACTGGCTTCTTTATCCTTTTACCCATATCTCCTATGACCTGTTATCAGCTCCCAACCATCCTTCTCACTGAAATGAAAATTTCTCGGGTTTTTTAAATCAACATACAACTCATCCTTCTCACTTTTCACACCGCCTCCTCAGACCGAGCCCAGACTGGCCGAACCTCCACAGACCGAGCCTCAAGGGTCATAACCTTTTCCCATAAATTCCTAATCGTTTCATCTATCTTACTGATAATTTAATCCCTAATTAAAAGCGGACCAATCCATGGGAGAGCCTCATTCATTTTACAAGGGGTCCAGGTTAAAATTTATGATAATAATTCAAGGCAATGATGTGCGTTACTAATACGAATGTATAAATATTTAATAAAATTTTGGAATTAATAATTAACTTTTGGTACAGTATAGATTATATTCGCAAAATTATTAATAGAAAATATTGATTATTTCTCTTATTTCTTCTTCCTATTTTTTTTAATCAGATCTAGAAAAGATATTTAGTATTTTGAGAACCTACAAATACATTATTGTTCGTTGTACTGTACAAAACGACATTCACCATCATAGTAACATTAATTGTGTAGTGTATGAGGTACTTCGCGTTGTATAATGAGAACAGTAACAATATAGAGCGTGCAGGGTAATTATTTAAAATCAGCCGTGTCCAATTCCTGTAGCGAATCTGTGACGTACCACCCTAGTATAAACCAGCGTCCATATTGATGATTTCGATACGACCTCAGATCCTAGCTAGCCTACTATTGGGGGCGTGACTCCACTAAGATCCACGCGGCGTGAAAGCTGGGAAAGAGCCATGCGGCGCCCCCACTCCCTTCCCTCAATCCTTTTGCGGTCTGCCGCCAGCGGGGGAGCAGCCATTAGTCCCGAACAATGCCGCGAATTCATTAAAACGACCTCGACGGAATGAAAGGGCGCGGCTTAACAAGTGGGAGCAGTTACAACCCGCGAATATACAAGAACCGCCGCCGCTCTTAATAACGGAATATAATTTGAATGATCAAGTAAAACTCGTCCCGCTGTGATTATAATCCGAATGCAGAGAAATTAAAGCGAATACAGAGCGTCATTAATGAAGCCTGCGGCGCAGTACTTAAGCAGAGATTACAATCAGCGCTGTTGCTTCGGTAACGAGCTGCGGCAAATTAGATCTCAGTGCGCAGAGCGTCCGGATCATTAAGTCGGTTGGCTCGGAGCGGATGATCGGCGCCCGCAGTGGAGCCAGCTCCGTCAGCGGGATTACCACCGCCGCGACGCCAGCGTCGGGACGCCCGCCGACGCACGGCGCCCTCGCCGGTGAGTCACTGCTTCAGCCGAGGAGGGCCCATTCATTCAGTCCACACACACTACCCAGCCACTGATGTAGAGATGGACGCCAGCAGTATGTGCTGTCTCTTAGCAGAGTATGGCGAAATATTTAATGATTTCTTATCACACAAAGATTTTCACACCGAAGGACTGAGAAGTGATCATGAATTGATTACTATACCAGACATAAGAGAGAATGTTAGGAACCTCAAGCAAAATTAAATCTTAGTAGTGGTTGTGGTAATCTCAAAAAGTCACCACATGTTTTATTAGAAGAGACGTTTGAAATACAAAAATTTGCATTGGGTGACCATGACTACACCGGTCGAATTCGGTGACGAAGGGATTCCAGTTTGGCGCCACATAGTCTTCTGACAATAGTGCGGCCTTGGAATGCCCAGGCCGACACAGGGTGGCCACAGTTGGAGGGGAAGGAGAGAACCGATAGAGCGGACATTGCGGCAGAACGTGGCAGGGGCTGCGCAGTGCTGTTTGCTGCGAAAAGTCTAATTTTGGTATGTGTGGATGCTGCAGCAACAGTGAGGACTTCACATGGTAATGTACCACCCCTTCTGACTGAAAAGTGTTGACATTTCGCTGCCATGATGATTTAAAAACCCAGTACGACCCTGACAGCAGTGAAAATTGCTAATTGCGTCTCCCAGCATATATTTGACTTCAGTGAGCTAGCCGTGCAACTTTTTGAATTATTTACAAACGACTGTACGTCCTTCTGGTACAGAACTCCAGAATCCATGCATACATATCATGTGTGTCAAATTTGTAAAACTTCATATTTAAATATGTTTCAATTGTTTATGCTAGAATAAAAATTCGATGGTTTTAAATAAATTCCTCATTCTAACATTCAAATGTAAGGCAGAACTCTGTTCCCTTTATTTTCCTCTTTTGTAATGGCACCCTTGGAATCATTTTCATAGTAATAAATTAAATAAGTTAAACTCAAAAATAAAAATATTCTCATTAAAAAGAGCTCATTAAGAGACGAGAGTAGACAGAGCATTTCATGGTTTACAACAACAGGTTTATTTTGCAGAAAGTTGGTGAGAAGAGAATTATGTCTTACATCCAACGATATTTACGAATATTACCTTGACAACCAGCAAAAACTATTCGAGTGACGATGTATTCCAGATTATCATTTTACCTAAGAAGCCTACTGCATTTATTAAGAACTGAATGAATCTAAAATAAGTACGGCTTATTCAAATACTAGCATTTACCGGCACCGCGTAAAATTATCCACTTTTATACACTAACATATATTCAGGAAATATCAGCAATAATACTTCCTTACTATTAACATGAAAATTGATTCCAAAAACCAAAAAAACCAGTAGGAAGTAATTTACGGTGCCTTGGAAGTAATCACTTACATATTACCTGTTTTCATTGCTGTGATTGTGTCGTCAACAGAATCTTTCGGGTAACTTCCCAATTCAGATAGAAAATTTTTCTTAAACACGCCATTAAATAAACAAACAGTTCCATCGTAGAATTTAGTTTTGGCAAAAAGTAGAAATATGCTTCATTTATTTATTTTGACTCCAGAACATTTAAAGTGATGTGTCAATCATAAATTTGATTTTGTGTATAATAAACCAAATAAGAACTGTTGCATGGTTTCTGATATAATACTAAATTCTTCGAGCGATAATAATTTTTACGGATAGGATGATTTTATCATTGCAACCTTCCAGAACACCGAAAGTCCCTAAGGGGGAGTTAGTTGAGCTAAGTAGACCGTGTAAAATACATCTTAGTGTAGTTCTGTCCTAGGAGAAGGCTAAAGCAGATAGACCAGAAGTCAGCATTTAATACTAGGACGCGACTCGAACAGGGAAACTACTTTTCATTGGTTGCAAACAGGTCATCTCCTGTAGATGGTTTGCAGGTCAGCTGGTATTCGGGGCTTTGCAGACACAATATTCGCCCCTTGCAGACAATTCAATGTCTTCAAGTTACTATTGCATCGGGACCCCTGTTCGACGACTATCCAGCATTTTACATGTTCTGACAGGTAGGTATATCCAACTGCAGGTTCTTCCTTGAAGGTTCATTTTTCTTCAGATTAATATTCGGTATGTTTCTTTATGAGCAGGTCTGGAATGACGCAGAGTATTCGGGTAACTCTTTTCAGTCTTATGGAATATGTCTCGTTAGTAAAATTGGGAATTCTAGTGTCTGTTTTCTATTCCTTTTTTAAATTAGGAGATAATTACTTTAGCTGTATCGGGTAGAGTCCCCGGATAACAAGTACCAATTTATTTATCAAAACACCTTCGGAGGAGTGATCCAATCGATGTAAACAATATATTATTACATTAACAGTAATACTAACCTAAATATCTAGCTCCGTGTTCAAACTGTTATTTATTTATTATTTACTTGTCGTATGGTTTAGCAACTAATGTAATACATATAAATATATACAATAAGAGGAACGTTTATGGCATTTACAAATCAATGTCCAGTTGTTGCAGCCATGCTATGAAGAAGGTTATAGCACTGAAAACATCTTGAAATAGTCTATCGTACTTCCAAAGAGGTCATTCTATGACGATGTGATCCACATTCTGGGAAGGAGCTCCGCAGTCACAGACAGGATAATCCTGAAGTCCCCAGTTTGACCCACTAAACTCTCTTCACATGAAAACCTGGAAGTTCAGTTGTAGGATCTTCAGTATTTAGATGTTTCACAGTTGTAGAATTACAGCTTTGTCGCTATTTTTCCTCGACATTGAAGTCAAATACGTCATGCCATACTGAATTTCTTTATTTAAGAGATCCTGTGGATTGTCAGGATGGTGTAACTTTATCCACTTTCGTGTCTTTGCTTCTTGGCGTCTTGCCTCTGGAGGTGGTACATTGCTGATGATATGTAACCAGGGGCCTGGGGTGGATTGTAGTGTTCCAGTTATTACTCTCATACACTATTTCTGACGAATGTCAATTTTTCTAGTGTGAGCTCTATATTGCCAAACTAGAGCACAGTACTCGGCTACAGGGAAAACCATGGTGAGGGCGGCTGTTTGCAGTGAGCTCGCATCAGCTCCCCAAAAAGTACCAGCTAGCTTCTTCATGATGTGGTTCCGTGTTTTAAGTTTCTGGCTTGTGTTTTCGAGGTGTTTTTTGAACGTTAAGGAACGGTCTAAGGTGATGCCAAGATATTTATCTTATATCTTTATACAATCAATTCTTGTATATATGTATATATATATATTTTAGATCTCGGAAACAGCTATGACGATTTTGATTAAATTTCATAATTAGATAAAGTTTTGTTTCTTAAGATTACCTAAATAGTTGTCTTCCCTGCAAAAACCCATTTGTGCAAAATACGAACAGTTTTTGCTCTTGGTATCTCGAAAACAGCTCTAACGCCATCTCGTAGACGATTCAGGTACCAGGAACCCTACTAATATTTTCTCTTTGGCTTCAAGGAACTTATATAATTAAATGGACAATTCATGTATACTAACTGACCCTATACAATAACATGATCAATCACCGAATGGTAATATAATGATGAGGAAATAAGTAAATACAAGTATTTATTAATGAAAGGTATTTTATTTTGAATAGTAGTAATAAATATCAATTTCACTGTAAGAAGTCGTTAACATTAAATACTACATAACAGTAAAAGTTGTTACCATTAAATACTACATATTTAATTGTAAAACATTTCAAATTAAATATTTTAAAAAATATTGGCTTTGTCAGAAGACATTTCTTCAATCTTCTTTTCTTTACATAACTTCTCTGAAAGCAATTTTAGCAGTTGTAATGTGATCCTCGTTGATTTTATGAGCGTAATGAATCAACAAACTCGTGAAAAAGCCACATACGTGTATATATACGAAGAAAACAGGTTCTGATAAATATAATCCTGCGTTTTGAACCATCTGACCTTGTTCTTTTTTTAATGTTAAAATTGTTTTCTTATCATTTAGAAAGGCAGGGTTGGTGGTGTGATTAATGCGAGGTAAGACCATAGTTTTATCTGAGATAATTAATTTAGCACTAATGATGTACTCGTCTAAGAGAATTACCACTAATCTTGCACTATTAATTAATCCCTTATTAGCACTAATATTTCTATTTAACATAGTAATAGCATTTTTCTTTAAAAGAAATTTTGAGGTAGTAAACCAGACGATCTGGGAAATTGCTCAAGCGATTTGGATAAAATTTCATATGTAGATAACGATTTGATTTTGAACTTGATGATACGGTTTAACAAAAATCAGTTCTTGGATTTGGTGTTTCGGAAACGGGTCTAAGCTCATCTCGTAGGATTCAGCTACCAATAAGCCTACTGATTTTAGTTATACTTCTCTTTGCAGGGAACTGTTTATTTAAAAATGCCTATTATGCCTTCAAAAAAACCTTTAATTTTAATCAAACTTTACTCAAAACCTTGCATATTGAACATAAATCGAAAGATGCCGAATGAAGATCGGTCACCCAGGTACTGTTAGATAATATGTGCAAATCTTTGGTGGCAGAGCTGCTGATGTGCTATCCTATTAATAAAATGGAATGGGAATACTTCTATCCTCGTCGGGTTTTGACGAAATCTGCACTTCACATACAATGGATTCAAGGGTTGTAAATCATTTGAGAGAATGCTTTCACCGTACTCTCGTGTGGCAGTTTGGACAGCGATAGCTAACTCGTCAGCGCACCAGAATTTATTTCCGGTTGTTTCGGGCATGTCACTGGTGTACAAGTTGTAGAGCAATGGAGCTAGTACTGACTCTTGAGGTAGTAAATTTTTTACTCTAAATGACTTACTTGTCTTTTGCCCAACGGTGACCTTGAAATATCGGTTTGTCAGCATGTTCTTCAGGAGTGATGTTAGTTCCATGCAGGGAACATGCTTTTTAAGTTTAAGTAGTAATCCAACCTTGGTCAGTGAAACGAATGCAGTGTACCTACAGTTATAAGAAAACACTTCTCAAAATACTTCGTTTAAAATTATTTGTTTTTCTGTTTTTTTTTTTTTTAAATAATCTGTTGCTATACTGTTGGAAGAAGGAGAAAAACAACAGAATTTTTCCAATTCAATAAAAGTTTCATAACAAAATTGTTGAACAGTCCTCAGGCAATCAAATAAAATAGCATAGAAAACTATCGCAGAAAACTAGAGCAGAATATTTGCCATTCGAATTTTATGTAAGTTGGGTTAACTATCCGCTGTCGCGTAATACAAAATTTAAACGTGCAGCAAGTCCAGTGACAGACTTCGTACTCGTAAAAATATCGGCAGGGAAAGCGATGAGGCACGGAGCATTAAGTCGGATGTCACGCACGTATCGGCAGCATTCACTGCTCGTCGACCGTTAATGCGAGTTTGATCGATGCGGGGCGATAACTCGAGAGTGCAGCCCGCTTTATGAGCAGCGCTCAGTCGCCGTGACAGAGTGCTGGCTTTGTGAATTGCAGAGACAGCTCTAATACCGGCAATGGAATACCCAAAGCGTCGAGGATGAGTGTAAGGAACAAAATTATGGAGCGACTAAGTTAAATGGAGGTGAATAAAATTTATTTTAGTAATTCGTTATAACTGTGATGTAAATTACAGCTACTGCTGAAGAAACATAAAGGATTTTTTTTAATATCTTTATTGCTAAATGTTATTATATTTCTTACGTATTCACCATTTTTATTGAGGCATTTTTCGTACCAGCTTATGTTCTCGTTCGTCGGAGAAACTCACCGCCAACTCTTCAGCCATTCCTGCACAACGGTAACCCCTTTGCACCATTGTACAGTTGCTTTCAGGTTTGATAGGGGCTGTACACATTTCATAAGCATTTTCAATGAGATCTAGATATTTTCCTCAAATTTCAATTATTCGTGATATTCAAAATACACTCCTGGAAATTGAAATAAGAACACCGTGAATTCATTGTCCCAGGAATGGCAAACTTTATATACACATTCCTGGGGTCAGATACAACACATGATCACACAGACAGAACCATAGGCACATAGACACAGGCAACAGAGCATGCACAATGTCGGCACTAGTACCATGTATATCCTCCTTTCGCAGCAATGCAGGCTGCAATTCTCCCATGGAGACGATCGTAGAGGTGCTGGATGTAGTCCTGTGGAACGGCATGCCAAGCCATTTCCTCCTGGCGCCTCAGCTGGACCAGCGTTCGTGCTGGACGTGCAGACCGCGTGAGACGACGTTTCATCCAGTCCCAAACATGCTCAGTGGGGGACAGATCCGGAGATCTCGCTGGTCAGGGTAGCTGACTTACACCTTCTAGAGCACGTTGGGTGGCACGGGATACATGTGGACGTGCATTGTCCTGTTGGAACAGCATGTTCCCTTGCCGGTCTAGGAATGGTAGAACGATGGGTTCGATGACGGTTTGAATGTACCATGCACTGTTCAGTGTCCCTTCGACGATCACCAGAAGTGTACGGCCAATGTACGAGATCGCTCCCCACACCATGATGCCGGGTGTTGGCCCTGTGTGCCTCGGTCGTATGCAGTCCTGATTGTGGCGCTCACCTGCACGGTGCCAAACACGCATACGACCATCATTGGCACCAAGGCAGAAGCGACTCTCATCACTGAAGACGACACGTCTCCATTCGTCCCTCTATACACGCCTGTCGCGACACCACTGGAGACGGCCTGCACGATGTTGGGGCGTGAGCGGAAGACGACCTAACGGTGCACGGGACCGTGGCACAGCTTCATGGAGACGGTTGCGAATGGTCCTTTCTGATACCCCAGGAGCAACAGTGTCCCTAATTTGCCGGGAAGTGGCGGTGCGGTCCTCTACGGCACTGCGTAGGAGGCGACGGTCTTGGCGTGCGTCCGTACGTCGCTACTGTCCGGACCCAGGTCGACGGGCACGTGCACCTTCCGCCGACCACTGGTGACAACATCGATGTACTGTGGAGACCTCGCGCCCCACATGTTGAGCAATTCGGCGGTACGTCCACCCGGCCTCCCGCATGCCCACTATACGTCCTCGCTCGAAGTCCGTCAACTGCACATACGGTTCACGTACACGCTGTCGCGGCATGCTACCAGTGTTAAAGACTAAGATGGAGCTACGTATGCCACGGCAAACTGGCTGACACTGACTGCGGTGGTGCCCAACCGCTGCGCAGCTAGCGCCCTTCGACGGCCAACACTGCTGTTCCTGGTGTGTCCGCTGTGCCGTGCGTTTGATCATTGCTTGTATAGCCCTCTCGTAGTGTCCGGAGCAAGTATGGTGGGTCTTACACACCGGCGTCAATGTGTTCTTATTTCAATTTCCAGGAGTGTACTTCGACTTCTGTCTGCAAATTTGCGATACAATGATATTTTTTGCGTGCAATTACTTTATTCCTGACGGCAGGATTTTCGATTGTAAACTAACTCAGCAAACCTTTTGTAGATCAATAATATACCTACATAATTGTTGCAGGAAGCGTTCAGTAACCAACTGGAGGCGGCGTCATTACAATGGTGAAATATAAGCGTTTTTCTTACGTGCAATCGGTTCTTAATTTCTGAACGCACCAATTTTTAGGCTTTTTAACCTTCGAGTATTGTATACTATTTCTGGCCTAATAATAAAGTTTCTTTTAACTATTTTCTTACTCTTGCGGCGTACCCATTCCCCTAGGTCTCCAGTTTTTGCCCAGCCCTCTTCTCCTACACCTTCTGTGTATTCTTCTGTAGACAATTCCGCCATTACCGGAAGCTGTAACTTAGAGCAGGGCAGTGCTCCGATGATACAAAAGTACCAAACAGGTGTTTATAGCACATTCAGGTGTCATATGTACGAGTGTCTCTTAAAGACTATTCATTGAATGCTTAAACAACACAACAGGCAGCATGCAATACTGTAATGGGGAAGGGTATTGTGACTTGAATTTAAGCTCAAACCAAAGACCAAAAGAGTGGAGTAAAGTGGAAAAAGTTTAATACAAGAAGGCTACCAACTCAGTGTGACTCGAAATCCGACGCTTAATGTGTTAGAAAGAGCGTGACTGGAAGGTTCAAGACTGGGGTATGATGTCACCGGCCATCGACAAAACTAGATTTTTTGCCAAATATTCACAAATCATTGAAGGAGAGAGTTGAATATCACCACCTGCATTCGCACATCACAATAGACATTTTGCACAACTTGGCCTCTGTTTGTTAATAATAGCGACAGATAACGGGGGTCTCAAAACATTCCTATATTGTGACATTGCGACGGGACGGAAATTAATATTCAGCAACGTGGAACCCTTCAATCATATATTCTACTAGTTACTGCTAACTATGTAAATATATTTCAGTCTTAATTAGATATAAGCCTCAGGTTCCTATTATTTTCAGAATGTGCGATTGTAGAAAATTAAATTTGTATCTCTTTGTTAATGTTTGGATCAGGTTTTTGCATTTGAGGTAGCGTGATCGTATATACCTGAGATGTTAAATCAGAACCGATGCTATTAAGCATTGAAAGCCTATCAGAAACTTCTTATTAGTTGCATAATGATGCCAAATTATAGTTAAAACAAATTTTATGCTAAAAAAATATATTACCGTACTGTATCGCCAACCTAATGTAGCATTATGAGACACATCTCAGAATTTAAGTCAACTTTCAAAGTGTTAAAACTCCGTCGAAATAGGTTCAGCTGGTTTTAAATTATCACTGAACAGATAACAGAGACGAAAGAAGCTGCCATGTTGCCTCCAGGAGCTATCTATCAGGTCACATCAGTCTAAGCAGTAACAAACAGAAGTCTCTGCACTGAAATCTGTGTAGTGTTTCAGGATGGCCTGCGTCTCAAAATGCAAGTAATACAGCGATCTGTGGAGGCTCTCGCTCCAGACTTGTCTTGGACTTCTGTTGGGTTTATACGTAGCGGTGGAAAATATGTTATTCCCTCAATCATGTAATATGACAGGAAATCCTGCATGTAATTAGACATCTCTCTGAAATACTAGAGACAGATGACTTACTGAAAATTTGCGGTTCAAACAACAGTTTTTTTTTTACATCGGTACGCATGTAAAGTATTGTAGTAGCCTCCATTTTTGCTTGATCTTAGTTCGTGTGACTATGACCCATCCGGAAAATTTCAGCCAAAGAAGACATTGACATTAAATCTGATGGTATTCAGTGCCTTACCCAACGTTTGCAAAGAATTGCAGTTGAGATGAGCAACTTTGAAGACAGTAAGCTGCTATCACAGTATCATCCTTATACTTTACACTACTGTAATTCATTTTACGTACTGTTCTGTAGTATAATAATGATTTCTGTGTGCATAATTTTTTGTTTGCATCTGCCAGTAGTAGCTTCACCGAGGGACCATCTGGAGCTGTCATTGAGATGCACAGTCCCCAGGCTTTCAAACATGAAAATTTGATGTATTGTTACATATTTGGAACAAGCAATCAGAGTTTCATTAATTAAGGTACGAGTGTTATGATATCACTGACTGGCAAGTTACTCGTAATAATCACGCAACTTCATACGGAAATATACATACAGCTAAAGATCACTATTTAGGTAGTATTAACGCAACTCATGATGAGTTTATTTTTGTAGAAATTTCCCTCCTTATTAAGTAATGAGTACAGATCAAAATTTGCTGTGTGGAATTGTTTACAATTTGAATTATGGTTCTGTTGAACATACAAAAGTTGATAGGTAGTTCATACACTTTATATCCTCTTATATCCATACTAGAGTAAGTCCGTGACCGTTTTATGCGTATCGTCACGGGTCTAGAATAGTTCCACTTTTAGCGGCAAAGATTATGACAGGTTGACCTGATCTGACCAATGACCTGTGTTACGCTCTTGGGGTGAATAAAATCTCTTGAGCTTGAAGAACTCACAAGTATTAATACACGTAGTTATGATTGTGCATAGGTCGTAGACTCGAACTTGCTGAAATACAAACTTGACACAACTAGTGTTGTAAAAAAACAGTTTTTTTCTGACGTGAAAAAAACATGAAAAAAAACTGTGAAAAAAAAACTGATACATGTTTTATTTTCATAACTACTAAATTTCAAATTTTTAAGGCATTTATCGTTTAATATGATGGTTTTAGAGTTTATACTAAGCACTTATCTTAACTTTTAAATCTACTATATTTTTCTGGTTCAGTAGAAAAAAAAATTACAAAAATATTGGTAACATTGACTGAAGTTTTCTTTTACGAATGGGGACTTCCCGAAAAGGGTAGGTTGCGTGAGAAGGAATCCCCGTTCGGCCGTTCCCCATTGTTTGGATTGATACTCGCTTTTTGAACTAGTGCTGCCAGCCCTACAAATTTATCTGTAGACCTACGAATCTTTTCAAAAAATTAGGAAATTTAACCACGGTTTTTTGCTTCTTTTTATTACTTGTTGTGCTTTCCTTATATTCGTATACTTGTTAACTCGCAGCGTATAGTAAGTCATTGTCAGTAATTATGAAAACGATTGAAAACAAATAAAGCTCCTATTTTGTATGATAATAGATTTAAATTCAAACTTAAAAGACCGTAATACAGAACTATCGGCGCAGTCTTCATTCACAGTGTGTACTTTGCTCACAATTTAAAATTGCAATCTCAAAAGCTTTTGCGTGCAATACAACCAGTAAAGGAAAATGTAACTATTTCTGAAGTTATGGATCTACAGGGGACAGAAGAAGAAACAGAAAATTCCAACTCCGACCGAACTAGTGTTGGTAGTACTGATACGAGTGAATGTGGTACCGACATAGAGGATGAATAAAAAATTATGTTACCTATATAGATACATTTATTAATCATTATGTAAGATATATGATTTAGTAAGGTTTAAAATGTAAGTTCCATAAATAAAACTATAATTTATCAAATATATTTTTTCTGAAAAAAACCAAATTTAGAAAAAAAACAAGGGTGCTAGGTTTTTTTCACAAATCTGAAAAAAAAACATTTTTTTTTTCAGTTTGCAACACTAGACACAACCTAGTAACACACGAACAGCGATCTTAAACAAAGACCATTAACGAAAGTGGTCAGTAAAATATGTAAAAAGTAATGTATAAACTTTGGTCAAGCAACAATATTAGTGAAGATTTTAATTAAATTGAAATTTAGTCTAGGCCGGAGTGACAATTGGCATTCGTGATTACAGCAGAGATTGTGAGTAATTTAAGTTTTTTAAAGTTCTTTTTATGTTGCTTTCATTAACAACGTGTTACTGAAAAGAAGTTCCACGATTTTTCAGCCCTTAACTTTATCCATATTTATTTAACTATGAAATGCTACGAAAAGCAAACTTAATGAATGTATTATGGTACTTAATTTGGCAGCAGTCGCTTAGCTATTAAATTGTGGACATAACCTCGAATTTCTTCTAATGATATCTCTGGTGGCTGTTAATTTGTGAGTGAAGGCTGACACGTGACGTCACCGTTCTCCAGCCAATAGCTATCGAGGTGAATGAGCTTAGCAAATTATATAGAAGATTAGCGTCTAAATCAGTCAAAAATCACGGGTCGAACACAGCGTCGCAGGTCATTTCCTTGCAGCTGTATAAAGCTAAATAGAATTGTTACGCTGCACATATTTCGATTGTAGTATCCTGTACATCGTGCTACAGTTTAAAATACTTAGAAGCGACTGAAATAATTACTTTAGTAACTTGATGTTGGTAAAAGCAAAGCAAATTAAAAATAATTCTTATCAACTTATTTTATACTGCGTAATAATGTGGCGTCTGTGAAACCAAAGGGTATTAAAATCTACACGCGTTCTTATATGTCTCCCTTTCATTTACCTGATGCAAATCCATATGGGAAAGTTTAAACGGATGATACAGTAGGAACTACTTACATCCGTTTGTAATAATGACGTCAGTCATATGATATCAGTGAAAACAAAACAAATTTGAAGTAATTATTAACAATATGCGGCGTATTATTAGTTTTAATCGTGGTTCAGGGCTCATGGAATGCAGTAAATGTGGAACTACTTTTATTCACATGATTTAAGTAATAAAATAATTGTTTAAAAAACATAAAAACCGCCTTCCAAAAAAAGGGCACTAAAAATTTTAAAATAACTTTATACCTTGCTTAGAAGAAAGTAAATCTAAATGGACAATATTTTACATTACTGTTATTGAAATGTTTACATTAATTTGTTATTATTGGATTCGGTACCAGCTGTCAGATCGAATTACTGAACTTTATTTGGTGTTCGAGACGAACGGAGAATACGAACAAAAACTCCAGATATTTTACAGCATGTCGTGAGGAAGATAGTTTTATTGCGGGAGACAGCTTAGGGAAACAAATTAACCGTATGTTATCTGTGGCTCGGCCTCGTTGGTCATCCAGGCATATCTCTGGCGCTATAGTGTCAGTTGGCAGGCTGCATCATGCAGTAAATACTTTTATAGTTAGTATAATATCGGTTTATCGTCTATTTGTTTCAGTTTTGTTGAAAAATGTTTCTATAATTAATTGTAGGTAAGTAGTAACATAATTTTTTATGTATTGTTGTTATTCATTATTGTATTATCTTTTTGTTTTTCTTGTTTTGGCTGGCTCCGACTCAAAAAATAACTGATTAATGTAAAAATTTCGATAATAGTAATATAAAATATTGTCCATTTAGATTTACTTTCTTCTAAGCAAAGTATAAAGTTATTTTAAAATTTTTAGTGCCCTTTTTTGAAGGCGGTTTTTATGTTTTTTAAACAATTATTTAATTTTTAAATTTTTAGTGGTATTATAGTTAATTTGTATTCAAATATGCCGCATCAGTTCTCATTTTTCGAACCTCCTGGTAGCTCAGTGGTTAAAGCGAATGCTTTGTTTAAAAAAAATCTGTCTTTACAACTTTCAGAATGGGGTGAATTGGATGCTGTGATAAGGAATGTCAGTTTACATTTTGGTCCAGGCTGTGTTTCGATCTAATCATAACATCTGTTAAAGCTGCTGCTCGATAGTCGAAACATGTAACATCTGGACATTAATACATATCACATACACAAATCTGTCTCTGGAATATATCTGTTCGTTCCGGCATCACACAGAAAATATAGATATTTAATTGGTTTTCACAACGTAAAAACTCGGGGTCCAGGTTGAAATCTGAAGTTCATGTTGAGACATTAGGACACAAACATTTTATAAATATTGTGCACCGACTTAAAAATAGCTTAATTGATTTTGACGGTACTTAAAACTGTGCATTTTGTAAAGAACATTGGAAATTATAAACGATGGGGGTAAAGGAGAAGAGGGATTGGGCTTTTGTATACCAAATGTAGACTGTCTTTTCTGATTGATTTAAAGTATACATTTGTAAATTTCTATTGATATCATATAAAATTTTTAAGTGTGAATAAAAAAATAATTAAGGGGTGTGGAGAAGAAGAGTAGTTTGGTTTTTGTTAAGGTAGTGTGGACAGAATTTTTGTCTTTGTTTTAAAGTATACATGCGCAAAGTTCCGTCGAAACCAGATAAAAACTGTAGCTTTGTGTAAAGAACATTTCCAAAAATTAAATGGGGGAACGGAGTAAGCGGTTGGGTATTGTAAACAGAATGTTTCTCTTTGTTCTTAAGTATACATTTCAGTGTTCCATCGAAATCGGATAAAAACGGTAGGTATCTATAAAGAAAATTGTAAATTAGGAGGGGTGGGGGTAGAAGGGAGGAGGGGTTGGACTTCTACAACCTCATTTAAACACAATTGTTATGTATTTTTTAAAATATACGTGTGCAAATTTTCTTCAGAATCAGATAGAAACTATGCTTTGTGTAGATTAAAGGGGTGGAAAGGGAAAGAGAGGTTTGGCTTCTCTAAACCAAATGCAGACAGTATTTTTCTGTTTGCTTTGAAGTTTACATGTGTATACTTCCTTCAAAACCAGATAGAAACGGTAGCTTTATATAATGAACATTGACAGTAATTAAAGGGGTAAAAAGGGGAATAGGGTTTGCGTTTTTGTCAAAGTAATGTGAGTAGTATGTTTTTTTTCTATCTGCTTTAAAGTATACACATGAACAGTTCCACCGAAATCTGATTAAAATTTGGGTTTGTACAAACGTTAAGGTATGTAAAAGGGGAGCTAGGGTATTTTTTTTTATTTTTTGGTCAGAAATATTCTCCATAAAAAAATACATATATGTGCCAACTTTCATAAAGATCGGTCAAATGGTGTCAACTGTAGCTTTTCAAATAGAAAATTGACAAAAATCAAGGGGCGGAAATGGGTAAAGGGGCTCAGTTTTGCAAACCAAAAGCTTTGTTTTACAGTAAAAGTTTGCTAAGTTCTATCTAAACCGGATAAAAACTGTGGGTTTGTATAAAAATTAAACGGTTTAATGTGGAGTGGTTTTTTTATTTTTTGGTTCGAAACCTTCCTAGTGAAAGAAATACATATAAGTGCCAACTATCATGGTAATAGGTCAAATGGTGGCCACTGTAGCTTTTTATACAAAAAACATTGACATAAATTAAGGGATTGGTACCAGGGAGAGACCAAATGTTGACAAGATTGTTCTGTTTGTTTGAAAATATACATTGGCAAAGTTCAATCAAAATCATATATGAAATATAGGATTCCATAAAATTAAGGGGTGTAAAGGGGGAGATGGGGTGGCTTTTTTTGGTCAGAAACCTTCTCCATGAAATATTACATGTATATGACAACTTTAATGGAGATCAGTTAAATGATGTCGACTATAGTTTTATATAAAGAACATTGGGAAAAATTAAGGGGTGGATAGGGTGAGAGAGGTTCAGTTTTTTAAAACCAAATGTTGACAGCATTTTTCTCTTTATTTTTGACTAGACATGTCCAAAGTTCCATTTAAATTGGATAAAAATGTGGGTTTATATCAAAATTAAGTGGTGTAAAAGGAGAGAGGGGAGTTTTTTTATTTTTTTGGGTCAGAAACCTTTTCCATGAAAAATTACATGTATATGACAACTTTAATGGAAATCAGTTAAATGGTGTCGACTTTAGCTTTGTATAAAGAACATTGCCAAAAATTAAGGGGTGGATAAGGGGAGAGGGGTTCGGTTTTTTTCATACCAAAAAGTTGACAGTATTTTTCTGTTTATTTTTTACTATACATTTCCAAAGTTCCATCAAAATCGGATAAAAAGTGTGGGTTTGTATAAAAGATAAGGGGTGTAAAGGGGTCGAAGGAGTGGTTTCTCAATGAAATTCATATGGGACCAATTTGGAGTTATACTCTATCCACTATAAAAATTTCATTTAAATCGGTTCAAAATTGGCAAAGATATCGCTGAACATACATAAAAAAAAAAAATCAGACGAATTGAGAACCGTCTCCTTCTTTGAAGTCGGTTAACAAGGTGCTCAAGGAAGCAATTTAAGTTATTAAAAAAAAAAAAAACTTGAATTACTCCTACCCTCTGCTCTAACGAACAATGCCAGGCCGAGGCTATATTTCAATCTAATCAATACCTTCTTATTTCTAGAAAATAAAGGTCTTAGATATCTATGGACGCAGAGTATTACAAAAACATCTACGAATAAAAATAAAAACAGACTAACAATTAATATGTTAATTTGAACGAGATACATTCTTTTCTCTCAGTGTTCAGACAGATAAATTATTCAAACTTGTTTAATCTATACTTACAAAATGCAAGATTTGGTCACGTTGTCACGCCATGACGTCACACCTTGACGTCGGATTATGACGTCGTTTTTCGCCTCGGCTGCACAACAAAGAATGAATGGAAGTGTTCGAGGTTATGCGCGTTATTTAATAACAGCGCTGTTAAGCTGTACATCCGCGAATAAATTAACTTCTAGAACACTGACATTGAAATCGAAATATTAATTGTTTTTTCTTAATTAAAATTCATTCGATGTAGATTTTTGTTATACTCTCTGCACAGCGATACCGTTGTAACAGTGGGCTAAAAAATATCTACATTACATCATTTTTCAAGTTAATGGACGTTATTTGATGAAAATTGTACTTAGTCAGCGACGAAACGAATTGCTATAATACTGCATTCAACACTTCATTATTGATGGGCTTACAAGGTATTTATATCCAATGTAGACAATAATATACCGGAAGGAATTATTTGCCGAAACGCTGAAGTAAAGGTATGTACTGCGTTTAAATTAATATATCTATTATTTATTGCTTTAATTACTGATGTCACATATATCTGAAACATGTAAATATTTATATTAGGTCAAATTTAGATCCCAATACAATGAATGTGTTCGCACGCGGGTAAAAGCTGTAATATCCCTTGGTAACGGGAAATTTATGCGTGTGAATTCCACGTTTCTTTGGCATCGGCGAGAGCCAGGTGACTCATACCTGCACTGAAAGACCGAACGGTTTATGACAGGCCGTAAAGTTAAAAGCTTTACGCATTCAATGAAATTCAAAGGACAGTATATGGACTGTGCCGCAATGACCATTTCCTGGTACAGTAGAAAGTTGAAACTAGAGAAACGATGCTTCGGAGAAAAAGTCAGGTTGCGGAACACCTCTGTTGGGAACCAGCGAATCAAACAGTGTGTTACGAACTTTAAGAAACCATAAGTTTTTTATGTTGCATGAGGAGCGCCAATGGAGATCGTGGACGACCCGCCAAACGCTGCGAATCGCTGAAAATTCCCGCGTCTTCTAAAACTCCGGAGCCTGCAAGTTTACAACGGGGTGAACAAGCGTGAAGGAAGACATTCTGTTTCTGGACAGCAAACAATCCGCACCGGCGCACCACGGGAGATTGCCGGAGAGGTCACTACATGCTGGGAGCTACGTCGCGAAGTGACCTTGCGCCCAGCTGATCAACAGGGTCCGTGAAACTCTGTTTTATCCTCATGTCATCTGCCACGGTAAAGAACGCCGCCGATGTATAGACACTCTTGCGTCATTCAACCCTAGGCAACGCTCTGAGATGAGAATCATGCTCTAAATTGTCCAAAAGAAACTTTTAATATTCAGTTCTGTTCAATAAACCAATTATTTTAAATTCAAAGAAAATAATAGGTGTTGTAAACACTGCTTTCAATAACTTCCTTTCCAATGTATCAGTATATCATTTGAATAGATGAAGATTTGTGTTTTTTAATGGTATTTTAAATGTACAATTGCTTTGATTAAAAGTATTTCAGAATTGGAATGACGCTCTCTCGGATAGAGAACACTTCCATTCTTGGCGCCTACCGGTTTAATTTTGCAAATTGACTTATTAATTAATACATCTCATTATTTCATTCTAATTTTAATAACGTGTTAAAAACTAGACGTTACAAAGCATTTATGAATTTTGAACAGCAATATTTTGTCGAAATTCAGATAGGACCAGAGAACTGACACATTTTTTTTTACAGAATAAATCAAGACGAATTTAGTTTTATAAATAATTTAAGCAGCTTTCTTGAACTCCGAGTTACTGAAGTTACGGCATTTTTATACTGATGGAAGTAGTTCCGTATTTATCGTGCTGAATGAGACCTGGACCACGAATAAAAGTAATACCACGCACTATGGCATAAGGTTTTAGGATTCCTAATTTATTTTTAATTTAATTAGTTCCCTAATTCTGACATTATTCATTCAGTTGAACTTCCACCTGTATCCGTGTGCAAACTACATCAGAAATATGTACAAATTACAAAATAAGGTTATGAGCATTACGTAACTATTCTATTTATTTAAGCAACTGCAGATAAAAGAATTATCAGAAAACTCCGTTAAACCCGTCATTTTTGACGGGCTTTGAAGCTGGTTAGCATAATCGGTGATAATTAACGCTCACTACCACGATTTTGTACTAACACACATGCCGTTGTTATCAGGGCAATTAAGACTGAGTTCGTGACGTCACAACCTGGTGGTCATCGTGACCAAACTGGCCTTTTAATAGCGCTGATGACGATATAGTAGTGTTATAGCTACCAGCTCTTGTTTCATCAAGGAAATTACTGTATCGCAAAAAATTAATAATTTACTAATTTTCCAAACAGATTTAGATTCTCAGATTCTCATTTTCAGAATACTTCGAATTAATTTAAATTCACTTTAAAATATATGGGATGTGGGATTCTGGTACAGAATGTTGTGTTTTTTTTTTTTTTCGTTTTCCATGAGATTTGTTTTGAGCTCCGTTTTGAAAATGAGTGTCGGAGTATTAACTCCTTTGCTTTCTCCTATTATGTATAACCGTGTTAACATTTGGTTTTGAATAGTGTAAGGTATGTTCTGTGAGGTAAGCGTCAATTGTTTGTGTAACGTGTAATTTTGGAGGCCAAAGTTCTTTAGTGTTGAAGTAGACGTCAAAAATTATAAAAATCACTTTAAAAAAGTAGCTCTGAATTGTACCAAATTACAAACTTGATTTCATGATAGTAAGGTATTGCAAAATAAACTAAATAAAATACTCACCAAGCTTGTTGGGTGAGCGGTTAACGCTCTGGCCTCGCATTCGGGAGGACGCCGGTTCGAATCCCTGTCCGGCATTCCAGATCTGGGTTTGCATAGTTTCCCCAGATCACTCCAGGCGAATGCCAGGATGCTTCCTTCAAAAGACCATGTTCGAATTCCTTCCCCGTTCCTTGTCCACAGTCCCATCCCGCCTCTAATGACCTCGACAAGGCATAACGCCGCAAGTCCACATTTGGAATACTGTTGTGGAATTTGGGATCCGTATCGCAAGGGATTGATTGACACATTAGAGAAAGTACAGAGAAGAGCCGCTCGATTCGTGACTGCTAGTTACAGTCCTTACGTAAGTGTCACAGAGCTAATTCGTGGGTTGGGCTGGGATTGTTTGGCGGACAGACGACGTCGTTTTCGTTTGAATTTGCTGGAGAATATGCGAAAATCTTTAAGTTACGAGTGCAACGAAATACTTCTTCCGCCAACCTATTTAGGGCGCAATGACAGGAGGGATAAGATTAGAGAAATAATATGCCGTACTGATTCATTTATGTATTCCTTCTTTCCTCTATCTGTTCGGGATTGGAATGCGCAGAATTAGGATTGGTGCTTAGCACCCTCTGCCACCCACAGTATTTGTGATTTGCAGAGTATAGATGTAGATGTAGAAGTAAAAAACAAAACAAAAAAATTAAAAAAACTTTCAAACTTTGTACCAGCTCCTGGTGGTTTTAGAAACCTACAAACCACGAAGTTTTTTTTTTAATTTACATTTTTTTTAAATTTAGCTTATCTCTTGATAATTTCATACAGCTATGCTTCTTTAATGGACTAAAAAGGATCAACAAACATTTGTAACGCTACAGATTACTGCATATTCTCTTTTGTTATAATTACAGATATATTTAATGTATAATCCAAAAAGAATTTTGCGTTTGCAACTTGTAATTAAAAAATATTATTTTTTATTAGAATTATATACCTCTTTAATTTAGGCAATCTTGCGATCGAAATACAAGAATTTTAGTTTAAGGCAAACAATAACCATTCCGTACGTACCGGTATCGACATGTTACTGTGGAACGTTGTACCAGCTCAACAACTTCCCAGGGTCTTTCCTTTCCTGGTAAGGAAGTATTTGCTATTTTTACTTTTTGTTTGAATGGCTGGATGTGTGGGTGTTCATTTCAGTGTATTGCTTATGTTGTGAATGAGAGATGAAAAAAGGAGCAAAATGAAACCCAGTTCCGGCCTATTAAGGGATACTCCTTCCAACACCACCAAGACGACTACCAATTCGACTGGCCAGTTTACCACCAACAGCCGCATCCCTAACTTCATGTCCACTGTGGAGAGGTTTTGGATTTAACCCTCGACCTAAGTGCACAATTTGGCGATTAGAAATGTGCTACGTCAACCTACTATAACCTACCGACCAAGACCCGAAGGCGACAATGCAAATAATAACACAATAAAATTTATTAGAAATACTAAAAAATAGATTCACACATTTGTTGGCTCGATTATTACATCGTGTTGAATGATTTATTGATATTTCATTTCTGTCTTTATCAAGGTAAAAAATATCGACTCTAGGGGCTAATATATGCTAATTGTGGTCAACATTGCTTTCATAAAATTAATTCATGCAGGGAAAATGGAGGCAGTACTAGAGTGCAGAAATTAATGCATTGACGATTGTGAGATACTGTGTGCGGTGCAGTGACGTTAGCAGAGATGGCGACCGTGTTGTATGGAACTGCAGTCCAGGCACGTGCACTCGATTCATCACGAACCTGGCTCTGTTGATCACGAACCTGGCTCACTCTGTAGCGGCCTAATTACTGTACTCTACCACAAGACCACCACTGAAAAGCGCGAATCTGTAAAGGAAATCACCTCACAATGCGTAATTGTTCATTATATGGAAAAAAGAAATTCTATGTGGTGGTCTGCTCCCCTCGACCACAGCCATAAATGCGAAAGGTATATAATTATATTTTCCCTTTTTTTTTAGGGTGAAAACATTTGTTGTATTAGCTGAAACACTAGTGTTTTTCAACACCATTTAATGTCGTACATGAGTTTCTTTATTCTTGTGTATTACTGTGGAGTGTTGAGTCTTTAAACTCAACATTAATTTTGTAGTATGGCGTTCCTGGCAGGTTACTCAAGAAGCAAAGGAAGATACATGCACGATCAAAGAGGACGATGCATCGGACTGATTTAGATAAGTTAGAGGAGATAAGGGGACGTGTTAAGAATTCGATGCGTGAGGCCCTACTGCCTTTAATAACTTTCGTGAAAATTCTCCCTCTAAGAGCCTCACTGGCAACCCTATTGCAGTAGGTATGAAAAGTAGTGCATGGAAGGGAAAAGATGACCATGGCCACAAGCTGGCACTCGATTTCAGGCACAAGGGTGTGGGAAGATTTTCTTTTTTAGGTAAGGGTGTCAGGGATTGGAATGAGTTACCGAGGGGAATGATGAATAACCTACCGAAAACGTTAAAAGAATTTAAAGTTAAAATTTGTAGAGGGCAAATGTAGGTGAGTGTAGGATAGGGGGAAGTTGGGTGTGTAGGGAAATTGCCACCGGAGCGTGTTTCCATAGCAATTAAATTAAATTAAATTAAATTGATGTAAACACTTAACTGTCACTCAGTCAGTATTTGCGGCAGAACCACATGTGCAGGCGGCACCTAAACCACATGGCGGTAATGCTCAGTGGATTATGAGTCACAATGGAGTCAAGGAAAACAAAAGAACGGACACTACTACTGCAACCAACGCTTCCCACCGACAGCATTATCAACACCTATGTGTGAGAAACGGCATAAATATCTAGCTAATTGCATCTTTATTTGTCTAAAGTTGGGAACTACTATCAAGGAATAAATAGTTAAGTTTCTCACTCGGTGAGTGTCGCTAATATTAAGCCGCGTTCCCTCGTAATGTAGGCGAGACGGGACGGGACCTCATTAGCCGAAGTGTAGGGACGAGCGCGCGCCGCAGGTTAGCCCTCGCTTACCTCGCCGCCACCTCCCCACCACGTTGCCTAGTGTCGTTTGGCACAGAGCACCAATAGAAGGGGTGCACACCGCTGCTGCAAACCGATGACAACAGCGCACCTCCACACACGCCTGTGATGTTTACCGACACAGAGTGGGCAGCTGCATCTCATCTCCGCTAGCAGAGGTGGCCCTGTTCCCATGGCGTGTTGTTGAGTATTCGTCCCTTCACATCCCGTCCCGCATCCGTTACAAGATATCATGGGAACGCGGCTTTAGAAAGACGGCTGGACGTGGCTATCTGTCGGCGTTCCTACAGTGTTTAAAGTGCCAGATGTTTGGACGTAGCTCTATGAACATCACGCATCTGATATCTCGCCCCAACATCAAGGACGTCACAGCTTTGGACAAGCGCAGTCCTATGTGATTACTAATCTCTACTAGCCAGAGCTAATGGCTGGGAATGACAAAGATGATCGGTGGATAGAAGAAGAAAGACAAAACGAACGATCATGTGAAGCATCCTCCGAGTCACTAATTGCATACAACAGTAAGGGAAACGCACGAGGAGCACAGTGGTGGCTTTTAATCTACTACATAATTTCCTAAGCTCACTCAATCACCTCGATAGCTTATTGGCTGGAGAACAGTGACGTCGCGTGACAGCCGTCTCTTGCAAATTAACAGCGACCAGAGATATCATTAGAAGAAATTTGTGGTTATGTCCGCAATCTAATACCTAAGCAACTGCTACAAAATTAATTGCCATAATTCATTCTCTTTTACATTTGCATTTTCATTTGCTTTTCGTACCAAATCATAGTTAAAATTATCGATATACTTCAGTGCTGAAAAAAATGTCGAACTGCTTTTCAGTAACATGCCGATAACGAAAGCAATATAATTTTTTTAAAAAAAACTAAAATTATTCTTAGTCTCTGCTGTAACCACGAATGCAAATTGTCACTCCGCCCTAGGCTAAAATTTAATTTAATCAAAACTTTCGCTAATGTTATTGCTTAACGACGTTTATACATAACGGTTTATTTGCTTTTTACGTATTTTATTGACCACTTTAATTAATGTTCTTTATACATGTTCGCTGTATGCGAGTTATTAGGTTATTTAAAGTGGACATCAGATCAAATATGTTACAGAATCGAGTATTCTGGCAATTCATTTCTTCAGTGTTTCTCAACTATTTGTTAATATGGAATTTGCATTAAGTTCTCTGGCCGTTACAGACGCTATGTCCAATAGATAACAATATGTATATTTCTCCAGCCTTAATAAGAAGCAACGTTATGCTTTCGAAGCAACTGCGCACTCCCTTTAAACAGAAATTCTTCAAATTTCACCGAGTGAACTGTAGTTTCTATTTCAGCAGGTCCGAGTATACCAACTACAACCTTTGAAACAATTATACGACCGTGCTATCGGCTCAGTCCGTGTTTAACGTATCTGTTAATACGCGTACTTCTGAGTTCTTCAAGCCCAAGAGATTTATTTACCCTAAGGGTGAATTACAGGTCAAGTTCGCATTTGGACAGATAACGTCAACCTGTCATAACCTTTGAACTTAAAAACTAGAACTCTTCTAGACCAGTGACGATACGCAAAAAATGATCACACTAGTTAATTAATAATACTACTCCCCGAAACAACTCTTTGTAACTGGAATAACAGTTCTCTCTCATAACAAGGTTCTCTTCTAAGCGCAACTTATCTACTTCATTTAATAACATATTTTTGCGAAATATCTCCTTGCCTCATTAATTCTTCTCACATACTCATTTGTTTTTTAATGTGTTGCATCCGCTCAGGTGCGTTGGTAGGTAAAGTTCAGATTTTTTTTTCCATCCTTGGTGGGTTTATACGCTTCATCCAGTCAAACCATTTGTGGAATGTTTTCAGAGTTAATAGCGTGACAATATTTCAGCGATCACTCAAATAATCATTTCGTGCTAAATGAAGCGACATTGACGAGCGAATTTCTACCCAAAAGTATTACAAACAAATTAATTGGCACCATTAACGCCGCCGTGTTTTAACAAGCTGGCGTGTGCGTGGCTTACGCACAACAGTTTGCGCAAATATCTCGTTATAACTGAAATCGTTTACTGCATTGTTTTTAGAAATAATGCATTTGCGCTATTGAGTGGCGTTTTTAATGAGCACAGGTAGTGCTACCGTGTTTTCCAAAGCTACCTGATCCAACAGTCATTTTCAAGTGTTTATCTAACTGGGTTCAATATTTACCATTCGAATCACCCCATTTGAAGTATACCAGCTATAGAGTGTGATGTTATTTTTACCAGTGTAGCCCGTGACCGTTTTTTTGCGTTTCATCACGGGTCTAGAATAGTTCCGGTTTCTAGGCTGGAAGATTATAACAGGTTGACCTGATTTGACCAAATGTAAACTTGACCTGTGTTTCAGGGTGAATAAAATCTGTTGAGCTTGAAGAAATCAGAAGCATTAATAGAGGTAGGTATTAAACACCAACAGAGAATCGTATTATTGCTAAAATAGAAACTTACTTGTATTTGACCCTTAACGTTCACTCTGCTAAATTTAAATAATTCCTGTTTGTTTGGAAAGCATCAAGTTTTTTTTTTTTTTTTTTTTTTTTTTTTTTTTTTTTTTTTTTTTTTTTTTTTTACTAAATACACATTCCATATTATTAAACAGTAAAGCAGCTCAGAAGAAGTGAATTTCCATAATACTCGATTCGGTAACATATTTGGTCTGATGTTCACTTAAAATAACCTAATAACTCACGTACAGCGAACATGAATAAAAGCCATTAACGAAAGTGGTCACTAAAATCCCTAAAAAGCAAATAAACCGTAATGCATAAACTTTGGTCAAGCAACAACATTAGTGAAAATTTTCATAATTAGATTGAAATTTTTCCAAGCCGGAATTGTGATTACAACAGAGACCAAGAGTAATTTTTTTAAGTTTTTTTAAGTTGCTTTCATTAGCAACATGTTACTGAAAAGCAGATCCACTTTTTTTTCAGCCGCAAAATTTATTAATAATTTTTTTTAACTTGAGAAAGCTACGAAAAGCAAACTTAATGACTGTATTATGGCTATTAACTTGGTAGTAGTTGCTTAGCTATTAAATTGTGGACGTAACCACGAATTTCTTATAATGTTATCTCTGGTCGCTGTTCTGCAAGCGAAGGCTGTCCCATGACGTCACAATTTTCCAACGATAGCTATCAAGATTAGTAAGTGACCTA
>JARYHS010013631.1:180653775-180675770 GCA_031002005.1 Vandiemenella viatica
TGTAGCCAGCCTTTCGAAGTTATAGTATTCTTTTGTAATCACCTCGTACAATCAAAGTAAAAAATATGTTGAAGGTGGTCGTAGTTAATTTTGCCAGTACGCTTATACTTCTTTGTCGTTTGAAAGTTTCTTTACATTGACAAATATAGACTGCATGAGGGATTATCGAAAGCCGTCCTGCGTAGTTCTGCTAATTTAGCTAGCGTAGGAGCAGGAATTTGATTTCTAGATCTAGTGCTGAGATCAAAATATTGCCTCTTTGAGACGGATTAAAAGTAGTACGAAGAGTTTAAGGAACAACACGACGTAGTAAATACCAAATCACGATTATGAAATGCTTGTAAATAGTTTTCGCTGTCCCACTTATATGCGCCAGTCACTTTTAAGCTTCGTTTCACAAGCATAGTTGGGTACCCATAATTTATCTACATCAAAAATGTCTCTCCTTGTGAACAGATTCAAAAAATTCTGAAATCTTTGTTAAGGCTTACCGCCATACGGTTTGTATTCAACATTCCTGACTCCAATCTAGAAGAGTCCTTAAGGTTTCCGAAGATTATCTTCACAGTTACTTTAGTTCTTACAGTTATTTCACTAATTGTTATTGGTGTGTCTTCATTAATATCATCTTGATTGGAAACTTTGTATGCCGTATAGTATTTTTACGTAATTTATTTATTTATTTATTTATCAATCTTGTTCCATGGATCCCTGCTGAGGAAGTACCTCTGGGATGTGAAACATGTCATTGTTGATACATATACACATAATATGAGTCATATCATAGTAAATATATATATATATATATATATACATATTTTACAAATACAAGAAATAATAATAAACATACATTTTTGCAACAGAGTTTTGCAAACGTCATAATGAGTACAATTAATTATTTTCTTCAAATTCTTGAATGGAGTAGAAGGAGTTGCCAATAAGATAATCTCTAAGTTTTTGTTTAAATACTTCTTTATTATCTGAAAGCTGTTTTATACGATTAGGTAGTTTATTAAACAGATGTATCCCAGAATAATTAACTCCTCTTTGTACTAATGACAGAGATGTTTGTGTTTTATGCAAGTTATTTCTGTTTCTTGTATTGAAACTGTGTACCTGTGAATTAGGTGTAAACAGGTTAAAATTTTCTATGACAAAGCTCATGAGAGAATATATATACTGAGAATACATTGTAAGAATATTGAGTTTCTTAAAGAGTTGTCTGCAAGAAGTTCTTGGTTTTACCCTACACAGAAACCTAATAGCTCTTTTCTGTGCTATGAAAACTTTTTTACTTTGTGAAGAGTTTCCCCAAAAAATTATGCCATATGACATTACTGAATGAAAATATGAGGAATACATCTGTTTCATTAATTATAGATCTGCTGTTAGAGAAAGTGTTCGTATTACGAAGGTGGCACTACTTAATTTTGTCAGTAGTGTAGTGATATGATCATGCCAACAGAGTTTCTGATCTATTTTAATACCAAGAAATTTTATACTCTCTGTTTCTAAGATTGTGTTGTTTTTATAGTTTATACATATATCTGGCTGTGCATAGTTTTTTGTTTTAAACCTAATATAATGTGTTTTTTCAAAATTTAATTTTAATGAATTTGCCTTAAACCAATTTGCTACTACTCCAAGTACTTCATTTACATTAAATTCTATAGTACTGTTTGGTGTTTTACGCACAGTCAGGTTAGTGTCGTCTGCAAATAAAACACTCTTAACTATGTCGGATAAATTTCCAGGAAGGTCATTGATGTATAACAGAAAGAGGAGGGGACCTAAGACAGAGCCTTGTGGAATTCCATGTTTTGTTTTCTCCCAGTCTGATGAAGCATCTTTACTTATTTTAGAATCAAAAATTGAAACTTTTTGCATTCGGCTTTCAATGTATGATTTAAACCATTTACCTGCGGTCCCAAAAATACCATAGTATTCCATTTTTTCAAAAGTAATTCATGATTTACACAGTCAAATGCTTTCGCAAGATCACAAAATATTCCTACAGGATTCATTTTATTATTCAGTTCCTCAAATGTGTTATTTAAAAATGAATATATAGCCATTTCTATGGATGATCCTTTTTTGAACCCAAATTGTGAATTAGTGAGGATATTATAGTGTGTAACATGTTTTATTACTCTACTATACATGACTTTTTCAAAAACCTTTGAGAATGTTGAAAGTAATGAAATGGGACGATAGTTGTCTACACATGTTACTTCTCCTTTTTTAAATAATGGTTTTACAACAGCATATTTTAGTCTATCGGGAAAAACACCTTGTATTAAGGATTCATTACAAATGTGAGCAAGTACATGACTGATGCAGTCTGAACATCTTTACTTGAAATATTGTCATAGCTGGAAGAATTTTAGGTTTTAATTGTTTAATGAGTTTATTTATTTCTGAGACTGTTACTGGTGGCAATTTCATCTCCACAAAGCTATTTGGGAAAGCAGTCTCAAGAAGCCTTAGAACACTATGTGGGGATTGCTTTTCTATGCCTAATTTATCTACTACTGACGTAAAATGTTTGTTAAATAATTCACAAAATTCCCCTACTTCGCTATACACATATCCATTTTGTTCTATTTTTATGTCTTTAGTGTGATTTACAGTTTTCCTGTTTCAGTCTTAATTTTATTCCATATTGTTCTCATTTTATTGTCTGAATTTTCAATTTTCGCCGATATGTACCTGTTTTTGGCCTTCCTTATTACATTTCTTAGTATTTTAGAATAAAGTTTATAGTGAACTTTCAGCGCATAGTTATCTGATTCTCTCATTTTTAAATAAAGGTCCCTCTTTGTTTTACTAGAGATTCTAATACCCTTTGTTATCCATCCCATGCCCAGTTCATTGTTTGGAGTGTTGAGAATTTCCTTTTTTTGAAATTACCTTCAAGTTTTAAACTATTGTCAAACTTTTACAGTAGAATTTATGTAACTTGTGCAATTGAGACTTCGAACTCCGCACAGACTGTGAGAAAAATTCCTGGTGGTACTAGAAACTTATCATTATGCTGTGCGAAAGGTTTAAATGATGCTTCCGTTTCTTCATCATGATAATATTAACGAGTGTGGAAACTTTTGTGTAGCATTTAGCGTATTCATACAAACTAAGCGCTGTTACGTCAACGATAATTACTAAAGTAAGCCGCACCTACTTCAAAAGCCTACTTCATTTTAGATACGCCTTCGTGCTAGGTGGGCACCGTACTTAATTTTATATAATGTTATATCTCGTTCCAATCTAAGAAACAAACTTGTAACATTTTATTTGTGCGTTGGTTGGCAACGGGAAGATATAGTGGTACTGACACTTGACGAAATAAAAGAATATTGGAATCAGAAAACCACAGAAGAACAACCAAGTATGATTTGATGGTTGCACAATGGTCTTGACAGATATGTCGTATTTGGTAGGACAGATGGCAGTCCGTGGACAGTAATCGACGGCTGTGGAGCGCCCCGTCACGTTGTCGCGTGTGCCATTACAGAAATGATTCTGCTACAGTAAAATTTCTTACTGCTAGTAGTACCCATCCCGTCCATTAGAATGCAGTACACTATTGATGAAATTGGTTTACTATATGGCATAGCATTAGCAAAATTAACACTTTTGCTAGTTTTTTCCACCTATTTATCGACAACATTTGTTGAAGGTATTTTTAGGAACTTTTCTGTACAATACATTTATTTGTTTATTTGTCGTATGGCAAGCAACTAATACAATAATAAATATATACAATGACAAGTACGTTGGTAGCGTTCACAAGCTGATGTCTAATTCTTCCAGCCATTCTAAGAAGGAACTTGTAGCTCCAAAAACATCTTCATATGGTCCATCATACTTCCGTAGAGGGCATTCCCTGATAATATGCTCCACACTCTGGGAAGGAGCTCCGCAGTCACATGCAGGAGAATCCTGAAGACCCCACTTATACAGCATGGCGTTGCATTTCGCATGGCCTGTTCTTAGGCGATTTAGTTTGACCCACTGGTCTCTATTTAGATGGAATCCTGGAAGTCCAGTTGTGGGATCTTTAATATCTGAATGTTTTACAGATGTGGAGTTCCAGCTTTGTCGCCATTTTTCCATGACATCAAAGTCAAATACATCTTGCCATACCGGATTTCTTGATTTAAGACGAGTGGGTGGTAAGTTATTTAGAACCTCGTGGATTGGGAGATCCTGTGGATGATCAGGATGGTGTAGTTTTATCCACTCACGTGCCGTTGCTTCTTGGCGTCTTATCTCTGGAGGTGGTATTTTGCTGATCAGGTGCAACCAGGGGACTGTTGTGGATTTTAGGGTGCCAGTTATTACTCTCATACACTCATTCAGGTGGACGTCGATTTTTCTAGTGTGAGTACTACGTTGCCACACTGGAGCACAGTACTCAGCAACAGGGTAAACCATGGTGAGAGCGGTTGTTCGTGGTGTGTTCGCATCAGCTCCCCATGAAGAACCAGCTAGCTTCTTCATGATGTTGTTTCGTGTTTTCAGTTTCTGACTTGTGTTTTCGAGGTGGTTTTTGAATGTTAAGGAGCGGTCTAAGGTGATGCCAAGATATTTAGGATGGAAATTATGTTTCACCCTCTGGTGGCAGAAGTTCACTTTGAACTGCTGATGTGCTATTCTATTGCTCAAGTGGAATGCGCATACTTCTGTTTTCATTGGGTTCGGACAAAGTCTCCACTTTCTATAATATGTGTTCAAGGTTTCTAAGTCGTTAGAGAGAATGCTCTCACCTTCCTCTAATGTGGCAGTTTGGACGGCGATAGCTAAGTCGTCAGCGTAGCAGAATTTATTGCCGGTTGTTTCTGGCATGTCACTGGTGTACAAGTTGAAGAGCAATGGAGCTAGTACTGACCCTTGAGGTAATCCATTTTTTATTGTAAATGACTTACTTGTCTTATGTCCGACGGTGACCTTAAAATATCTGTTGGTCAGCATATTCCTCAGGAGTGATGTTAGTTTCCTGCAGGGTATATGTTTTTTTAAGTTTAAGTAGCAGTCCATCCAGCCAAACTGTATCATATGCCGCTGTTAAATCGACAAAGGCTACTGATGTTTTTAACTTCTTCTGAAATCCAGCCTCAATGTATGATGTCAGTGCTAATACTTGCTCACAACAGCTCCGTTTTAGTCTGAAACCTGCCTGATATGTTGGTGTTATGATATTTATTATTCCTTGTATGCGGTTAAGGATGAGGCGTTCTAGAAGCTTATAGCAAACACTGAGTAGAGCAATAGGTCGATAGTTTGAAGCATCATCTGCTGGTTTGCCTGGTTTGAGGATCGTCAAGGTGTGAGCCATCTTAAATTCTGGGGGGACTATCCCAGTGTCCAGGATATCACTGAAGAAGTTCTTGAGCCAAGTTCTTCCCTGCTTGCCGAGACATCTTATGAATTCTGGGAAAATGCCATCTAACCCTGCAGCCTTCCTCATTTTTAGCATTTTGATGGCTTTCTCAACTTCTTCATGACTAAATGGATTAGAAAGGATAGGATTATTTCTAAGGTTGTTATCCATTTCAATCATCTCTTTCTCCATCTGTTTCTTCATGGCAGGATCTATTGGGACTTTGTCAGCTCTTGTTTTTATGTGCAATGCCATTTCAGCTAGTGTAATTCCTGGCTCCTCTTTGCACATGTTGAGGCTGCACCCAGTTTTCTAAGGAGAGTCCATGAATTTCTACTGGAGTGAGTAAAGCTCATTTGAGAAGTTAGCTCTTTCCATTTCTGTTTCCTCCCTTCATTCAATTTTTCTAATATTCTTTTTCCTGTTTCAGGGTCACCAGTTTTTTGAAAATTTTCATATAAAGTTTGCGTAGATTTTTCCCAGCATGGAATGTATTGCTTCCTGTACCCTCGCGGGATGTTTCGTTTAGCTGCAGCAATAATAATACCTACAAATCTCTTGTAGTTTTTCACTTTTGGGGGTATCCATCGCAGGTTATTATCTACCTCGGAGCTATAATTGTCCCAGTTTTCCCTCTTTAAATTCCATCTTGGTTTATGAATTGATCTGATAACAGGTATTGTGATACCAACACTGATTAGTGTGGGCCTGTGTTGGCTTCTGGGAAAATGCTGAAGAACTTTCCTTGTGTGGTCTAAAGGTTTTCTTTCATCTGTGGAAACAAAGACCAGATCAGGATTGGTGTCAGATTGCCATCTAGCAGAGTGGAATGTTTTCTTTTCTTTAGCATCATAGCTGAGATACAGGTCTTGACTTTCGCACCACACAGTGAGTTTCTCACCGTTTTCATCAGAATTTGGGTAACCCCAGGATGTATGTCGGCTGTTAAAGTCTCCTACATATATGCAAGGTTTTGGTAGTGAGGGCAGTGGTGGAGTTGGCCAGTTGGAAAGAGGTGGTTTGTAAACTGATGCAACAGTTAATTGTTGAGTTTGGCAGTAATTATTTCCACTTCATTGACTTTTTGACACCTCACTTCCGAGATGTTGCAAATGTTACTTTTGGCATACATGGCTGATCCGTGTATAGGAGAGGGAAGTATCGCTATCATTCTGTATCCTGCAATCTTGCCCTGCTTTCCAAATCTTTTTCAGTCATGTGGGTCTCTTGAACAGCTAAGATGTCGATTTTGAGGTCAGTAGCTAGTTTGCTAAGGTATTCACATTTAGCAATTGTTAATCCTTCTGCATTTATTTGAAGAATCTGAGCGCTGTGTCCAAACGTTCTGGTCAGTTGGCTCAGATTTTTCATCTTCTGATGTTGCTTTGTGTGACCGTGAGAGATACGGGATCTAGTTCGGTCGCCTATTGTGTAGATTATCAGCCGTCCTGCATCAGCAGTCCGTTGTCCAGGGTACACCATGAGGAGGTTATCTACACGTCGTACCCCTGTGCAATAAATGATGCGGTCATATTGGAGACAAATTTAAAGTTCCATATAATAACTTTTTCTAGATGGATTAAGTATTAAAAATTATCTAAAGCTAACAACTTTGACGGATACTTACATCTTTATTTTGCAGGAAACCATTCTAAAACAAATCTTATTTCTATGTTTGACGAGAATTGAACACAGCAAACATTTTTTTTATTTACTTCCACAGATCCATTAGAAATGGTATTACAGCGTTTTACACAAAACAATCGCTTTTTACGAAACAAAACGCATAATATATGTTGATTTGAGGTCCGAAGCTTATTTCGTTTTCCTCTAGGCATGTAACAAACGAACAATAGGTGGAGAGACAATACTGCTCCGTTCTCGTTGGGGTGCAGAATACTGAGAAGTAACGACTAGTTGAAATTTCACAACTGAGATGTTTGAGAATCATCATCCTCATCAACAGTTTTCTGCTCTCGGGCAGGTTTTCACTTGGCTGCTCTCCATTCTGTTCTATATTCTGCCTTTCTCGTTAGGTCCACGTAATTGCCGTCTTCGTTGTTTGAGAATAAGATTTCTTTAACCAGAACGTGTCAGATGTTTAAGCCCACGTGCCCTGGTTGATAAAGGCGATCGACCTGCCCCTTGGCACCCAACAGCTGCAGGTCCAGTTGCTGGCTTGAAACATTGATGGCGCTCTGCTACATACATGTCGGACGGACGGCGGAATCAGATTGTCGTCTGTGCATGTCCGAGCAGAGGCTGCACGGAGCTCTGCATACGTCACGAACAGAACCAGCAAAACCTACAAGACGTCTTCAGCTGTTACACTACAAATTTTTATGGCTACCACTAATCTAGATTTCAGATAAACACTTCATTCCTATTAGGTGCTGCAAAATACTGCATGTCTCAAGTATTCTACAATAATATGGAGATCAAAAATTGTGTTTCGAGCTTTGGTTGAGTCTTGCTTGGTATTAACCTGATTCTGACGGTAAGTTCTTTTGTGTCAAATTCTGTTTTTTGTTTCAGTTGTCCACGTGCGTATGTTTATTGTATAGAAGTCTAAATGAGTGAATGATATTCCGTATATACATATATTTGTAAAGTAAACGCAGAACAAGATTCAAACAATTCACAAAGGCATGAAAAGTTTGATAGTCACTGTCATTGCTAATACTCCTTTAGAACGGATGACAGTCATGAAATGAAGATAGAGAGGCCTTTCGTTTCTCCAGGGAGAAAAAAAGCTTCGTTGAAGAAACTGGAAACAGACACAACATGTAACGTCAGTGTTTGGAGTTTATTTTATTTCTCGTGTCCAGGACATTACAAGTTGAAACAAAACAAATAAAATTAATGAATTAATATCAAGCCTATGAACTATAGTACACAATTAAATGGAATGTGACCAGAATTCCGCAATCCTGATGGCCTTCTCATTTGCCCTAAAAAGGTCATCGATTTCAGGTCCTGTGAAGCTAAATTCGGCATTTGGTGGCTTATACACTGATGTCACGGTGCGTGATTTGATTTCGGTGGTCAGTATTTCTATTTCGCCGTCTGAGGTTACCTCTGTTGAAAGAATCTTCAGATCTGATTGGGCAAAAACTGTACTGCCATACTTTTCACTTGGTCTGTCGTTAATAAGGTACATTCCATTGCTTTTTTACCTTCTGCCATTTGGCCCCTATGTGTCTCTTGAACCAATAAAAAGTCTTATTTTGTGTTTACAGATTTTAGATAATAAAATCTCTTTCTCTGGTGATATACCTTCAATGTTTATTGATATAATCGAGTCGGCTTAAAAAAAAAAAAAAGTTTAGTTTGAAATTTATCTGGGTGGTGGAAGGATCTGCCATTACGGTTATTCCTAATGTTGCCCAGAGTACGCCCGACCGTATTAGCTTTCATATTTCACTATTATGCACGATCTTTAAGGAGGCTCCTTCCGTGTTCCCCAGCATGCCACAAGAAGTGCAGAGAATAATCGAGTGTTTGCTGCATCAAAATAACCACTGTATCATCTCTGATACAAATTGCTCATTTTTAAAAATGTTATTTACTAAAACCATTTTTTTATATAACTGTCGGAATGTCTATTTATGATTTATTTCTTACAGAGATATTAAATGGCTTGATTAATCATTATAATTTTTCACTTAATTATCTATATTTAAATGCTGCCATGCAGAGTAGAAACTATAAACTGTATGGTTGTTAGCAGTACATTCAGGTGTTAATACTTTCGCACATGATGAAGTATATATTTCTACTGAATTAGATAATTCACATTGGAAACAAAAAAATTCTTCGCTTCCATTGAGAGCAATGTTAATTGGAGACCTTCTTGGTGTGGAATGTTCTGAGTTTTACCGTTAGCTGAAGTATTTTAATTCCTTAAAAAGGTTATATTTATTACTCAGCTCATAGCAAATATTTTGAAAATATCTGAGCCGTAAATATAAAGAAAGAGGAATATTTAAAAAATCTTTTACCAATGAGGCGTAATTTGTGAAAACAGACAGAAAGACAGACATAACTTTTGTTTGACTGACCACTGCATTGTTAATCCGCGGAACTGGTCCCGTAAAGGATGTATTTTTTTTTTCAAGGAAGTACAGACAAATTTATAATTCTATATGTACAGTTAATTAAGTAACAGTGCGATTTAGAGTCGAAATTTCTCATTTTTTCGCTAAATGATTTCGTTGTCATAGACACCCGACATGGACGTTTACGGACAACTAATATATCATGACTCTGTGATCTGTGCTAAATATATACATGACTTCAGATGATATATTATCCAAAACCACAAATCTGGACCAGGCGTACCGCAACCACAATTCAGCACGCTTTTCCGTGCCGTGTGCCAAATCGTTAACAGTACAGGACCGCAACTGCTATATGAATCAAACGACTGAAATATTAAGCGCAATTTTCAGCGCTTATTTCCGTATTTACCTCACAAACAGGCCGCTTCCGTGACGGTGCATTGGGTTTTGTTTATTGTCTAAACACATCGTGAATCAGAAAATATGGTGCTTTACTGAATATTTACTGTAATAACCCGCTGCATCAGATGGAATGCCTGAAAAAGCTTTAATAAACAGCGTTTGAACTACTATTCGTCAAATTGATGACCAATTTATCTCATTTACAAATATTTTCAAAGTGATTTTCAGAGAGTACTTACAAAATGATTTTTCTCTTGGATTAACTGCAACGGTAAGAGAAATTACATCGAAAATACCGCTTGTGCTGAAAATACATTACGCACTGTGAAGTTAATACGTTGAGCCGATAAATGTGGCCGCTATTGCTGAAGTACAACGTTGAGCAACAGCTGTCAGAATAAAACTCAAACATCGACTGCCAACTTCAGAAACAGAAATTTTTTTCACACATTTCTGGGGCTAATAAATCGTATCACATTCAGATTAATGTCCATGCATTGAATACAGCGGTTTGTGGAGCTGATATGGAAAGATATTAGTGGCTGCCATTTACTGAAGAGGCTAATGGTGGGATGTACCAGAGAAATAGGTTCTATGAGCTATGAAATCTGTGTCAAGTACACGTTTAGTATAGTGGAATAGTATGGTTACTAAGCATAAAAGCTGTAAGTGACCGTATAGACCAGGTAGAAACTGACATGTTTAAGGAGCCGTCTCAGGAGTAGTTGGAAAGCGGCAGGAAGCTGGGGAGAATTTAGACCATTGATTCCCAAAGTGGTCCAGGTGGACCCCCAGGAGTTCACGGGAGACTCGACGGGGGTCTATGTTGGCGTGATAAAAAATGGGGGTTCACGATTCGATAGGGGGGGTCCACGAAAATTTATCTGGTTTCGATAGTAAATAACTTCGATAGTAAAAAAATGTAGGTTTGACTTCACTTATCTATGTAGGCAGATAATATTTTAAGAAGCTCAGCGACTGTTACTTATAAAAACTTGTATATTCCGTTTGCACGTCTAAACAAGTGTTCTTGTAAAACCTTGTATATTTCATATTCAATAAAACGTGGTGGCGGGCGGCGAACGCTTTTTTAGACGTGCAAACGGACGAAATATGAAAAATATCCTGGACTGTGGAGAGTTGCGGAAAAAGTTTTTGATATCGTTTCCCTCGTCATATTCGTCGAAAAGGGTTTTAGTGTAATAACAAACCTTTTAACAAAAAAAAAGGAGCAGATTGAATATTACACAACGCTGGGATTTGCGGTTATTCCTAACAAAACTGAAGCCAAATATTGATAATTTGCTGTCAATCCATCAATTACATCCCTCCCATTAAAATTATGACTATTTTTTAATTGCCATTGTAGAAGTTACGTTATTAATGTTTAATTTTAATTATATTATGTCAGACTGTTATAACAAGTAATAGTGTAATAAATTACAAATTTATTCTAATAAATATATGCAACACGAGAAAATTTACTATTTTGATTTTTAGTTTTACCACTCCGAATGGGGAGCTTTCTAAAAAAAAAAAAAAAAAATAGTAGTGAGAGAATTAATTGGTTTCTTGTGCTGTGATTTGTTTTTTGACAACCACTCTTAGCACAATCAATTAATTAATTAACCAGTCGATTTATCACTTCTTTTTCGAAAACTGTTAATAGGTACGTGGTTGGAACTCAGCCGAAACGCAAATTTTCATGGTTAGATCTTCACATTTTTGACAAATATGAAGATCTAACTAGGTTGGGAATATGGTAGAAATGTAGCTTCAAAGGGGTCCACCGGAACCAGCAAAATTTTGAAAGAGGTCTATGAGAAAAATAAGTTTGGGTACCTCTGATTTAGACCATCTAGCATGACGCATCCGGTTACAGAGAAGCATAAGGAGTCATTAACAAGATCCATACATGACATTTTAAGCTTAACATGGCCGGTATGGGAGAAAATAATAAATATTAATTGAATAATATAACTACCCATGCGATTCCTCTAAGCAAAAGGTATTCCGTTCTTTTTTTTTTTCCTTGACAATAATCAGTTTACGAATATACACCTCCGAAATTTGATTTCTGAGTAAACTTCATTTTAGTGATTTACTACTGTAACATTCATTCGTTGCCTTATATTTTTAATTTATGCTAAACATTTAATCAATACCAGAGTTATTAGACATAAACGTCGAATAATTGCGTCAGCTTGTTCGAGACGCGGTGCTCGAGGACATTTTCATCCCCCGGGATTTGGACAGTAGTGTAGTGTAGGTGGCGGCACACTACACAAAATCAGCTAATTTTGTATCAAAAGCCTATGTTAAATAATAAACTCTTCCATAATGCTTATGAAGTTGCGGCTTAGACAATGTAGATCGTGTTTCGGACATGGAATGTTGAGTTTTACAACCGCGGTATCTTCCGGAAGAGAATGCCTGGATTAACAAATACTGAACTTTATCTTGTTCTGTTTTTCATCTGTCATGCAACAAGACTACACACTTAACAATTACGTATTACGACCATTTACACATATAATAACAGTTCATAAGATTAAGAATTCTCAGGAAGTACTTTGGAGAAACGTTGGAACTTAATCAGGCAAGCAGTGAAGTATTATCAATCCGAATTAACAGACTAGAGTCACATTACCAACTGAGCAAGAACATTTACAGCAAGAATTGATTTTTGCGCTATCCCAGATTAAAGACTTTCTCATGATCTGCCCGAAGCTCTATTCGCAACTAAATCTTTGACACTGAATAGAAATACAATGACGGAAAAAAAAACTAGAAGGGAAAGATACTGACGAAGAAGTTGGGACACGTCAACGAAGAAACCGAATTCAGAAAAAACTCAATTAGTAAGTGTACAGTAAAATCACACCTTGTGGTCCCATAGAGACTGAACATATTTCAACGAAGAATACTAAACAAGCAGCTTGTTATCAATAGGAAGACAATGACACCATTGTAACAGAAGTGATCAAGGACATGGATGAATTGTAAATAAGAGAAAATGACATCAAAGACCAACAAAGATTTGGTAGATTTCTGCGTAAAAGAGAACAAAACAGAACAAAAGAAGCTGGGTTTCTCTGCACAAAGCAGTAACAGCCCGCGAATGCGTGATTACAGCGAGAATATTGGGGCCCACTCTGAGTAAAAAATAAAAAATAAAAAAAAATATGAAATGTCGTTGTCTTTAGATGGCGCATTCGAACAAAGAAGAGCGAGCAAGGCTTGGGAGACCACTAGAGCCAAACTTTAATATTCATATATACAACATCAAATAGCACAATACACTAACCGACACTAATTACCATTAATTACACACTTACAAGAACATTTAGTTTGACGGAGGAAAAGAGCTGATCGTCCTTTTTCTGTGTCTAGTTCTGGATCGAATAAATATAACCAAGTCTATTGTGTGTGAGCGATTAACATTCGGTCCTGGTTCTATCTCGCTTCTGCCATACAAATATTGGTTTTTCACGTTTTCTCCAAATAACCCTAGGAGAAAGCAACGATGGTTCCTCCCCTTTCCATGTCCACAACTACTAACCCGTCTGTAATGTCTTCGAATTCAGCAGGTCGCAGAACCCTATTTAAAAAAAATGCACAGTGTCTATATCAGCGCACTCATTGATTCGGGTCATCTGATTAAAAATTTTAACCATGATTTAGATCTGCACGTCTATGTTTATACATGCATATTGTGTCTACATTGATGCAGAAATCCTTTTCCACCTGCGGCTCTACAAGTGAAATTTGTTCTGCTTTTTGATGTTCTTATAATTTTCCCCTACCGCTGTCATCAAAATTACTACGAGCGCAATATTTACCAGATGGAATAATTCAGTGTCTGCTACGCCATCCCATGTCTGGGGAATATTGTCAATTTGCCTTTATCCTTTGTCCACATTCAGCATTTAGTAATGATTCTTTAAATAATTTTTAAACGACATGATATATGCCCACTTTTGCCTAACTTTGTCAATCCGAGCACCAGAAAAATGTAAAAAAAAAAAAAGAATTCTACACACCAATAATTTACATGGTCCTTATTTTTTTACCTATGCGTATGTATGTATGATCGTATGGGCCAAGTAGGACCGCATTTGCTTTGGATGTGTATACGTCAATGTTACAACCAGGGTTGTTAGCCCTAGAAGGCACCTACAGTTTAACGTGGAATCCGAACCCGGAAACGTTTTGGTATACTTTACAGTAAGTTGTGCGAGAGGTGAAGGGCTTACGAAAATCCCCGTCGAGATGGGGATTCGAACCGAGGACCTTTCGATTTCCAGTCAGATGCCGTGACCACTTTTTTTTTTTTTTTTTTTTTTTTTTTTAAACAACTAGGCCGCTCTATCTATTTATATATTATTAAAGTATCATATAGTACCATTATAACATAACCAATCGAAATGACGTTTCGAATACGTACGGAAACACTCACAGACTCGAAGTGAACTATTAGTTGACCATAACGTAATATTAACTGACTAAATGTTATGCCTGCAGACCACAGGGTGAGATTCGCTGAGATATGCTAACCGAAGCTGGTGAATGAGCGGTAATTGTCAGGCCCGGCAATCAGGTATTCGGGCATTGGATAATCATGGAAAAATTGTGTATATTAACCCGCCAGCTATTTTATTTGTTACTCTTTTCGCGGCCAAATAATTACTCCGGCTTTCTTTTCGTCTACACAAATAATGCATGGAGCCGAGACACCGATGCTTGCAGTTGTGTGGTTGGTTGCCTAACCACCAGTCCTAGCCGCTTCATACGTCGCTACACCGCAGTGGCTGTTGTGGGTAAAGTTGTGCAATTAAAAGTTTCTTTCGTTGTGTTTGGTGCTAGTGTTGGCTGCACTCGACTCACGTTCTGTTGGTCGTCGATTAGAGTGGTTTTAACTAAATGTTCTGCTCCTCTATTTGCATGTGTACTCGGGTTATTATAAACCATTATGTTCAATAATTGTTTAAGGAAATACTTCAAACGATGATTGTATACAACACAGAACAAATAAAGATTTCTGTCTGTTTTAAAATTGCATTTTAACATAATTTTGTATTATGATGCAATTATCTTTTAAATGTCTGGATCAACAATGCCATGTTTATCTTGATTTATATGTGTTCGGCGTTGCAGAAGTTTGTAAACGACATCCAAGTATCCTCACCAATGATGATTACTATTCATTTGCCTAACATGGATTTCCTGTAAGGCTTAACTTAAAACTAATAAAATTTAAATTAACACCAATGCAACTGTTTTTCTAAGCTTTAATGCAGTACGCGTTTCGCCTCCCATCGAGACATCATCAGCGACGAATCTATTTTAAAATTGAAGCATAACATAATTCTAAATTGAAAACGTTTTGTGATTATTTACAACTTTCTATTACGTTTGTGGTTTCCAGGTTCGTAACCAAACATCTCTGCTTTTTCTCCAAAGCATGTTGCCGCTAAAACCATTGTCTTGGCTGCTGCATACTGAATGTACTGAGCAACTGCCGAAAAATGGCCTACAACAACACTGCATTAATAAATTTTAATGTATTTGTATGTTACAAAATGTAAGCACTTGGAGGTGGTAGAATGAGGTCGTTCAACAATGCTGTATGTCAAAAACGAGCCAAACAATCCATACACGTTCAGTGATCGAGCAGGTGCCAAATCGAACATAGATATAACTTTAGCAAATCGAAGAGCAGGAAACCTAGTAAGCGGGTGGAAGGTGATTAAGAACCAAACCACCAGTGATCACAATCTAATAATGTTCGAACTGGGAAGACTGCGGGACGGTGCGCGCGAAGGCGCCTGTACCAATATTCAACGGCGATATGACATCAGCAAAGCCAACTGGCCAAGGTTGAGGAGTTGCTTTATTCCTCCCCAAGTCGAAGATAAAGATTTTGATGTGGACAAGGCTGCGAAAGAAACAATTCGAGCAATCCAAGACGCAATGAGAACTGCAAATCCACTAAAGAAAACAACGGGATTAAAAGACAAACCATGGACAGAAAGATTGCAGAAACTACGAGTCACAATGAGGAAGGCAAGAAAAGCATATCAACGTTGCCTCATAACAGAAGAGAGACAGACTCTTCTAGATAGATATAGGAATAAAAAGCAAGAGTTCAAGGATCTGTTGCTGAAGACAAAACAAAAAAGCTGGGAAGCCTTCGTCAGACAAAATATGAGATCAGGCCCATGGGGCATCCCTTACAAGATTGCCGCTGGAAAAATTAGGCCACCTACAACCTTGTATACAGTAAGAAAACTGGATGGATCTATGACCAGCAACTGGATGGAAACTGCACGGGAGCTACTTGACGTGCTACTTCCAGATGATAGTACGGAAAACGAGACCGTTCGACAAAGTGAACTGCGTCAAAAAATGTGGGATCCCTACGAGAGTGAACATCATAAATGCGTCATATCAGATAAAGAGATAGTAGAGGCAATATTTTCCCTTCCAAAAAGAAAAGCACCTGGACCTGATGGGATACCGGCAGAGGTCCTCCAGGAGCTGGTCGTCCAACTGGTGCCAACCTTAAATAAACTTTTTAACGAATGCCTGGTGCAGGGAAAAATACCAAATGCATGGAAAACGAGTGACGTGATTATCATAGCGAAAGGTGGAGGCAAAGACCCACAACTCCCGAAATCCTATCGTCCAATCTGCTTACTCAATGTTCTAGGGAAAGTACAAGAAAAGATACTTTGCAAGAAACTAAAGGAACACAGGTTAAAACATGGGATGAACCCAAATCAGTATGGGTTTAGAGCAGGCAAGTCAACAGAGGACGCCATCAACCGCTTAATGGAAATAGCTCAAAACTCTTCCAAAAATTATGTGGTTGGAGTATTCGTAGATATCGCTGGCGCATTCGACAATCTCTGGTGGCCCGCGCTGTTCGAACGCTTAAGAAACATCAACTGTCCAAAAAAACCTATATACCAGTTTTAGAGATTATTGTAGAAATAGATATGCCAAATTGCGGTGCCCCAACTAGTACATAGAGAAAAGACTGACGAAAGGTTGCCCGCAGGGATCAGTGTGCGGACCAATTTTCTGGGACATTGGTTTGGAACCGGTCATGGAAATATTGCAACAAATGTCAGAACTGCTGGGTGTGGTGGCATTCGCCGATGATCTCGCACTTCTGATAGACGCGGACACCAGGCAGGAACTCGAAACAAAATGCAAAGCAGTATTGGATTGCCTGAGTAAGTGGTGTGCAGCAGTTAAGTTAAACCTAGCCCCTAGACGACCTACATGCTCCTAAAAGGAACACTCAAACGAAATCCGGTAATTAGGATCCAGGGAAAAACAATAAAGAGAAAAACAGTAGTCCGCTACCTTGGTGTAAACCTGGAGGAACAACTGAAATTTGCGTCTCACATGGAGGAAGTATGTGGAAGAGCAGCACTGGTAATGCACAAATTGATAAGCATTGGCGAACGACGGTTTAATCTGCCTCCGCTCGTCATAAGAAGATATCACGAGGCAATACTGACCTCCATTACTGGATACGCTGCAAGCACTTGGGCCAAGCACCTAAGAAAGGTCAAACCAAAGGAGCTGCTTCGCCGTACGCAGCGAGGAATTCTGCTCAGGCTAACCGGGGCTTACAGAACAACGGCCACAGAAGCACTAACGGTTATACTCGGTATCTGGCCCCTGGACCTGGAAGTAAGGAAGCGAGGAGCGTTATACTGGATTAAAAAAGGAAGGTATGACCAAGCTACTGAAATAATTGGAAGGCCTGTTAAAACCAAAAAAGATATTTGGGATGCGCTGATGGATGAATGGCAGCAAACATGGACTAACAGCAACACGGGCAGAAGGACCTTCGACATGCTTCCTTGCGTGAAAGAGAGAATGAACATGACTCACCTACAACCATCTCCAGGGCTCATACACTACATAACTGGCCATGGCCCATACAACAGTTTCTTAGAACAGAGAGGCCTCAAAGAAACAAACAGGTGCGACTGTGGCGAAGTAAGTACTCCCGAGCACGTGGTTTGGGAGTGCAAACAAACTGAAGAATCAAGAGCATATCTCCAAATGCAACAAAAGAATATATGACATACTGCGTGATACCGAGCTCTGGCACTTGCTGGATGAAGCTGCTAATCTAGCGTCGCAGCGCGAGAAGGCGAGATTTGTTGAATTGAAACAGGCAGAGCGTAGGGGACGCCGCGAGTAACCGGCATCAGAAGCAGAAAGAAGGACAGGAGAGGAAGAAACTCAAGTGTAAAGAACAACCCAAATGTGACTACAAGCACTGCCCATGACTAAGGCGGTGCTGCACCAGGAAGACGACAAAGACTCAATTCATCGTAGTGCCTCTGGAAGCCAGAGGCACCTTCTCCAGGGCTCAGGGGGTGGCCTGCTCTGATTCCAGGAGAGAACTCCTGATGGGGGAGCAGGTGGCTCCAGGGACAAACCGGAGTAGAACGAGACCACTACCTGGAACGTGAAGCTGGCTGACGGCACTTTGTGGTCAGCATGTCAGCAGTCGCCCCGCTGCATCAGCAGAGACAGCTAGCGGCCAGATGTCGACGCAGGCCAGCAGTGGTAAAAGAAGAACGTATACAAATAGACAGTTTATTAATTAGAAGTATGAAAATACAAAGACAATTGCTGGTTTTTGTGTGAATTAGTAAGATGGTAGATTAATTAGTAGATTAGTTGGTAGATTAAGCGGTATATTAATTATTAGAATAATTAGTAGATTTACTATTAGAATACTTAAATCCATTAAATCCTTAAAAATAATTATCCATTATAAAAAAGTAAATTGTTGTAAGAATAAAACTGTAGAAACTAAGGGCCTACTTTAGGTAACAAGGTAAAATCAGGAAATAAAATGTAAAAAACAATGCTGCTCAACCACTTTTGGGGATGGGTTACAATTTCGATTCTAAATTAGCCTTGGGCCACATGATTCTTGTCTTAGTTACAATAGATATTTACGTAAATATAATAAATAAGTATCACAGTTTAATTAAACTCAAAATCTAAAAACCATAAATGAGACCTTTACAGTGGTTTTTATTTTTAATATTATAATCAAAAAGAAAAAAACAACAATGAGACCTTTGAAATTGTTTTTTTAGCTAGCATATTCTAGACCGCTGCTGTTGGCGGACAAAGTCAAATATGCTGGAGGACCACTTCGTGGGGTTGGGCAGCCTTGACGAACAACGAGATCAGAACCGTACCCTCGCGCACCGACCATCATGATTAAGGTTTTCAGGTGATTTCCTGCAGTCGTCAGGGCGAATTCTGGGAAAGTCCCCAATCTCCGCTTCATAAACTACACATTTCACAAACAAAAATACACTTATCATACACAGAACATACTTATACATTTATCAAACGGATGGAAATAGTATAAGTCCTACTGATCCGACAAATCCGATTCTGTCACGGGTAGGATACACGTCCTTTCACTCTCTTAATAGCGCACCGGCGAAAATTTCGCGAAAAAAATGATGTGAAAAGTGAGGTTGAATATGATGTCACCAAAGCTGAGTCATTACTCTTCATACTCCTACTTCATTTATCGATTTTGGTTAAAAAAACCAGGGAGATAAAAGGCTCGGAAGACATTAAACGTATTTTAAAAATATTGATATTTTTACCGTTTAAGGGTCGAATTACGAAAAATTCCTTTCTTGGAATATAATGTTACCACGGCGGAAACCTTAGTCTTTAATATGATACCTCATTTATCTATATCGGTTAGATATTAAGGGAGATAAATCGCTCGTGACACAAAAATGCGTTACAGAAAATTTTATACTTTTTCCCTTTAAGGGCTGAATTCCAAAAACATTCTTTCATAAAATATGATTTCATAATGCTGAGACATTACTCCTTATAATCCCACTTCATTTATCGATTTCTGTTAGATATCCAGAGAGATAAATGGCTCGAGATATTAAAAACGCATTTTACAAAAACTAACATTTTTGCCCTTTAACGGTCGAATTACGAAAAGTTCCTTTCTTAAAATATAATGATACCACGGCGGAGGCCTTATTCTTTAATATGATACCTCATTTATCTATATCGGTTAGATATTAAGGGAGATAAATCGCTCGTGACACAAAACCGCATTGCAAAAATATTGATACTTTTGCCCTTTAAGGGTCGAATTTCGAAAAATTTCTCTCTTAATATATAACGTCACTAAAGTGGAGATCTTAATTTTTAAAATGATACTTCATTAAACGATTACAGGTAAGTATCAAGGGAGATAAGTGACTCGTAACACAGAAAACAGCATTTTAGAAATATTGACATTTTTTTCCCTTTAAGGGTCGAATTCCGAAAACTTCATTCCTTAAAATATGATGTGACCGTAGTGGCGACCATAAGCTTTAAAATGACACCTCATTCATTGATTTCGGTTAAGTATGAAGGAAGATACAGGCTTGTGACAAAAAAATACCTTATAGAAATAATATATATGATATGTCCTTTACCTGAGAGGAAAAAACCGATGGAGAATCAGGATGGTAAATATTTCATCCGGCGTGTTTTTACTAGAATAAAGTAGTATTCGGGGTAATTTTCAGAACGGCAAAACTCGAAACAAACTTCACTCATAGAGTCATAACTGAAGTAGGATAGCTGCTTCACTGTGCACTGTATACAGCAGATCACCTGACATCGAAGTAATCATTCTTCTAGTGTGTTATCGTACTGGGAATAAATGTCGAGGTTTAATGTGTGGTGGAGATACCGTTGTGGGCGTGAAAGAATTTGAAATTTTGTAACAGCGTAATAACGAAGTTTCTCTCGGCCTTGAGAATATATGAAATGTTCTCGGGTGAATAGCCGAGTTAAAGAAGTATTATAAAATGGCGACAACGAATTGAGATCACCGAAATATTGTGTAATTATAACACTTCATTAACTCGGCTAGTCACCCGAGAACATTTCATATGTAGTTAAAATGCGGTATGTAAAAATCATATAGCAAAATGTCGTTTTAGCTGTACAAAAAAAAAAAAAACATGACAAAAACTCGTAATTTACAATAGGAATTTTTTTTAATGATTTAGTATTCATGATGAACGAGGTATGGATAGAAAGAAAATAATTAAACAGATAAGGTATGGCTCAAAATAGAAGTACAGTGGTTTACTAAGTAATATCCGAGATTTTTATTTTAAATACTATTGCTTGTGACACGAACCTCTGGCAAAGCTTTAATTCCTAAATGAGAAGCACGCAAGAACGCTGAGTTTTTAGGATTTCACCTCATGCTGTAGATCCCCTTTCCCCGAAAGGTTAGAGTACACATGACAGAAGCGAATTCGGAAGCTGGTAAGAAACTCCATTAGGTCTTTAAGACTAAACGAAATTAAACACATAATCTAGAAGTTACCGGACAGTTGCAATTTCTAGTGGTCAATTTTACTCTCATTTACTTTTAATTAATGTTTATGATTTCAGTCCTGATCTTAATGCCCTGAGATTTTTTTTTTCAGACTTATCAATAGGACAAATATTTTGTAACATAGCACCACAAGTGGTCTTTCTAAAGCTTATAGTTTTACTTAATACGATAATGTCAGTGGAAACAAAATTTAGATGATTGTTGACATAACAATTTGTTTTGTCATTTCGTAACCATGGTTCTAACGGTGAGTTTAATTGTGCTGTGTTGTGTTTAGTAAAAAATTTTTTTGGTGAAATCGTCTGACCATGAATGTGTCGATTTTGCAGACAGTATATGTTATGCCTTCGTAATAAAAGATTATTACAGATTTTACTAGGAACGTTTATCATCCGTATTTTAAAGTAAGCTAGGTAACAAATTTACCCCATAGGTCCTCAATCATTTTTTTGTTTATTTATTTATTCCATGCAAGATTTGCAAAAGTTATCAGAAGTTAAGAGAAATCCTTGCCATTTGGTGTTTAAAGAGTAAAAAATTACACAAATGTTTATACACTTTTGCTTTTGGGATATTAAAGGCAACAATTTAAATGTGATTGCGTATGTGAACTAGCCATCTACACAGTCCAGAAATTGCAGTCACTCTTCCTGTAGAAAAATTAGAAGTTACCAATTCAAACACTGATGAATAAAATATGTTCAGGAACATCAACGTG
>JARYHS010013631.1:180676770-180702103 GCA_031002005.1 Vandiemenella viatica
GATGTATATGGTGCGGCACTATTTGCTGAGGCTTTGTTAAGGATTCCTTGGGCGACCAAAGAGCTCAATTTTATGAATAATTTTAACGCCAATGCAATTGCAATTGTTGTTTTATTTTCCGAACGCGTTTCGCTTCATTTGTGAAGCATCTTCAGAGGTTTTGTCTGTGGGTATTTATACATATAATTACATTTGTTCTATATTACAATTTAAACATGAAAATTGCGGTTTACAGATTTAAGCTTACTTACATTTTGTAAGGTGACAAGGTCGCCTTACTATATTTATAATTTTAGTGTTTATAATATTTAAAAACATGTTTTATTTTGTATAAAGAGAATTATGTTGAAGTTTTTTGCTGAATAATATAAATATCACTAAAGGTAAGAACAGAGAGTGAGGACTATCTTTGGAAGAAGTGGACTAGGTGAATAATCTTTGGACTGCGCAAGGAATAGTAAGACAGAAAAAACACGGTATGGCAGACATGCTTGATTTCTAGCTGTCGGATGTGTATTGAGATAAAAATAGTGCAAGTTCTTTTATGAGCCGTGTGTGTATTTTTATGTTGTGAAAAAAGGAAAATAAAAGAGTGAATTTTTCGAGTTAATTATATTATCCTGTCGTGTGTTATTTGTATATTTTATTTGCAGAGTTTTTTTTTTCTTTGGTGCCGACTTCTACAGCAAAAAATATTCCTGCTTGAAGTAGAGCACTTAAGTCATTTGTGGAAGCTGACAAAAAGCAGCAGAAAGGAGGGAAGCTTACAATTTTCATGTTTAAATTATAATATAGGACAAATGTAATTATATGTATAAATACCCACAGACAGAACCGCTGAAGATGCTTCGCAAATGAAGCGAAACGCGTTCGGAAAATAAAAAAAACAATTTCAATTGCATTGGCGTTAAAATTATTCATAAAATTGATCCTATCGCAATTGAGGAAATGGCCCACAATATCCAGATGTCAAAGAGCTCAACTTGCAGCGTAATCCACCTACATGGTCAACCGAGACCTCTACACCGAAACGTTCTTGCATACCTCACATTCATGTATGCAAAACCTTGACGGGGTCGTCATCCAGTTGAGGATGTGTAAAAATTCCCGTCGAGACCGGGATACGAACTGCGGACCCATCGACCTTCAGACACCTTATCCACTGACCGATTGGCCCAGTTAATCTAAAACATTCGGGCGTGAGTAACAATTATAGTTCCACTTTAAAGAATATGTGTATTTATTTACTATCTATTCTCATGTGACCTAATGTTACGTCAATTGTTTGTTACTGTATTTCTGCTTGGTACGGAAAAGCTTTATTACCAGAATTTCACCGAAATTTTGAAGAATAAGAAATCCGAAAACACTAACTTATTTGTTGAATAAATTACATTAAAACTAAGGGATGATTGATTGCGGACTAAGCTAGAAAGCTTAGTGTTCGCAAAGGAAGGGAACATATTCATCAATTTTATACACATATATTGAAGTTCATCGACTCTAACGACATTCAAGTTAAGACTTCCAAAGATTGCATAATTCACGAGAGAATAAAGTAGTTATGATATCTGCGGCTCTATTCTATCATTTGTTTTTGAACCTGCCTTATGGTACTTTCTTTGTCCAGTCCTGTAAATAAGTACAATTACAAATTTTCTTTCGCAATTTTACAAAAAACTGAAGAAAATAAATCGCTCTCAAATTGACGTTCTCCATCGTTAAATGGAAACGAACGATGGTTTTGGCTATGTCCGCACGGCGGCCGTAGTTGAACGGCGATGGGGCGGTCCGCAGGAGATGGTCACGAAGAACCCGAACAAGTCCAAAGAGCAGGCCGAACGTCACCGAGGATAAGCACAGTCACGAGTCCGAAAGCGATTCACTGAGTCCAAGAGCGAGTACCGTAGACGTAGCCGAGACGAAACACTGTAGAGAGTCCAAGAGACGAAGCACAGTTAACGGAGACGCGACCGGAAGCGCAGCGAACACCGAACTGGATGAATGGAGCTGCGCTGGCTTATTTATATCCGAGCCGGGTCGGCTCTGATTGGCCGTGGCGGAAACTGTGCTGCGGTGGCGCTGGTTGCGCTGATGCCAGCGCCGTCTATACTATGTCGATTTCCATGTCGCCTGCCGCAATGTCAGGACGGGATACCAGATCCCTCCCCCCTGAAGTTGGCGCGTACGGACGGAAGCGCCCTGGACGATGCTTGGGGTGATGAGGCTGGAATGATTGTGGTATCCCGGCCGCATCATGCGCCGACGTCGTACTCCATGGTTGAGGACGTGGTGACGTGGGTGCCGATGTGGTTGTTGGATGGTTGATGGATGTGTCCATTTCGACGTCACTCTCGTCCGGCACTGCTGGCTTTCTTGGGCGCAAGTTGTATCGTCGTTGTGGGGAGGGTGGTTGTGGGACCTCTGCTAATGGCGCTGATGGTGGTATACTATTCTTCCTGATATTGTTGTGATGGTGATGGGCCTGTTGTGATGTGAGGACGCAGCTGGTTTTGATGACGGCGTTCTATTCTGTGTGGCGTTTGTACTGAGACGACACGGCGTCCGTGTGTCCCCACTACTGTTGCTGGCACCCAAGTAGCGTTCCCTCCGTAGGCGCGTGCCCAGACCGCGCTGCCTGGCGTGTACCGATGGGACGGTCTGGACCGGGGCTCTGCCGGTGATGGTGCCAGGAGGTGCAGCATCGTTCGTGGTTGTCGCCCATGGAGCAGTTCTGCTGGGCTGCGACCATTAATTGGTGTTGTCCGGTATGTGCTGAGAAAGAGGGTGAGGGCGGAAGACGTCGTAGCTGACTGTACCTCTTTCAGCATTTGTTGTTTGAACGTCCTTACGAGCCGTTCTGCTTCGCCATTTGAGGCGGGATGGAATGGAGGACTGAAGATATGTTTGATGCCGTTAGCCACGCAGAATTCTTCGAATGTGGATGCTGTGAATTGGGGCCCATTGTCTGAGACGAGGGTGCGTGGTAACCCCTCGATGGCCAAAACCTGGCTTAATGCATTTAGTGTGGCTTCCGTCGTTGTGGATGCCATGCGAACAACGTACGGGTACTTTGAATAGGCATCAATTATAAGTAGCCACATAGTTCCCAAAAATGGCCTGCAAAATCCAGATGAATACGGTCCCATGGTTGGCGGGGTGTGGGCCAGGGGGCGAAAGCTTGCGGTGGCGCTGCCTGATGTTGGGCGCAGGCTGTGCAGCTGCGTACCATCTTCTCGATGTCTCGATTGATTCCTGGCCAATAAGCATGTCTTCTTGCGAGATTTTTCATACGGGACATGCCCCAATGTCCTCGATGCAGGAGCTTTAGAATTTGTGAGCGCAATTCCGCTGGGATGACTACACGATGTGTGTCGTTTTCTGCGTCCAAAAGGATGACGCCGTCTGTGACCGAGAGTCTGTCAGATATGTGGCGCCATGTCTTCAACTCGTTGTCCATTCTGCGTGTGAGGTATGTTGGCCACCCGTGAATGATATAGCGCAGGACCTGGCGCAAGATTGGATCCCGCTGGGTGGCGGAGGCGATTCGGGCTGCTGTAATGGGGAACCCGTCCACTGTCTGCTTCCTCTCTGTGTCGATATGAAAACACAGTACTTCCTGTTGGTCGAATTCCGGATCGGGCCGGCAGGCAGGCGTGATAGGGCGTCGGCATTGGAGTGTTGTGCTGTTGGCTTATATTGGATTGTATAATTATAAGCACTCAGAAACATCGCCCATCGTTGGAGGCGTTGGGCCGTTCGCTCTGGGAGGCTTGAGCGAGGTCCAAATATTGCCACCAACGGTTTGTGGTCGGTGATGAGGGAGAACTTGGTTCCAAATAGATATACATGGAATTTCTTGATAGCGAAGACTATTGCCAATGCCTCTTTCTCGATCTGGGAGTAATTGCGTTGTGCTGGCGTCAATGTCTTAGAAGCAAACGCTATCGGTTGTTCAGAGCCGTCTTCATTCCTATGTGCGAGTACCGCCCTGATTCCATATGCTGAGGCGTCAGCTGCCACGACTAGGGGCCGCGTAGGAGAAAACGGCGTCAGACAAGGAGCAGACCTTAGCATGCGCTTTAGCCGGTCGAAGGCCCGTTGACAAGATGGGGTCCAGTTGTAGGCAACGCCCTTTTTCCGGAGCTGGTTGAGGGTTGTGAGATGTGTGCCGCTTGTGGCAGAAACTTTGAGTAGTAATTTATTTTGCCGAGGAAGGCTTGTAGTTCCGGCAGATTCTTTGGGCGGGTTAGGGAATCTATGGCGGCCACGTTGCGGTCTGATGGTCTAATTCCCTCTTTGTTGAGCCAATGGCCGAGATATTCTACTTCCTCTTGAAAAAACCGACACTTCTCGAGGCGACACCTCAGCCCTGCCTCTTGTAATGCTGGCAAATAGCGTGCGCAGGTTTTGTAGGTGCTCCTGGCGAGTGGTTCCTGTGACAATGATATCGTCCAGGTAGTTTGCGCATGCCGGGATGTGTCGCAATAGCTGCTCCAAGTATCTTTGGAATATTGCCGGTGCAGAAGCGATGCCAAACGGGAGGCGCTTGTACTTGTAGAGTCCAAACGGTGTGTTGATGACGACGATGTTTTGCGATTCTTCATCTAGTGGGAGCTGCAAGTATGCATCTGCGAGGTCAATCTTCGAGAAATATTCGCCGCCCGCAAGTTTAGTGAGAAGATCTTCTTGTCGTGGGATTGGATATGTCTCGACTTGAGACTGGGCGTTGATCGGTAGCCTTAAAATCTCCACATAACCGGAGGGTGCCATTGGGTTTCCGGATGATGACCAGTGGTGTAGCCCACGCGCTGGATTTGACAGGTTCGATTACTCCAATCTTCTGAAGCCGGTCAAGTTCCTGTTTTACTGCTGCACGTAAGGTGACCGGAATAGGTCTGGCACGACAAAAGCGAGGTACTGCACCGGGCCGGAGGGTGATGTGAGCCTCGAAATCTGAGGCGCACCCTAAGTCTGGCGTAAAGATGGGTGCGAACTGAGTACAAAGGTCATCTAGGTCCTGGAATGGGACCGAGTCCGATATGACCTGGACTTCGTCCACGATTGAGAATCCGAATCTGTTGAATGCGTCTAACCCAAAAATATTAGTAGCCGAGGGCTGATCCACCACAAAAAAGGTGATTGGTCTGGTGACTTGTTTGTAGGCAGCCGTGATGCAGACCTGACCCCGCAGGGGAATGTCTCTATTCCCGTACGATACCAAACGCCGTGAAGGTGGAGACAACGGTGGTGAGCCTAGTTGAGCGTAGGTGGCTTGATTTATCAGCGAGACAGTTGCCCCCGTGTCCACTTGAAAACGAATGTCCTGGTTGGCGACTCTCAGAGTTAAGAATAGCTTCTGTGAGAGTGGGTCGCCAGTATGAGCTGCGGTCTGTAGTGTGTTGACCGTTTCTTGCTGCATGCGGGCTGTCGGGTTGGGGCGAGGTGCCCGGTTTCTGCAGACTGACCGCAAGTGTCCCTCTTTACCGCAGCGTGTGCAATGTGCCCAACGGTCGGGGCAATCTGCCCGTGAGTGCGAAGTGAAGCACTGTGGGCAAGACGGCAGGGGCCTCTGGAATCGTCGGCGGGGTGGGGGTCGGGGTTCGGACGTCATAGATACGTCGGACAGCGATGGCGTCCTGCTTTGTTGGTGTCTGGAGCGCGCCATGGGTTTGCCTTGTGCGCGGGAGTTGTGTTGTGATGTTTTGACCGCCGCTACTTGTGGGCGAGCCATGAGGCGCTCGTTCGCTGCTTGCGCAATTTCATGCGAGTGCGCGATGCGTAGAATGTCCTCGAGTGATGGGTTGTCCAGCTTCAGTGCCGCTGTGCGCACCTCTGGGTCTGGAGCTAGCTGCACTATGACGTCGCGGATCAGGGAGTCTGCATACGAAGCCCTGCACTTTGCGTTTGAGCAAGTGAAGTCGCATTTACGGCTAAGACCTTGGAGATCAGTCACCCATGACCGGTATGATTGTCCCGGTTGTTTGTGATACTGATGGAACTCAAGGCGGGAGGCCACCACGTGGTATCTTTGAGAGTAGTAGCTTGTTAGCAGAGTGCACATTTCGTTGAATGTGAGGGCGACCGGATCTGATAATGGGGCTAGTTTCTTCAGGAGGAAGAACGTGTCGGGTGATGCCCACGACAGAAACAGCGAGCGCTGTAAGGCATCGTCCGTCACCTGGAATGCCGAGAAATGCTGTTTGAGCCGATGTAAATATGTGTCCCAGTCTTCCTTAGCGTCATTAAATGGTGGAAACGCTGGCGGCCGGATGTGTGAATTTTCCGAGGCCTGGACTGACTTGGTCTCCTGTGCTAACAGTTTCTCGAGTATTACTTGGAGCGTTTGCTGTAGCAGCGCTGTCTGCTGTTGTTGTTGCTCCAGAATATGAGTCACGGTGTCCATGATGCCAGCTGATAACCTTTTTCCTCGTCGCCAATTGCTATGTCCGCACGGCGGCCGTGGTTGAACGGCGATGGGGCGGTCCGCAGGAGATGGTCACGAAGAACCCGAACAAGTCCAAAGAGCAGGCCGAACGTCACCGAGGATAAGCACAGTCACGAGTCCGAAAGCGATTCACTGAGTCCAAGAGCGAGTACCGTAGACGTAGCCGAGACGAAACACTGTAGAGAGTCCAAGAGACGAAGCACAGTTAACGGAGACGCGACCGGAAGCGCAGCGAACACCGAACAGGATGAATGGAGCTGCGCTGGCTTATTTATATCCGAGCCGGGTCGGCTCTGATTGGCCGTGGCGGAAACTGTGCTGCGGTGGCGCTGGTTGCGCTGATGCCAGCGCCGTCTATACTATGTCGATTTCCATGTCGCCTGCCGCAATGTCAGGACGGGATACCAGAGGTTTCATCACTACATTTCGGATAATTTCACAACTTCATACACAAACTTAATGTTTTATTTTAATTAAAATGTCACCTCCATATTGGTATCTTATTTCTTGATTGTTTGTCGCGTCTCTTTGTTCCATCAAAACAGACTTTTATATTTTTCTGAACGAATCAGCATTCAGCTTCTTACAGTTGTTCACGTTCTCTCTTGTCATTTTATCTAACCACTAACTGAACACTTTGAGGACCATCCAACACACTCGCCATCCAAAATTAATATTATCACTTGTAAACTTTTATTCAAGCTCCTTTTATGTCACATTTGAACACGTGAATAACAGTGAATGAAGATTTAACTAATATGAAATCCCTATAGCTTAATGCAGGCGTAAAACTCATTTGATCATTCATGATAAAGGTTGTATCGCAATATCATGTTGAAATAGAAATCAAGAAAATTCAAATATATATTGCATTGTTCAAACATTACAGAAGAGATGAAATATAAGTTCGCCACATAATTTTATGAAATTGACCACATGGAGAGATAAATATCTTCCAGCAGAAAAATAAAATTGATGTTGATACTTAAAAATAACCGTCCTAATAATAGATTTACATTTATCCGTTCGTTGCGATCGAAAGTCGAGGATGTTAGCAGTGATTTTATTTCGTTGCATTTTTATAACACTCTACTAAGGGTATCTGTGTCTTCCATTCAACAGCCCCTCGATAGGTGTTTGACATATACTGATGTTGCCAAACTGTGTCTACCTCCACCACCTTTCCCTTTGACCTTCTACACCAGACTGTTACCAGCAATGAAGAATGTCGCCTTCCATAATATCCGTTCCTGTGGATGGCTTGTTTTATATGTAGAGATGGATTTATAATGTTTTTTATGTTTTGGCTTCACGCATCTTCAAAATCGAGGTCATTAGAGACGGGGATTGGGTTCAAATATCGGGCTTGGCCCAAAGATTAGAATAAATGTAGCAGATCAATTTTTTATAAAGGTGAATAACACGCCAATGCAATTGAATTTTGTTTTATTTTGGTGTCGTACGCGTTTCGCTCTATATCAAGAGCATCATCAGCGACATCTGTTTGGTATTTATTCATTTATTTAGTTACATTTGGTTTACAAAACAATATAAAGTTTAGGTGAAATTAAATTTACTTACATGTTACTTTTTTTTTGTAAGTAAATTTAATTTCACCTCAACTTTATATTGTTTTGTAAACTAAATGTAACTAAATAAATGAATAAATACCAAACAGATGTCGCTGATGATGCTCTTGATATAGAGCGAAACGCGTACGACACCAAAATAAAACAAAATTCAATTGCATTGGCGTGTTATTCACCTTTATAGAAAATTGATTAACTTGCAATTGAGGAAATGGCCCACAATATCCAGTCATTAATGTAGCAGATGATTGAGATAAAGTACGAAGAGATTGTTTATTACATAAAAATTTGTTGAGAAAACAATAAAATATTTAGTAGTCTGGAGGAGAACATTCATCATGTGTGAAGCGATTTTCGGTGTACATTGTTTTTCTAGTACAAAATGTCCTATGCGGGATGAAAATTTTAATATGAGCTTCTGTTCAGTTGTAGCTATGAACTTTATGCCCGGTAGCTTAGCGACAAGATCCTGACTCGGATTCGATTCCAGTACAGCCATCCAGATTTCAGTTGGTTTCACAAAATTGCTACTCCATATGACATATCTGATTTCCTTCTACCCTGTACAAATAATCATCTAACGATCCTGCTTTCAACGATATTTAAATTTCTGAAAAATGGCATGGGATTGCTATGATAATTTAAAACCGATGTGCGGTGAAGGAAGCAGAATTCCGCGCGGCCATGTTATGTGTAACTCTTTTGACTACAAAAGAAATTATTCCATCGTCATTTTTTGCAGAAGTTTTTTTTTTTCCCTCGCTGTGCGTATAATAGGCCGTTCTGCATGGAAAATCCTGCTTTTGTGTTTGCTCTCCGGCGCTTAGTAATTCAGAGCTGGTAACAAATGTAATAAATATGTAGCATAAGCTTTGTTTCAAATGAAATAAGGAAATTAAGGCAGATAACACTCATTGTGGACTGGAACAACGCAGAATTTCTTTTGTGTTATTCCACCACGGCGGTTGTTTTCTCTGTGTAGCTGCGTGCTGGGGGAGCTTAAGGTGGAGGCCGTTAAAGAAAGGCGCCTCTACCGCGGGGACAGTGGTCTGAAACCTACCGATTTTTCTGTATTTCTACCGATATGGATTCTGCCCTAGTCTGCCCTAGTCTGTACTACCGAAATACCGAAATGTAACCATTTTTCCACTATGTATGAGAATACAACGAAATTTTCCAGAATCTTTTCCCGATTTTACATTTTTAGGTTGGCAACCCATTTCGTTTACGTTTTACTGGGAACTATTTGATCGATTGTATGATAGGTAGTTAGTTATCTTTTGCAAAATGTTGCTTATATCTTTTTGGCGACTATCCCTGTGCGTTTGTGCCCTACATTATCAACGTTTATAGGGGATTACCGAGCCGAGCTGGTACGCTTGTCTGTATTCTAATGGTAACCATTACCATAAACACATATTGCTAATAAAATGTACATACATGTTATTAAAGACAATGTGACGGGCAGTGCAGTAAGAGGCAATGCGCCGTATTTGGTGAATTATTTGCATTCAACGTGTGTCGACCACCCGCAACTAACGGAATAAGCTTTCAGAGTTAATATCTTTTTCTTAAATAACTTAATAAACGAATTAAAAATTACTAAGTCTGTGGTTTTTGTTATTTTGATTACGTTTTACTAGTATTGACATGAAACAGTATTGATATTAAATTTTTATTAACAATTAAATTTATAATATATCTTGTAATTTACCTATTATTTAAAAAGATAAAATGTTTAAAATAAAATAATGTAATGAAATTTTTAATAAAGTTAAATAACTTATATTTCATACTTAAAAAAATACCTTCACTGCCATATTCTGATTTCAATTTAGGGCCTATGCTATACGAAGCTAAAAAGATAAAATCAAGCCCATATTTGGATGCAAGTTGTAACCCAAATTTTCTTTCCAACAATTTGTCGTCCGGTTGCGGCAGCAGATTGCCATCAATTTGCTGCACAGTTTGACGTCAAATTGATAGCAGGTCATGAAGTTGCAAGCGTGGTAATAAAATTCATGTCCAACTGATAAGAAATTCTTGGATAGCACATCTTTTGGTTATTTGGGTGGTATTTTTTTCATATACCGATTTTTGGTACAGAATACCGATATTAGCGGGCAGATTTACCGATTTGCATTATGACGTCCGTGACCGTTACGCGAGGATGTCTCCTAGTGAATTGTATAAACTTGTTACTCATCTTTGACTCTGCGTATTCACATTCTGTAACATACGTTTAGGAGTAAGAAATAGCACGTACAACTCAGAAAGCTGCAGAATGTTTATGAAAAACCTTTTACAAACCAGACTTGCTCTTTATGAAGGAAAACTTGGCATGGCTGTAGATGCTTGTGATAAACACATCCTGTCACTCGTCATGATAATCAATGGGACTCTTCATTATAATGGTTGTATTTAATTTTTTGTTGCTTCAATTAACTTTTTACTTTCTGCTTCATTCTGTTCGTGTTCATGTAGTGGAACTAAAATATTTAATTATCTGCCTGTGGTAATATCTGAAGTACGTGAGTGATAAATGCAGCTCATTACGTGCACAAATAGTAAAATAAAGCCTTTCTACAACTACACTGTAGACGGAGAATTGATGTACAGTATATAGTTACTGTTTTTACGGAACTACAGTGTGCGTAAACTGCGATTCTGGAAGGCAAAAAATGAAGTAAAATCTTTGAATGTTTTTTAATGATTGCAGAGCTGGGTGGTATGCATTGTAATAAATGATTCACACCCCCGCACCTGTCAGAGATGAAATGATGATATGTACCATTATTAGGTGTTAGGTGGGCAGCAATAAGAAGCAGTTACGAATAGATTTGGCTGTGCAAATTATTGCAACAAGCTATAACATACAGTAATTGGTCTGGGAGAGACTGGGTAACAGGAGACCTATAAAGAGAGTTAGGGTATCTGAAAATCGTACTTTGATAGCGAGGCCTGGAAGAATATTTGGCGATGCAATAAGAATAGTATGTGGAGGGAAGGGAAGGACCATGTCGATTAATCAGCAATTGATATCAAAATCCAAGGGAGGGGAATGTTTTCATTTGAATGCTTTTATTCTGATTATGGCTTTATGCTTCGTTAACGTCAAGGTCATTAGAGGCGGGAAAGGACTGAGAGCAAGGAACGGGAAGGAAATCGGCCATGTTCTTTTCGAAGGAACCATCCCGGAACTCGCCTTGATTGATTTCATGAAATAGAAGCCTAGAGAGCCAGAAGGGGATTCGAACCTTCGTCCTCCCGAATAGGAGGCCAGATCTTACCGCTAACCCACGACACTCGGCCAACATTTGAATGTTAGTGAATCAGCGACAACAGTAGCATCCTGAGGGGGTATAGCTAAATGCTATAACGTAAAACAGTAAAAGAATTTAAAATAAAATCGCTAAGTTACAAAGTCGATACACCGAAAAATTGACACGAGTCTTATGTTAGTAATAATAATAACTTTGGCTGTAAAAACACGTAACTAAAAAACCTTGTGATTTCCATTCTTGTTAAGACGAAAAGTCTATTTGCTCGTCATGGTGTTGGCCAGTAGAACGTTGTTTTGTGACAAACTATGATACGAGGCGCGTCCAGAAAGTAAGTTCCGTTTGGTAATAAAATGAAATTGTACACAGATACAGAAGAAATTTTTATTGCACAAAATTCTACAACTCTTAAACTACTTTTCCACATAACTGCCGAAATTTTGCAGGCATTTCTCATAGCGTGGCACCAGGTTTTGTATACCTTCTTCATAGAAATCTGCCGCCAGTGTCTTCAACCAGTTGCAAACAGTGTCTTTCAGCTCGTCGTCATTGGTGAAGTGATGACCGCCAAGGAAAGACTTGAGATGTAAGAACAGATGAAAGTCTTGCCAATTCTTCTGTAACCAAAGGTGGACGCCCACTTCGTTCTTCATCGTGCACGTCACTACGCCCGCCATTGAACTGTCGGACCCATCTTCTCACCATCGAATCACTCATCGCATTTGGTCCGTAAACATCGCAAATTTGCCGATAAATTTCACTTGGTTTCACTCTCCTCGCATTCAGAAACCGAATCACAGACCTGATTTCACAGGTGGCGGGATTTTCAATCAACGCCGACATTTCAAACAAGCACAACAAAGCGTACGTAACTGACAGCGATCTCCAAATGGCGCACGTTCTTCCCCTTGATACACATCGTCTACAGCGCATGTGCGGAACTGCAATCGCAGCGCTGCAGAGGAGATAAATTGAAACGGAACTTACTTTCTGGACGCGCCTCGTATGTTTCAGTCGTTTCTAACTCCGAGACTAGAAACGAGAGAGACCATTGAGCCAAACATAGGTAGCTGATGCCTTGACGGGTTTGTCGCGCCGGAAGCGATTTCCTGTTGACATCATCACGCGCGTGTAGACAGTGAGCGGTCTGGTGGGTCAGTTGATGAGCGATCTGATTACAGAATGAAAGATCCAGGGTTCGAATCCTTCTATATCTTGGGATTTCCAATAGACCTTAACCCGATCTCTACCCTTGAAACAGCTTGGTGCGTAATGTGACGTTCGCCATGGTTCAGAATTCACATTCAAGTATAGGTTTCATACACCCGGTAGGACTACTGAGCTAGGTATGTACTAGGTAGCCACTACAAGGGGAGCATTACGCGGCAGATATTAAACCCTGTCACCGTGCGGCCGAAAAATCTTTTGGGATCAGCCGGCCAACAAAGCCATACAATGATTTATTTGATTTGAGTGTGATAGTCACAATTTTATTCTGTGGTAAAATTTAAACTTGTGTAACTTGAGAATGTGTTGAGATAAGACGTCGATTCTGGTGCTTTCGTCAAGAGTTCACGGAGCACTACTAAGACCTAAAGAGAAGTAATAATAACCGTTGGAATATAAGTGTAAATTTGTATCCATTTACAAATCTCAAACCGAGCGTGGTGGGTAAGTGGTTAACGCTCTGGCCTCGCATTCGTGAGGACGCCAGTAAGAATCTCCGTCCAGGCGTCTAGATTTGGGTTTTCCATGGCTTCCCCAAATCACTCCAGGCGAATGCCGGGATGTTTCCTTCAAAACGCCATTGCCGAATTCTTTCTCGATCCTTCCCTCCAGTCCCATCCCACCTCTAATGACCTCGACGTCGACGAGACGTAAACTCAAAAACAAAAAACAAACAAACAAGCAAACAAAAAACACAAAAAACACAAAAAACACAAAAAACAACACAAAAAACACAAAAAACACAAAAACAAAAAAACACAAAAACACAAAAAAACACAAAAAACACAAAAACACACAAAACACAAAAACACAAAAACACAAACAAACAAAAACACAAAAAACACAAAAAAACAAAAAATCTAAAACCTCATAATAGTTTACTACTTTGTACTACATGACTCGAAAATATGCTTGGTATTATATAAAACTTCAGTCACAGAAACCACGCTTCCAAAGAAATCAAATAAGCCCATATTTTCGTTGCTGATTGAATAAGAGAACTACGGAAGCATCAGAAAGAAAACTCGAGAATGGTGCTATGAAACTGAAACTGCCATATTGTATCTAACTTGCAATCATGCGCAGCTATTACACTGCGCCGTGTAACCGTTGTATTAAAGAGAATGAAAATTAATTACAGAGTGTGGTATAACGGGGTTTTGTAGTTGGTAATTGGATATGATTTACTAATTACATTTCCCCTCTTACCTTTTAATTAATTTTAATAATTAATCATTTTTATTGATTTTATCAATTTAATATTTTGACCACTTGATCTGAATGATAAAAACAGGCCGCGAAATGATATATTATCATTTAACGCTAAGAAAATCATAAGCTGACACAATTAACTTTGGAGGCCTTCAGACTTCGATGTATTTGCAGTTACTTTAATACATAAACCATTAATAATTTGTCAGAGGAACACACAGTCTTACAACTAAGCCAGAAAACGTTAATAATAATCAAAAGTTGTGAAACGATTATGTGAAATACAAGATATGTGATTATTGTAGGTCATTTCTTCCACAGTTGTTTGTTAAATTAATAATTGTTCTTTAATAATTACACCTGTACAAACAGTTGTAGTGGCGTAGTTATTAAGGAATAATTATTATTAATGAAATACAAGCACGATGTCGTAGAAACAAAACTATCATGGAACGTTTACATGCGAAGCTAATATGAAAAATCGAATGCTTTCTAAATGGTTCACAATACAAACTTAACTTTATAACGAACGAATATTTTCGGTTTAATGTAACTAGGGTGCCATTAAGTCTTTGTTATAAACAAAATACTAGTTCTTGATCGAAAAGAAAACGAGACAGAGCCTTTCCTTATTGCTGTCGGCAATTTAACAAAGCGCAAAATGTTCGTCGGAGAGTAATTCTCTTAATCAAGCAGATTTCTCTGTACAGAGCCGTTAGAGGATCGAGGAACGTGCACACTGTGTTCTTTTAGTCGGCATAATAGCTTTACCGTTTCTATAGTGGTAACACGTTTCTGTGTATACAGGGAGTTTCAAAAATGACCGGTATATTTGAAAAATCAATAAAAACTAAACGGGCAGCGATAGAAATACACCGTTTGCTGCAATATGCTTGGGACAACAGTAAATTTTCAGGCAGACAAACTTTAGAAATTAGTTACAATTTTCAACAACAGATGGCGCTGCAGGCGATTTGAAAGATATAGAAGCAAACGCAGTCTGTGAGTTCGCCATTCTGTAAGTCGTCTTTCTGCTGTAAGCGTGTGCTGTTCACAGATTACAAGTTTGCTGTGAAAAAGTGGTGGATATGTGGAAAATACAGTACTTTAGATTTTTCCAGACTGCAGCGCCATCTGCTGTTGAAAATTATATCTAAGGGAGCGTGCACAAACTACGTGGCTCGGTCCAGGGGCGGGGGGGGGGGGGGGTTGGCTGAAAGGCCGCGTTGAGCTACGTGGGGGGAGGGGGGTTCCGAGCCAGGCCACGTAGCTTTCCTAACATTTTTCACAGTTAAAATGAGGAACAGAACACACAACAGCATGTGAATATTTATTTCCCTCAGTCAATTATCTCCGTATGTAATTTACAATAGTCTGACATGAGAAAAAAGCACAAAATGTCTTCAGGACTCAAAAGAGAAAAAAGCTCCGTGCTACATGGGGGGTGGGGGGTAGAGGTAAAAGCCACGTAGGGCTACGTTGGGGGGGGGGGGGGGGGGGGTTCACAGGGGACCAGAATGGAGCTACGTGGTTTATGCACGCTCCATAATTTCGAAAGTTTGTCTGCCTGAAAATTTACTGTTGTTCCAAGCATATTGCAACAAACTGTATATTTCTATCCCTGCCCGTTTAGTTTTTATTGATTTTTCAAATATACCGGTCATTTTTTAAACACCCTGTACATAGAAAGCGACGACGTTGCGTCAGTGCGCTAGAAAGCGCACACTCTCACAGACAGCAGCAAGAATACCGCTAGCCCAGACATAATCCAAACGGTACTCCTCGGAGGACTATGTCATGTAGCTCCTTACTACCCGCTTGCGTCTGGTAAGTGCGGTGGTGGTCAAAATCACCAACAACTGTGCACTGCAATGGCGACGGCATGACTTCTCTGTCAGAAAGTCAGCGATGCAACACCCCTGGACAGAGTTTTTCTGCCATGATGTCGGCCCGGAGGCTCCCTCCAGTATTTTCTCGAATGCCAATTTTTGGTCTCGTAAGTTATGTGGAAATAGAAGTAAACAAACAGCTCGTAACCAGTTTCTAACAGCATTGTTCATTAGATTTTTACTAGGGAATTCTCAATCACGTGAATCATATGGCGTGGTTTTGGAAGCCGCATCACATCAGCCGAAGTGTATGGATCAGCACGCACCAGAGGTTAGCCTCCCCACCACCTTGTCTGTCGTTACAGCTACCCGGGCCTTTGATGTTTACTGACTGGGTGACGGATAGAGGCGCGCCATCCCTTCAAGCACAGGCGGGACTCTTCCCATAGCCCGCTCCTTGGTAGCTTGATCAGCCCGGCCCGCAAATGTGCGGATCGTGGAAAGCCAGCAATACACAGATCCGAAATAGCTGCCTTGTACTATTTTTCGGTTTGACTGCGCCCAACAAAATTTCCATCTGTGAGGACGGGAATTTTTGCCAGAAGCTAACAACAGATTCACCAGCCAAATCTTTAGCCTCGAGGAATACATAGGCAGGTAAGCCGCTGTCTCCCCGTTCCACTTTTTATATTACGCCGTGACAAAAGGCCGTTGTTCGCTCAGCCCCAGGTATATCCGAGGTCCAGTTCACAGCGTTGACCTTCCTTGGACTCAGCAATTTGCTGGCGAGGCTCTGAGATTTCACAAATATGTTACAAATCCTTAAATGTTTAAATATTAACTATTATTATTATTTAAACATTGTACGAGCCGACTGACCCAGTAGTCTCGTAAAATAGAAATATCGTACAATTTGTTATGATTTCACGAAAGAACACGGCGTGTACACTATCTGCGTGGTCCTAAATTTATATATTCCTATGACATAGGGCGCCCGATGTTAAGGTTTAAGGACACCTGCAAACATGATTTGGAGAGCTTCGGCATGCGCACTTCTGACTGGGAAGCTTGCGCCAGCACGAGACCCTTATGTCGTCATCATATCACCACCGGTATGTCCAAATATGACAGAGCATGGTTGGACAAAATAAAGCTGAAAAAGCTTCATAACAGGGAAGTACATCCACCGGATCCCTCTTTCGTGTGCGATAGATGTGGCAAAATTTGTCGCGCCGCCATCGGACTATTCAGCTACAAAAGAAGATGCGATGCACTCAACCCTAGCGATAGCTGAGTCGCTACAACTATCATCTGTGAAGATGCTGTGGCCAATATTATTATTATGACATAAGAGTTATATTGAAGGCGCAAGTTTATTAAGTACGGTCATCATGCGTTGGCGCTTTAAGCATTATGCTAACGTGTATTGCTCTTTTCTGTGCATTTATGAGGCGAAAATTGGAAACTGTCATCCAACACATGTCAGTACATGCTGAAAGGAGAGTATGATATATCCGAATCAATGGCAGATCGATTTCAGAATTTCAGTTTTTATCCGATGTATTTTGCTGTGCCAAGTAAGGCGGCACTTCAAACCAACAACAATACTGACCGTATTAAAATTGGAACCAGAGGTAGAAATAAATTCGGGTTATGACGTTAAAAGGTAGTTTCTGCAGGAAAACATCTGGCCGTCTCACTCCTGACACACCTACTTAGCGTGCCTTCCTGGCTGAAGAGAACAAAATCATATTGGAGAAGAGATCGAAGGTGAAGACTGGTTTGCAAACCATAAAATCTAATAAACATGCAGCTCGGAAGTGTGATATCTTTATGAAGCGTGTGATAAGGTGACAAGAGTTCTAAGCCAGTAAATAACGACATTGAACGTAAGAATTTTTGCGGCTTCCGAGGATGGCATCCTCTAAACGTTGGGGCTCTCTTCGTATTCCAGAAGTTTTATACAAGGTGGCCTAGGTGACTCCGCCCGATACTCCGGCGGATATTTCGTAGTGAAGTGGCATCTGCAATAATATAATATGAATTTCTTAGATTATGACCAAATGAGTTGTATATGCATAAAAAATTTAAATCAGAACCTAGATTAGAATAATGATACCAGGCTGAAGATTTAGGAAAATAAATGAAAAAAATAGCTCATGGGGAAGATTCATTGAAACATTCGACAGAGTACTGAATTAATTGTTTTGATAATCAGTAATACGGGAGCGTCCATAAACTACGTGACTCGTGTTAAAAAAAAAAAAAAAGGGGGGGGGAAGAGGTTGGCTGCATAGCTACGCTGGGATACGTGGAAAAAAGGAGGAGGCAGGGGGGTTCCGAGCCAGGCCACGTAGCTTTTCATTAATATTATTTGTCACAGTTAAAATAAGGTACAGAACACACAACAGCATGTGAATATTTATTACCGTCATTTTACTATCTCCCAATGTAATTTACGATACTCTGACAAGAGAAAATAATACAACATGTCTTCTGGATTCAATAGGGAAAAAGCTACGTCCACGACAGGTCGCCGGGAGGTGGGGGGGGGGGGGGGAGGGGTAGAGGCAAGAGCCATGTCAAGCTAGGTAAGTGGTAGGGGAGGAGGGGGGTTCACAGGAGGCCAAAATGGAGCTAATAATTTATGAACGCTCCCTAAGTACTCCTGAAAAACGTGCTATAATCATAACAGATTATGTTCAGGTTCGGACTGCGATGATCGCTATTAAATTTTTTTACTTTTTAACCGTCTTTTTTTTTTTTTTTTTTTTTTTACATGTCCCTCTAAAAACGGTCGTTTCTTGTGTGAGTTTCTCGTGCTACTACTTGTTGGCAGTGTCTGCTGACTCGGGTGGCAGTAGCCCTGTACGCCCTGAGCCCAGCCACATGAAGGGCGCAGGCCCGCCGGGTACTGCCTAATTGGCAATCGATGTCGAACAGCGGCCGACTCGACTGCGACTCAAAGGGGACCGCTGACAACGGCAAAGTCCTCAAAGAAGATCACTGTCGACAGAGCCACATCGGCAACGACAGGGATATTGGAAAACTTTGAGGCTCGAAGAGGGAGCAGTAGATAAAAGTGGGATTGCTGGCACATTCTCACCAATACGCTCCCCGTCGGCATAGGTCGCTGAGCCACTGTAATGGTGTCCAGCGGCTGAAACGCGGCTAAGTGGTTCGAGCGCCGGTGCTGAAAGTTTTAAAATTCCGGCACTGTGCCAGAAGAGCAGGAGAGATACTTTCTTATGACTTTAAACCTCGCCAAAGTTGAGGTCTGTATAGGCGGGAAAGGACTGGGGACAAGGAAAGGGAAGGAATTCGGCCATGGCCTTTTGAAGGAGGCATCCTGGTATTCACCTGGGATGAGTGGGGAAACCATGCAAAACCCAAATTTGGATGCCCGGACGGGGATTCGAACCGGCGGCGTCCTCCCGAATGAGAGGCTACAGCATAAACCGCTCAACCACCACGCTCGTTGGGAGAGATCGCGGTGCAAAATTCATAATGCCAGGAGCATGCGTTATGAATACGGAGAGTATAGCTAGGGCCGTATGGACCGAGGGAATGCGACACGGCTGACGGTGTTAATGCACCGCATGGGAACATTTAGTGGCATCGTTTGAGATTTTCGGACTGATAGGTCTCAATAGGACATCACTGGTTTTCACCCTATGCCTTCGGCCATCTTCATATAAACACCGAGCGGGGCGGTGTAACGGTTAGCGTTCTCGCCTCGCATTCGGGAGGACGGCGGTTCGAATCCCCGTCCGGGCATCCAGATTTGGGTTTTCCATGGTTTCCCCAAATCACTCCAGGCAAATGCTGGGATGCTTCCTTCAAAAGGCCATGGCCGAATTCCTTCCCATTCCTTGCCCCCCATCCTTTCCCGTCTCTAAAGACCTCGATGTTAAAAAGAGACGTAAAGCAGTTACAAAAAAAAAAAAAAAAAAAAAAAAAAAAAAAAAAAAAAAAAAAATCATATAAACAATATCCTACGAGGTAAGTATGGATAAGGAACTGTTACTAAACTGATTACCGTTTTTGTGATGGGACCATCTAGGAATTAGCCTGGTATAATTTCAGTAAACCACAGGAAACCTAAATATGTGTGGTCACAACGGGGACCAAATATATCAGATCCGAGTATTACCACCTGCTTCAAATTCTACTAACCTGGAGCAAATCCCGAGAACTCACTAAGATATTTAATAAAAACTCGAGTAACTTGGGATTATGTCTATTAAATAACGATCTCAAAATCCTTTAAATGCTTGTTTATTACAAGGTTTGATTGTTTTCATCCAGCATAGTATGAAATTATTCCGGAGTATAGACTTTTGGGATAAAAAAAAGCTCCTAACATATGAACCTCAAAGATCAGAATAGATATAAATTAAGTCCAAGACAATTCAAATTTTTCCATGGCTGGTAAAACTGACTTGCGAGTAGAATAGAATGTTCTAGGAAATACATCAGCCAATCATATTTATTTTAGCTTAATTTCCATTTGTACATTCCCAGTGGCAATTTCCTTACATGATTATTTTTTGTCATTTTTTTAAATCTTTTTTTGATCGTTTTTTAAATATTTTTTTTAAAATATTTTTTAAAATTGTACCATGAAGAATGATGACAGTGGACGCAATCCTACGTTTTCTACACTCTTAACAGCTAATCCAAAAATTACAATTGTCAATTAAAATTGTACAAAAGTAATTTAAGAGAGCGTGTTACTACATCTTGAATAGAAAAAAACGACTGATGGTGTAATAGTACTTCAAAAATCACCTTTGGGTCACTGACGACTTGTTTCATAATTTTATTTTAAAATATGAGAAATTACTGATGAAAATAATTATTTGGGGGTTGATTAAGGAAGAAGAAAGGTTATTGGTTCATTAGAGAGCGTGACCTCGAATAAGAAATAACTTGTGCATACAGCAATTACGGCGTCGTGTAATCCCTACCAGTGTCCCTCCTTAAAGAAAACTGGGACGAAGGTAACCAATTCAAATGAAGATGGATAAAATTTGGTCATTACAATAGTTTACGTGATATCACTGATACATTTTTCCATTATTCGCAGTAACACCTTATAACTGTCCTGAGACCCATACCTACGATGTTTAGAGGACAGTTTGCGGAGGTTTGGAGTGGTTTATGTAGATAATTTTGTGTGTAAATATCTTTAATTTTCATTTCTGTGTGCTTCATAATGATTGTGGATGATTTTGTATTAATTATTAATTGTATAAGTATTGTTAGATTTTGAGAAACGCTGGTCGTAAGTTTTTGAATTATTCTGGAATTTTTTGTAAGACCTATGTAAGCGATCGGCAGAGACAAGTTGGTTGGTTGAGTTTTAGGTTTGAAGAGTTTAGTTTTGAAGGTGTTACAAGTTAGAATCACTGGAGCATTTGTTTATATTTATACGTACTATCTTTGTATAAAGTCTGATATGTTTGGAAAAGAAAACCTTGTTCTTGGACTAATTATTTCATTTATTCGAGATATCTATCAACCTCATAAAATCATCAGACTTGGAGTGGAAGGAGTAGGGTAGACTGGGTACGGTTGTGACAGTCTTCATCGTCATATTAGCCAAACTATAAGGAATACCGGGATGGGGAGGGGGGTAGAGAGGAGCGGTGTGCCTGTCCGAACGTGTTTCACAGAATCGCGTGACATTAACAATCATAGAGGCCTACATTACTTTTTAACAGTCAAAAGTAAGTATTTTTATCAGATTTATTTTAATAATTGTTGTACGTGTACAGTTAGAGTAATGAGTGTTTTTCCTCGTTATAAGTTAAACATTAGTAGTTAAATAGCAGTGATTACTTTGCATGTAGTTTATTTTATATTCTCATGGCGATTGTTGTTTTGCGAAGGAGTGCGATGGGTACGGTTGTGACATATTTTCTGGGTACGGTTATGACAAATAATTTTTTGTTTTTATGCCGAGAAAACTCTTGAGGAAGACCGACAGTTGTACGAGGCACGGTTACTTTTGCAACAAATGCCTTGGGGAAATACTATCCCTCCTTTACTTATATTTCCACGGGTTAATTATCACGATCATTTTGCTAAGGACGGGTCGGTGGGATCGTTTGGGACTGCAAATCCTTCAGGCTGGATGCAAGGTGCATTGTTCCTAGGATTTCTCGATCATTTTAAGAAATTTTCTAATGCTTCTCCAACGCATTGAGTCTTGCTACTGCTGGATAACCATTCCTCGCATATCCACATTAATACATTTTAATTTTGTAAAGAAAATGGAATCACGTTGCTTTCGTTTCCTCCACACTGCTCGTACAACCTGCAGCCCTTGACTCGGTCTGTCTACGGACCCTTAAAAATCTGTAAATACTACTTTTGATGGATAGATGCGGAGCCACAATGACAATCTACGATATACCAGGTATTATCAAAATGATCTATATCAAGACTTTTATAATAACTATGGATGCTACAATGCCTTATTAGTTATAAGCGATTAAGGTGTTCCCAGATTAATTTCTATTGTTATGTAAAAATTAAATTTTTCCAGAAGAAGATTATATTACATAACGTTTGATATTATTTGAAATAAAAATGATTTTAGATCATTTTGTTGTATTTTTGAACCTGTCACTACCGACCCCAAGCACTGTCACAATCGCCCCTGGGGTGTGGTCGGTTGTGACATTTTTTCTTTTTTTTTCCTAATTTGCTGCTATGAGTTAACCATTGTACTTAGGGACAAAACTTTAGTATTTATACATAGGAAAATGTACATTTTACTATAAAAATCACCTTTCTTCCAGGTAACTGGTATACTAAGAAAATTATGAGTGATCAAATGAAAATTGTCACAACCGTACCCAGTCTCCCCTATATAAGAGTATAACGAGTTTGTATACTTCATCTAGCCAATTAGGAATGGAGTCGCGCAGGTAAAACTCTGCAGTTCCATGCACGTGCTCGGCAGTGTAGCGGTATTACACTGCTGTCACTTTTCCTCAAAACCGATCCGCTTTTATTTAACAGCGGATTGAATTTGTATTGGGAGCAGTTTCGCCTGTTCTGCTTGGAGAAAAAATCCTCGTATTCATCAGAATTTCAATGAAAGTTGTATAGTTTGTAGTCAGTCGCTCTATGGACTGAACTACGCTACTGCCTATAATCTATATCAACTACGGTAATGGACGAGGCGGAATCAGTCGCAATTGACTTCTCGCTTGGGATTTGTGGAGGTAGGGATCCTTATTCCCATTCTTGACTTTTGGTGATAATGGATGTGACTTGACCGTTGTTTATGTTCCAAACAAATTCCATTCCTCGTAATCTTTACATAACAATTGCTGTAGTAACCTAAAGGATAAGGTATTCGCTTTCATAATTTAATGTCATAGTTCGAATTGAAGTGTCAAGGTGTCTCTACGGGCTTTGTTTTGTTAACGGTAGGATACTTTGTGATTTGGATTCAAAATTAGGCTGTAAGTTCAAGAGGAATAGAACTGCCGTCATATCACAGATACACTGGATTAGAACGCCTCCTTCAGAAGAAACCAGTAAACTTTCAGATTGTAGACTATGTTTCATAGCAGATACTCAGAAATAGACTGAGTGGCCAGCAGTCCAGTATCCGACGTTAATTTTCTTTTGAAATCGATCCTTGGCCGTCAAATCCACATTCAGCCTCAGTTATGCTTCTGCGCGTAATGTATTTTCAAACGTAAAATATGTACGTACATACATTCTCGAGAATTTCTGTGTTCATTAAAAGCTCTCGTTAATGAGACATACCAATCTGCTTCTCAGTACGTCTGCGAATAAGCTTGGATGTAATTTTTGTTACTTTATACTTTACGTGAAATTTGCACATTAGGTGCAATCAGGGAAAGATTCCAGCATTCGCACAACGGATGACGTCAAAGTATAATTAGCTTGAACGGTATTCAGCAGATGGCAGGATTTCTAGTGATTCGTGTCTACTTTAGTAATCTAACTGAAAATACTGGATGGTCTTTTATAACTTCGATAGTATATTTCCTACTAGTTTTTTGTTTTAAGGGGTCTGTTCCAGAAGGGAAACGGAACCTAATTGCTGTCAATCCCCTGTCTGTTCCTATTATTAGACTCTAGTCCATAAACGAAATAGGTTTCAGAAATAAAATGTGTATAGATTACGTGTTCATACCGAGCGTGGTGGTGTAACGGTTAGCGTTCTGGCCTTGCGTTCGGGAGGACGCCGGTTCGAATCCCCGTCCGGGCATCCAGATTTGGGTTTTCCATGGCTTCCCAGATCACTCCAGGCCAATGCCGGGATGCTTCCTTCAAAAGGCCATGGCCACATTCCTTCCCATTCCTTGCCCCCATCCTTTCCCGTCTCTAAAGACCTCGCTGTTAAGAGACGTTAAGCAGTTTAAAAAAAGTGTTTCTTTGACAAAATATGCCATAATATTTAATTTTTTAAATAATTTTAATCTAGTTGACTTCAGTTGAAATAAACCCGGACGATTTTTTCCACTCTATCCCCATGTGTGAAGTATTTATATTTAGGCCTCGTATAGATCTCAAATAAGCTTTTTTATCTATTTTTACAATGGAAAATATGTGAGACACCACTGTTCCTGTAAATTTTAGACCTTTTTTTTACCAGATGTCTTATAAATGTTATATGTCTCCAATATCGACCATATCCTGTATTTAAACGAAACATACTAAAACGGTTACCTCTAATGTACTTAATAAGTTGTGAGCAAAGTAAGCAAAGGTTATTATTTGAAGGTTAATTTGCCACGTGTTAATATTACTTTATTGGAAGTGCTCTTATATCCAGAAGAGCAAATTCAGCAATAAAACAAAAGATCTACTGAACAAGAGCAGGGAAATGAGGATTCGGTCTGATTATGACATGATAGAGTATTCTGAAGTAGGTAAAACTTTGAGGAAAAACATGAAGTCTGATATAAAGTTGTACAATGAAAACGTTGAAAGGGATAGTCTAGAAAATAAAACAGGTTTAAAGAGAGGGAAGCGAAAGATTGTACTCGGTAAGAAGCAGATAATAGCAATGGACGGAAACAATGGAAGAATTACTCAAATTTTGGAATTCATCAAATTTTGGAATTCATCAGACCTTTTTATAGCAACCTATATAGTAATTTGAGAAAAACTCCGATATTCTCTGACCCCGCCAATGTATACACAGTGCCTGATATACTTCCATCGGAAGTCAGTTATGCTGTAGATAACACAAAAAAATGAAAGGGCGCTGGCGACGACGGTCTCTCAGTTGATATTTTGAAGCTAGTTGGCGAACATACTATCAAGCACTAAAGTCTAATCTACTTCATGGAATGAAGCAAAAATCGTTCTGCTATACGTAAAGGGAAATATTAATAACATCAAAAACTACCGACCTATATGCTTGCTGACTGTTCTGTACAAAGTTTTTTTTTTTTTTTTTTTTTTTTATTATTGGCAGTGGGCCGGTGAGCCATATAGCCATATCAATTGTTACATCACTTATTTACAGGTATTATTGATCATGGAATTGTATCTCACATGCCACAATTATGACTTCTCTTACACATTACTTGGACATTGTTACAATATTTCATATCTCTAATTACCTAAAGCTATGATTACAGTACATTGTGTTTCCACGGGAAGACCTGGTCATGATTAATATGTGGCGCTTATGGCCTTAACACAAATTATAAGCTTTCTCACATATACATGGTTTCTATTACTTTG
>JARYHS010013631.1:180703103-181060952 GCA_031002005.1 Vandiemenella viatica
TGGAGGAAAAACTGAAGAGTTACAGGATGTGTGAAGTTTGAAATCACAGCCACATCTCTCCCACACCGCAACCCTTTCTGTCATTTAGTAACATGTGACCCAGGTACCATGAGTTACAATAGACACTTGTCTATCAGACAGATATCATAAACCTCATATTCATACCAGGTCTCACCCACAAACCCATACGTCTCCACACAAGCACAAACATATGGGAGGAACAGCAATTCATACGTCCAGATAAATGAGTTTAAGGAAGGTATCACCATACTTACGCACACAGACCCATATATCCATGCCTACAGCGAGCTCAACACAACAACCAGCCCAATCATGGAAAAGAAAAAGTGGGGCAGAACCCCATGGCTCAAGACTGACGAAAAAAAATCATCATTAATATGTGTTCCAAGTAACAAACTCCTCACATCAAAATCATTTCATTTAACTCACACTACAGACATCTCTGCCATTCAGTATCGTTGGTAATATGACAAAATCTGTTCACATGATCAGCACCACCTCTATCCCACGCCACAAGCCTTTTCTGCTATTCAGTAATATTTGCCCCTCGTACCACGAGTATCAGTAGTCACATGGTCATCAGACAAATATCATAACTCCCATACTCATACTAGACCTCACACACAAACATAACTGACCAAAAAACCATCAGACAGACGTTAGAGTGTGTGCAAAGGATGACATGTTTTTGCCATACACCTCAGTACTTATCACATTATCAATTAATTACATCAACACATAGGTAGCAGTCATTGTGAAATCTCAAAGTCGAATATAATCCTATCGTGATAGACACACAGCCACATAGAAAGACACACACTCACATGTCCATGCATACACACAGATGACTGAACACCCTAGGTCGAGACTGAATAGTTACAGGATGTGCGAAATGTTTCATTTCTTTGCCACAAACCTCGGTGCTCTCATCATACCCAAATGATTACATCTACATAGGTGGCCACTGATAGAAAAATCTCAAGTAGACTCCTACCACCATAATTACACACAGGAACACGCTCACACACATATGTCCATGCATATACCACAATTTCATAAGTACAAGTAACTGCAGGAAAGGGACCCGACACACACGACGTCCACACTGGGGTTTACATGATAGGCAGACCATAGTATGTCTTTCCAATACACCTCAGTGCTCACCACACATACTTGATTTTTAATGTGCCATCAGTATACTTGTGGCTGGAACTAAGCTCTTGGCAATGTTTGGCAAAAGTCATTTGTTAATAGCAGCTCATCAATCACAAATTTTGGGTCAACCTGCCCGGCGGGCGCGGCGGGAGGTGGCCACCCTTCCCCACTGCGGACGAAATACCGTAATACGCCGGTCTAAAAGCGCGGACCGCGATGGTTTACCGGAGTTTCCCGCGCGGACCGCGATGGTTTACCGAGTTTCCCGACCGGGACCTATTACCGGTAACCGCATTTTTAGGACCGCACTGAAGACCGGAATTTCATTGCGCTCGAGGCGGTAATATGCGCCGGTATACCGACCTACTAAAACACGATGTACGCGTCCGCTGTGAGGAAGGGTGGCCACCTCCGCCGCGCCCGCCCGGGCAGGTTCACCCAAAATTTGTTGATGAGCTGCTATTAACAAATGACCTTTGGCCAAACATTGCCAAGAGCTTAGTTCCAGCCACAGCTATACTGATGGCACATTAAAAATCAAGTATGTGTGAGCACTGAGGTGTATTGTAAAGACATACTATCTGCCTATCATGTAACACCAGTGTGGACGTCGTGTGTGTCGGGTCCCTTTCCTGCAGTTACTTGTATTATGTAAATTGTGGTATATGCATGGACATATGTGTGTGACGTGTTCCTGTGTGTAATTATGGTGGTAGGAGTCTACTTGAGATTTTTCCATCAGTGGCCACCTATGTAGATGTAATCATTTGGGTATGATGAGCACCGAGGTTTGTGGCAAAGAAATGAAATATTTCGCACATCCTGTAACTATTCAGTCTCGACCTAGGGTGTTCAGTCATCTGTGTGTATGCATGGACATGTGAGTGTGTGTCTTTCTATGTGGTGTGTGTCTATCCGATAGGATTCTAGTCGACTTTGAGATTTCACAATGACTGGCTACCTATGTGTTGATGTAATTAATTGATAATGTGATAAGTACTGAGGTGCATGGCAAAAACATGTCATCCATTGCACACACTCTAACGTCTGTCTGATGGTTTTTTGGTCAGTTATGTTTGTGTGTGAGACTAGTATGAGTATGGGAGTTATGATATTTGTCTGATGACCATGTCTACTGCTACTCGTGGTACGTCGGACAAATATTACTGAAGCAGAAAAGGCTTGTGGCGTGGGATAGAGGTGGTGCTGATCATGTGAACAGCTTTGTACATATTACCAACGATACTGAATGGCAGAGAGGTCTGTAGTGTGTTAAATGATATGATTTTGATGTGAGGAGTTTGTTACTTGGAACACATGTTAATGATGATTTTTTTTGTCAGTCTTGAGCCATGGGGGTTCTGTCCCACTTTTTCTTGCTGGTTGTTATGTTGAGCTCGCTGTAGGCATGGATATATGTGTCTGTCTCTGTGTCTGTATGTATGGTGATACCTTCCTTAAACTCATTTATCTGGATGTATGAATTGCTGTTCCTCCCATATGTTTGTGCTTGTGTGGAGACGTATGGGTTTGTGGGTGAGACCTAGTATGAATATGGAGGTTATGATATCCGTCTGATAGACAAGTGTCTATTGTAACTCATGGTACCTGGGTCACATGTTACTAAATGACAGAAAGGGTTGCGGTGTGGGAGAGATGTGGCTGTGATTTCAAACTTCACACATCCTGTAACTCTTCAGTTTTTTCCTCCAGTTATGTGTGGTGATGAATGGAACTGTGTGAATGCATTGACATGTGTGTGTCTTTCTATGATTTTTGGCCAGTCATGGGTGTTCTGTTCCACTTTTTCGTTGCCATGATTGGGCTAGTTGTTGAGTCGAGATCGCTATAGGCATGGAAATGTACGTGTGTATGCGTCTCTATCTCTGTGTGTTTTTTTGCGTAAATATGGAGATACCTTCCATTATCTCGTTTGTCTGGATGTATGATGTGCTGTTCCTGCACTTATGCTTGTGTGAGGTGACATATGGATTTGTGGGTGAGACCTAGTATGAATATGGGAGTTATGATATCTGTCTGATGACCAAGTGTCTACTGCTACTCGTGGTACATGGGGGGCACATGTTACTGAATGGCAGAAAAAGCTTAGGTGTGGGATAGACGTGTTGGTGCTGATGTGAACAGTTTTGTACCTAGCACACATGATACTGGATGGTAGTGAGGTCTGTAGTGTGAAATAAATGAGATGATGTTGATGTGAAGAGTATGGTGCCTGGAACATATGTTACTGATGATTTTTTGGTCAGTTATGAGCCATGGGGGGGTTCTACCCCACTTTTTCGTCGCCATGATTGGGGTTGGATGTTGTGTCTAGCTCGCTGAAGGCATGGAAATGTGAGTGTTTGTGCGTCTCTCTCTGTGTCTGTATGCGTAAATATGGTGATACCTTCTATAAAAATGTCTGTCTGGACGAATGATTTTGCTGCCCCTCCACTTATGTTTGTTTGTGCTAGTGTATTGAGATATATGGATTTGTGGGTGAGATCTGATAGTCAAGTGTCTATTGCAACTCATGGTACCTGCGTCACTTTTTTTTACTGAATGGTAGAAATGGTTGCGGTGTGGGAGAGACGTGTTGATGGTAAATGTAATCAACTGGGCGTGATGAACACTATTTATGGTATAAACACTTAGGTTTATTGTGAAAACATGCCATCTTTTGCACACCTTCTATCTCGCCAGGCTGATGATATGTAAGGAGACTTCTGTTTTTCAGCCAGTCATGATGCAAGAGAGTACTACACCACTTTTTTGTTTCCATGATTGGTACCGGTAGTTGTGTAGTCTTGGACATGTGTATCTGCGTCTCTCTTTGTGCATGTAAGCGTAAGTATGGTGATACCTCGTCTGTCTGATGATTTTGGTAACGATAGTTCTGTCCAGTTAATCAGTGGTAACGACAATTCTGCCCCCACTTCATCGTTTCCATGATGCTTGCTGTTAGTTCTGTCGACCTCGCTGTATGTATGTACAAGTGTGTGCGTGTGTCTACTTCCTCTGTTAATTTGAGTCTAAAATATATGGTTATATTTTTTTTTTTTTGTAACAGTTTAACGTCCCTTTTTAACAACGTGGTCTTTAGAGACGGGAAAGGATGGGGGCAAGGAATGGGAAGGAATTCGGCCATGGCCTTTTGAAGGAAGCATCCCGGCATTCACCTGGAGTGATTTGGGGAAACCATGGAAAACCGAAATCTGGATGCCCGGACGGGGATTCGAACCGCCGTCCTCCCGAATGCGAGGCCAGAACGCTATCCGTTACACCACCACGCTCGGTTATATGGTTATAGAATTATGCTCACCATCAACGTGTGCTTCTAACCATTGCTTCAGGGCTTAGGCAATCTCCCATTTGACTGTACTCTTTACAGTTTACTGCCGGTTGTGTTGGCATACGAATTGTGTTTCTCACGTTTTTCACTACATAAAAATCATTTAACAGAGAGGGTGATGAGGGAATGTACCAGAGAAGCGAAGGACTTGGATACAAACCCACAATCAGACCATTGTTTGTAAATAGTGTAGTATGGAGTCCAAATTTTAGTACATCAAATGCAAGGTGCAAAATATGGCAGCAAGATTTATTAGTGGAAAATATTCAACAAGTGCCTTAATAAAGGAACTGGACTGGATGTCATTGGGAGATTGGAAGAGTGTCAGGGGCTGTATGTGGTGTATAATGCTGTTAGAATGGATATTGGAGGAATAATTCTGAGTGGTGTATGGAGCCTAAGTTGGCAATGACCACAATCTGGCATTAGACTTTAGATGATGAGGCCTGAGTGGATAAAATATCCAAACACCCACTTTGATCTAACAATTTACGACAATTCAAGCGTGGGTACTATCTTCGGCGCAATAGAACTAGTGTCTGCACCTATGGATACTTGTCGATGTGTGGGGGTCTTCTATGAAAATGTGGGTTATGATGTCTGTTTGATGACCAAGTTAGCTAACGGCATTATGTCACTTTTATCGTGGTTAGTTGGATGAAGCATGCAATTATAAACAAATGTCACACTTGGTCCTGAATCCGAAGGTTGGTGTTAGATGGGAACATTTTAAACCGAATGGAGAACTCCCCTGGGTCCTGATTTATTGAAAAATAATTTCCTGGAAAAGGGGAGAATTTTCCTGGAAAACTGCAGTAGAACGACCTTAAATGGACATTTTGGTACCTGGCTACTGATTAGCAGAAGACTCTGCGAATTTTTGGTTTACTTTAACGCACGAAAAAAAGGTAACTGATCAGGGATTGGAGTGGGAATCATTGGAAAACAGAATGAAGTTTGGGGAAGTGTTGTGGGTATGTTGGCGATGAGGCTAGAGGTGGCTCTTGGTGAAAGAATTAGGAATAGTGCACTGGATTTCTTCTATAAGGGAGTGTGTAAATCTTCTATATCTCCACCTTGGTCACAGGCGATGGTCTCAGGCATGTTCTGTGCTTAGCGTGACTCGATTTTTTTATCACATAGGACTGGCGTACTTAGATTCCACAGGTGTGAAATTAGTAAGATTAACAGACGGTATTTCGTTCCTGGAACATAAGTGCTGTACTGTAAAATACAGTTAAAGGTGTCAATCACTGATGTGTCACAAGGGATTTATTGGAATTTTAGACAAAGTACAGCTAAGGACACTCAATTTGTGATTGCTTACGAAAGCATAACAGAATTGATACATAGATTGGCCTGGATAGACAAACGACAAAGGTTTGACCTGGATGGCAACAATTACGAGCCTGGTTTTCAAATCGACAACTTTGCTTTAGTTTAGAGGCTCTCAACCAATCGAGGTTATACTTACATCCATCAGTAAACCCCTTCAATGCCTCTTTGAGTCCAAAAAGTGTCTGTGTTTCATTACACATAATTTAATACATCCTTTAAAATACACGGAATGTAGGTGACACTCGCGAGCTATATTAAATTGTTTATAACGAATCCAACATGATGTGACTAATTGAGTTTGTTTCCCGTCTCTTCGTCGGTGTATTAATTTTTAATGTCTGCCTGCTTCGATGAACGGAATTTTTTTATGGTTTTCCCTACCTTCATCGGTGAATGTCTCTCGGTTTCAATGAAAGGATTTCACCATTGATGGGTTTTTGAGGCTACGAATTTTGAAAGGAATAACGTATGTGTGGTATTGCTATACTTTATCACAATAATTTCATTTTTTAAACTTTTTAACGTCTCTCTAACAACGTGGCCTTTTGAGATGGGGAAAGGATGGGGAGCAAGGAATGGGAAGGAATTCGGCCATGTCCTTTTGAAGGAAGCATCCCGGCATTTGCCTGGAGTGATTTGGGAAACCATGGAAAACCCAAATAATTTAATATATTAAAATAATGGGGGTGCACTAATGACAACGATCTATGTGAATGTGGTGAGCTTCAGAACCCACAACATCTTCTGATATGCAGGAATCTCCCTGAAACCTGCAATATCGACGACCTTTACAGGGCAAACGAGAAGGCCATCAAGATTGCGGAATTCTGGTCACATTCTATATAATTGTGTTTATAGTTAATATTAATTAATTAATGTTATTTGTTTTTTCAACTTGTTATGTCCTGGACACGAGAAATATAAATAAAAATATAAATACCCCTAATTTAATACATCCTTTAAAATACACGGACTGTAGGTGACACTCGTGAGTTATATTATATTGTTCATAATGAAAAAGTGAGTTTGTTTCCCGTCTCTTCGTCGGTGAATTAATTTTTAATGTCTGCCTGCTTCGATGAACGGAATTTATGTTAACAGCGAGGTCTTTAGAGACGGGAAAGGATGGGAAGGAATTCGGCCATGGTCTTTTAAAGGAAGCATCCCGGCATTTGCCTGGAGTGATTTTGGAAACCATGGAAAACCCAAATCTGGATGCCCCGGAACCGCCGTCCTCCCGAATGCAAGGCCAGAACGCTAAATAATTTCATGAAAACAGGTACACATAGAATTCTTACTCGGTTTTATATCTGGAGTTTATGACTGTTTTTTTCCATATCGAACGTTAAAAGGAAGAATGTATGCTTTTCAAATATTTTTTTAGGCGTGGAAATTATGTAACTTTGCGGCTTTTTCACAAAACACTTAAACACCGCGGCCGGACTCGAACCGGTGACCTAGCCCCAACACTGCCGAGTTCGTTTTAATGTGGACGTTTTTTGTTTTTAGTAAAATTGCAATGATTTACGCTTAAGTACCGAAGAAAATATTTTACTGTGTGTCGATAGTAGCCAAGATGGTCAGTGCTTGCTTAACAGGACGCTAGGAATACATATTTCGTCACGCTTAGTAAACAGAGATAACAGTCGTTGAAACAGTGTACACATTTCGCAAAGCGCGCCGGAAATACTGCCACCGAACGCCATCTAGCCACCACCAAATGAAACTAACGGCAAAGAAATTAAGCCCTTGGGAGATGGTGCCATCTGGGCGGGCGGTCGAGGAACTAACGGCGGCCATCTTGGTCGCCCAAACGGGGGGCGGCCATCTTGGTCGCCCAAACGGGGGGGGGCGGCCATCTTGTGACGTCACGCGACCGTGCTGCCACCTGGCGGTGTTCCAGCTTCCCCCTTGTCTTCCTACTAATTCCAACCCATTCCTTGGCCCTCATCCTTTCCCATCTCTAAAGACCTCGCGGAAAAAAAAAACAACGTGGAACCCTTCAATCATATATTCTACTCGTTACTGCTAACTATGTAAATATATTTCAGTCTTAATTAGATACAAGCCTCAGGTTCCTATAATTTTCAGAAACTTTGTGCCATTGCAGAAAATTAAAAATGTATCTCTTTGTTAATGTTTGGATTAGGTTTTTGCATTTGAGGTAGCGCGATCATATATACCTCAGATGTTAACTCAAAACCGACCCTATTAAGCATTGAAAGCCCATCAGAAACCTCTTATTAGTTGTATAATGATGCCAAATTATAGTTTAAAAATATATATTACCGTACTGTATCACCAGCCTACTGTAGGATTATGAGACACATCTCAGAATTTAAGTCAACTTTCCAAGTGTTAAAACTCCGTCGAAATAGGTTCGGCTGGTTTTGAATTATCACTGAACAGATAACAGAGACGAGAGACGAGAGAAACTGCCATGTTGCCTCCAGGAGCTATCTATCAGTGTCTTAGGGACACACTGGGAGGTCACATCAGTCTAAGCAGTAACAAACAGAAGTCTCTGCACTGAAATCTGTGTAGTGTTGCAGCGTGGCCTGCTTCTCAAAATGCAAGTAATACAGCGATCTCTGGAGGTTCTCGGTAGAGTAGCTCTTACACGTTTTCTCTCCAGACTTGCCTTGGACTTCTGTTGGGCTTAAACATAGCGGTGGAAAATATGTTATTCCCTCAATCATGTAATAAGAGGGGAAATCCTGCATGTTATTTGACAGTCTCTTTGTAATACTAGAGACTGATGACTTACTGCACATTGGCGGTTCAAACAACAGTATTTATTACATCGGTACGCATGTAAAGTATTGTAGTAGCCTCCATTTTTGCTTGATCTTAGTTCGTGTGACTATGACCTATTCCGGAAATTTCAGCCAAAGAAAACATTGACATTACATTAAATCCGATGGTATTCAGTGCCTTACCCAACGTTTGCAAAGAACTGCAGTTGAGTTGAGCAACTTTGCTGACAGTAAGCTGCTATCACCGTATCTTCCTTATACTGTTCACTACAGTAATTCATTTTACGTACTGTTCCGTAATATAATAATGATTTCTGTGTGCATAATTTTTTGTTTGCACCTGCCAGTAGTTGCTTCACCGAGGCGCCATCAAGCTAGTTGTCATTCACATGCACAGTCCTCAGGCTTTCAAACATGAAAATTTGATGTATTGTTACATTTTTGGAACAAGCAATCAGAATTTATTAACTAAGGTACGAGTGTTATGATATCACCGACTGGCAAGTTACTCGTAATAATCACGCAACTTCATACGGAAATACGCATACAGCCAAAGATCACTATTTAGGTAATACTAGACGACCCGTGCGAAAATTTCGCGAATAAAATGCGATGAATAGTGAGGTTGAATATGATGTCACCAAAGCTTAGTCATTACTCTTCATACTCCTCCTTCATTTATCGATTTTGGTTAGAAATCCAGGGAGATAAATTGCTCGAAACACAAAAAACGTATTTTAGAAATATTGACATTTTTGCCCTTTAAGGGTTGAATTACGGTAAATTCCTTTCTTAAAATATAATGTTACCACGGCGGAGACCTTAGTCATTAATATGATATCTCATTTATCTATATCGGTTAGATATCAAGGGAGATAAATTGCTCGTGACACAAAAATGCGTTATAGAAAAATTTATACTTTTTTCCTTTAAGGGTTGAATTACAAAAATTTCTTTTTTAAAATATGATGTCACCAAAGCTGAGACACTATTCCTCATAATCTTACTTGATTTATCGATTTTGGATAGATATCCAGGGAGATAAGTGTCTAGAGACACAAAAAACGCATTTTAGAAAAATTAACATTTTTGTCCTTTAAAGGTCGAACTACAAAAAATTCCTTTCTTAAAATATAATGTTACAACGGCGGAGACCTTAGTCATTAATATGATATCTCATTTATCTATATCGGTTAGATATCAAGGGAGATAAATTGCTCGTGACACAAAAAAGTGTTATAGAAAAATGTATACTTTTTTCCTTTAAGGGTTGAATTCCAAAAGCATCCTTTCTTAAAATATGATTTCACAAAGCTGAGACATTACTCCTTATAATCCTACTTCATTTATCGATTTTGGTTAGATATTCTGGGAGACAAATGGTTCGAGATACAAAAAACGCATTTTAGAAAAATTAACATTTTGGCCCTTTAAGGGTCGAATTACGAAAAATTCCTTTCTTAAAATATGTTACCACGGCGGAGACCTTATTCTTTAATATGATACCTCATTTATCTATATCGGCTTGATATTAAGGGAGATAAATAACTCGTGACACAAAAACGAATTGCAAAAATATTGATACTTTTGCCCTTTAAGGGTTGAATTCCGAAAAATTTCTGTCTTAATATATGACGTCACTAAAGCGGAGATTTTAGTCTTTAAAATGATACTCCATTAAACGATTTCAGATAGGTATCCAGTGAGTTAGATGACTCGTAACACAGAAAACAGCATTTTAGAAATATTGACATTTTTGCCCTTTATGGGTCGAATTCCGAAAACTTCATTTCTTAAAATATGACGTGACCAAAGTGAAGACCATAAGCTTTAAAATGACACCTCTTTCATTGATTTCGGTTAAGTATGAAGGAAGATACAGGATTGTGACAAAAAAATACCTTATAGAAATAATATATATGAATAACGCAATTCATGATGAGTTTATTTTTGTAGAAATTTCTCTCCTTATTAAGTAATGAGCACAGATCAAAATTTGTTGTGTGGAATTGTTTACAATTTGAATTCTGTTGAACTTACTTACAAAAGTTGATATGTAGTTCATACACTTTATATCCTCTTATATCCATATCCGTGACAGTTTTATGCGTATCGTCACGGGTCTAGAATAGTTCCATTTTTAGCGGCAAAGATTATGACAGGTTGACCTGATCTCACCAATGACCTGTGTTACGCTCTTGGGGTGAATAAAACCTCTTGAGCTTGAAGAACTCACAGGTATTAATACACGTAGTTATGAAACACAGAGGCCCTGTCTTATAATTGTTTCATATGTCGTAGACTCGAACTTGCTGAAATACAAACTTGACACAACTAGTGTTGTAAAAAAACAGTTTTTTTCTGACGTGAAAAAAAACCTGGGACATGTTTTTTTTTTTCATAACTACTAAATTTCAAATATTTAAGGCATTTATCGTTTAATATGACTGTTTTAGAGTTTATACTAAGTACTTATCTTACTTTTAAATCTACTATATTTTTCTGGTTCAGTAGGAAAAAAAATTACAATAACATTGACTGAAGTTTTCTTTTACGAATGGGGACTTCCCGAAAAGGCTAGGTTGCGTGAGAAGGAATCCCCGTTCCCCATTGTTTGGATTGATACTCGCTATTTGAACTAGTGCTGTCAGGCCCTACAAATTTATCTGTAGACCTACGAATCTTTTCAAAAATTAGGAAATTTAACCACGGTTTTTTGCTTCTTTTTATTACTTGTTGTGCTTTCTTTATATTCGTATACTTGTTAAACTCGCAGCGTATAGTGATACTGTCATTGTCAGTAATTATGAATAATTTCCTTGCAACCGTTGGCGTAAACCAACGATTGAAAACAAATAAAGCTTCTATTTTGTATGATAATAGATTTAACTTCAAACTTAGAAGCCCGTAATACAGAACTATCGGCGCAGTCTTCATTCGCAGTGTGTACTTTGCTCACAATTTAAAATTGCAATCTCAAAAGCTTTTGCATGCAATACAACCAGTAAAAGAAAATGTAACTATTTCTGAAGTTATGGATCTAGAGGGGAGACAGAAGAAGAAACAGAAAATTCCGACTCCGACCGAACTAGTGTTGGTAGTACTGATACTAGTGAATGTGGTACCGATATAGAGGATGAATAAAAAATTATGTTACCTATATAGATACATTTATTAATCATTATGTAAGATATTATATGATTTAGTAAGGTTTAAAACACACATGTAAAATGTAAGTTCCATAAATAAAACTATAATTTATCAAATATATTTTTTCTGAAAAAAACCAAATTTAGAAAAAAAACAAGGGTACTAGGTTTTTTTCACAAATCTGAAAAAAACATTTTTTTTTTCAGTTTGCAACACTAGACACAACCTAATAATACACGAACAGCGATCTTAAACAAAGACCATTAACGAAAGTGGTCAGTAAAATATGTAAAAAGCCAATAAATCGTAATGTATAAACTTTGGTCAAGCAACAATATTATCGGAAGATTTAATTAAATTGAAATTTAGTCTAGGCCGGAGTGACAATTGGCATTCGTGATTACAGCAGAGATTGTGAGTAATTTAAGTTTTTTAAAGTTCTTTTTATGTTGCTTTCATTAACAACGTGTTACTGAAAAGAAGTTCCACGATTTTTCAGCCCATAAGTTTATCCATATTTATTTAACTATGAAATGCTACGAAAAGCAAACTTAATGAATGTATTAATGGCACTTAATTTGGCAGCAGTCGCTTAAATTGTGGACATAACCTCGAATTTCTTCTAATGATATCTCTGGTGGCTGTTAATTTGTGAGTGAAGGCTGACACGTGACACCGTTCTCCAGCCAATAGCTATCGAGGTGAATGAGCTTAGCAAATTATATCGTAGATTAGCGTCTAAACCAGTAAAAAATCACGGGTCGAACACAGTGTCGCAAGTCATTTCCTTGCAGCTGTATAGCTAAATAGAATTGTTACGCTGCACATATTTCGATTGTAGTATACATCGTGCTACAGTTTAAAATACTTAGAAGCGACTGAAATAATTACTTTAGTGACATGATGTTGGTAAAAGCAAAGCAAATTAAAAATAATTCTAATCAACTTATTTTATACTGCGTAATAATGTGGCGTCTGTGAAACCAAAGGGTATTAAAATTTACACGCGTTCTTACATGTCTCCCTTTCATTTCCCTGATGCAAATCCATATGGGAAAGTTTTAACGGATGATACAATAGGAACTACTTACATGCGTTTGTAATAATGACGTCAGTCATATGATATCAGTGAAAACAAAACAAATTTAATGTAAGTCTTAACAATATGCGACGTAGTAATAGTTTAAATCGTGGTTCAGGGCTCACGGAATGCAGTAAATGTGGAACTACTTTTATTCACATGATTTAGGTAATAAAATAATTGTTTAGAAAACATAAAAACCGCCTTCAAAAAAAAGGGCACTAAAAATTTTAAAATAACTTTATACCTTGCTTAGAAGAAAGTAGATCTAAATGGACAATATTTTACATTACTGTTATTGAAATGTTTACATCAATTAGTTATTATTGGAGTCGGTGACGAATTGAGAACCTCCTCCTTTGTTGAAGTCGGTTAACAAGGTGCTCAAGGAAGCAATGGATATGTGAAAACTGCGACCAGTGAAATTTGCGGCCAACCTAAAATCTGCGGCCAATACCTCTTCTCTTTGTGTCATGCCGCGCCGCCCTAATCACTCTATACGCCCCTTTAGACGACCCGACCTGGTCTCACTTAATCGTGGCTGGAAGTTTTTACGTGAACAAATCATTTTACATTACACGCCCGAAACAGCCAAATATTTTTTTTTTTTTTTTTTTTTTTTTTTTTTTTTTTTTTTTTTTTTAATAGACACGCAAATGTTTCACAGGTTAAGTATTCTTTCTTAGACTTTTTTCGCACTCGTTACTGAAAGCTGAATTTTTTGCTGATCTGCAACACTGTTCGGAAAATCCAGTGCGGTACTAACTAGATCGGAGTGGCCGAGGTCGTCTAGAGGCGGCCATATACGATCGCTCCATCCGTCCCAATGGAACGATATCACTCCATTATCGTGTCGTCTGTGGGGAAATTTGATGTGGATGACGTTAACCCACAACTGCTGATGGTAGAATATTTTTTCCTACACTAGTTTCTTATCTGCTTAACGTCTCTCTAACAGCGGGGTCTTTAGAGAGGGAAAGGATGGGGGGCAAGGAATGGGAAGGAATTCGGCCATGGCCTTTTGAAGGAAGCATCCAGGAATTTGCCTGGAGTGATTTGGGAAACCATGGAAAACCCAAATCTGGATGCCCGGACAGGGATTCGATCCACCGTCCTCCGGAATGCGAGGCCTCCTCCACTAGTAATGCGAGGCAAAGGAAGATTTTGCATGAAATCTACTACGATTCTGTAAGTATCTGCCTCGTTATTATAATTCTTTTCTACGTCTTTTAAGCAAGAATAAAACTTGTATTTTAATAACAGTTATAAACTATAAAACATCTGCAGTGTCAACCTGCTGTTTAGAAACATTGGCTACAAACGTAGCAATCCGCTCAGAGCGCCGGCGGGGCGGCTTTTAACAATACAACCAGTTTGATCCTATTCTATAATAAACATACCGCTACAGCATTGTTGAGAATTCTGGCCACAGATTTCACTGGCCGCAAATTTCACTGGCCGCAGTTTTCGCGACACCGGAAGCAATATACGTTATTTTAAAAAACTTAAATTACTCCTACCCTCTGCTCTAGCGACGAATGCCAGGCCGAGGCTAAATTTCAATCTAATCAATACCTTCTTATTTCCAGAAAATAAAGGTCTTAGATATCTATGGACGCAGAGTATTACAAAAACATCTACGAATAAAAATAAAAACAGACTAACAATTAATATGTTAATTTAAACGAGATACATTCTTTTCTTTCAGTGTTCAGACAGATAAATCATTCAAACTTGTTTAATCTATACTTTGGTCACGTTGTCACGCCATGACGTCACACCTTGACGTCGGATTATGACGTCACGGTTTTCGCCTCGGCTGCACAACAAAGAAGGAATGGAAGTGTTCGAGGTTATGCGCGTTTTTTAATAACAGCGCTGTTTAGCTATACATCCGCGAATAAATTAACTGTCAGAACACTGACATTGAAATCGAAATATTAATTATTTTTTCTTAATTAAAATTCATTCGATGTAGATTTTTGTTATACTCTCTGGACAGCGACACCGTTGTTACAGTTGGCTAAAAAATATCTACATTACATCATTTTTCAAGTTAATGAACGTTATTTGATGAAAATTGTACTTAGTCAGCGAAGAAACGACTTGCTATAATACTGCATTCAACACTTCATTATTGATGGGCTTACAAGGTATTTATATTCAATGTAGACAATAATATACCGGAAGGAATTATTTGCCGAAACGCTGAAGTAAAGGTGTGTACTGCGTTTAAATTAATATATTTATTATTTATTGCTTTAATTACTGATGTCACTATATCTGACACCTGTAAATATTTACATTAGGTCAAATTTAGATCACAATACAATGAATGTGTTCGCACGCGGGTAAAAGGTGTAATATCCCTTGGTGACGGGAAATTTATGCGTGTGAATTCCACGTTTCTTTGGCATCGGCGAGAGCCAGGTGACTCATACCTGCGCCGAAAGACCGAGCGGTTTATGGCAGGCCGTAAAGTTAAAAGCTTTACGCATTCAATGAAATTCAAAGGACAGTATAGGGACTGTGCCGCAATGACGATTTCCTGGTACAGTAGAAAGTTGAAACTAGAGAAACGATGCTTCGGAGAAAAAGTCAGGTTGCGCCACACCTCTGTTGGGAACCAGCAAATCAAACAGTGTGTTACGAACTTTTAGAAACCATAAGTTTTTTATGTTGCATGAGGAGCGCCAATGGAGATCGTGGACGACCCGCCAAACGCTGCGAATCGCTGAAAATTCCCGCGTCTGCTAAAACTCCGGACCCTGCAAGTTTACAACGGGGCGAACAAGCGGGAAGGAAGACATTCTGTTTCTCGCCAGCAAACAATCCGCACCGGCGCACCCCGGGAGATTGCCGGAGAGGTCACTACCTGCGGGGAGCTACGTCGCCAAGTGACCTTGCGCCCAGCTGATCAACAGGGTCCGTGAAACTCTGTTTTATCCGCATGTCATCTGCTACGGTAAAGAACGCCGGCGATGTATAGACACTCTTGCGTCATTCAACCCTAGCCAACGCTCTGAGATGAGAATCATGCTCTAAATTGTCCAAAAGAAACTTTTAATATTCAGTTCTGTTCAATAAACCAATCAATTTTATATTCAAAGAAAATATTAGGTGTTGTAAACCCTGTTTTCAATAACTTCCTTTCCAATTTATCAGTATATCATTTGAATAGATGAAGATTTGTGTTTTTTAATGGTATTTTAAATGTACAATTGCTTTGATTAAAAGTATTTCAGAATTGGAATGACGCTTCTCTCGGATAGAGAACACTTCCATTCTTGGCGCCTACCGGTTTAATTTTGCAAATTGACTTATTAATTAATACATCTCATTATTTCATTCTAATTTTAATAACGTCTTAAAAACTAGACGTTACAAAGCATTTATGAATTTTGAACAGCAATATTTTGTCGAAATTCAGATAGGACCAGACAATTGACACATTTTTTTTACAGAATAAATCAAGATGAATTTAGTTTTATAAATAATTTAAGCAGTTTTCTTGAACTCCGAGTTACTGAAGTTACGGCATTTTTATACTGATGGAAGTAGTTCCGTATTTATTGTGCTGAATGAGACCTGGACCACGAATAAAACTAATATCACGCACTATGGCATAAGGTTTTAGGATTCCTAATTTATTTTTAATTTAATTAGTTCCCTAATTCTGACATTATTCATTCAGTTGAACTTCCACCTGTATCGGTGTGCGAACTACAACCGAAATATGTACTAATTACAAAATAAGGTTATGAGCATTATGTAACTATTCTGTTTATTTAAGCAACTGCAGATAAAAGAATTATCAGAAAACTCCGTTAAAACCGTCATTTTTGACGCTCACTACCACGATTTTGTACTAACACATATGTCGTTGTTATCAGGGCAATTAAGTCTGAGTTCGTGACGTCACAACGGGGTGGTCATCGTGACCAAACTGGCCTTTTAATAGCGCTGATGACGATATAGTAGTGTTATAGCTACCAGCTCTTTGTTTCATCAAGGAAATCACTGTATCGCAAAAAATTAATAATTTACTAATTTTCCAAACAGATTTAGATTCTCAGATTCAGAATACTTCGAATTAATTTAAATTCACTTTAAAATATATGGAATGTGGGATTCTGGAACAGAATGGTTTTTTTTTCCGTGTTCCATGAGATTTGTTTTGAGCTCCGTTTTGAAAATGAGTGTCGGAGTATTAACTCCTTTGCTTTCTCCCATTATGTATAACCGTGTTACCATTTGTTTTTGAATAGCGTAAGGTATGATCTGTGAGGTAAGCGTCAATTGTTTGTGTAACGTGTAATTTTGGAGGCCAAAGTTCTTTAGTGTTGAAGTAGACGTCAAAAATTATAAAAATCACTTTAAAAAAGTAGCTCAGAATTGTACCAAATTACAAACTTTGTTGATTTCGTGATAGTAAGGTTTTGCAAAATAAACTAAATAAAATACTCACGGAGCGTGTTGGGTGAGCGGTTAACGTTCTGGCCTCGCATTCCGGACGACGCCAGTTCGAATCCCTGTCTGGCATTCCAGATCTGGGTTTGCATAGTTTCCCCAGATCACTCCAGGCGAATGCCAGGATGCTTCATTCAAAATACAATGTCCAAATTCCTTCCCCGTTCCTTGTCCCCAGTCCCATCCCGCCTCTAATGACCTCAACAAGGCATAAAGCCACAAGTAAAAAACAAAAAAAAATATTTTTTTTTAAAAAAACTTTCAAACGTTGTACCAATTCCTGGTGGTTTAAGAAACCTACAAACCACGAAGTTTCCTTTTTTTTAATTTACATTTTTTTTTAAAATTTAGCTTATCTCTTGAAAATTTCTACAGCTATGCTTCTTTAACGGACTAAAAAGGATCAACAAACATTTGTAATGCTACAGATTATTGCATATTCCCTTTTGTTATAATTACAGATATATTTAATGTATAATCAAAAAGAATTTTGCGTTTGCAACTCGTAATTAAAACATATTATTTTTTGTTACAATTATATACCTCTTTACTTTAGAAAATCTTGCGATCGCAATACAAGAATTATAGTTTAAGGCAAACAATAACCACTCCATACGTACCGGTATCGACATGTTACTGTGGAACGTTGTACCAGCTCAACAACTTCCAAGGGTCTTTGCTTTCCTGGTTTGGAAGTATTTGCTATTTTTACTTTTTGTTTGAATGGCTGGACGTGTGAGTGTTCATTTCAGTGTATTGCTTATGTTGTGAATGAGAGATGAAAAAAGGAGCAAAATGAAACCCAGTTCCGGCCTATTAAGGGATACTACTTCCAACACCACAAAGACGACTCCCAATTCGACTGGCCAGTTTACCACCAACAGCCGCATCCCTAACTTCATATCCACTGTGGAGAGGTTTTGGATTTAACCCTCGACCTAAGTGCACAATTTGGCGATTAGAAATGTGCTACGTCAACCTCTTCTAACCTACCGACCAAGTCCCGAAGGCGAAAACGCAAATAATAACAGAATAAAATTTATTAGAAATACTAAAATACTAGACGACCCGTGCGAAAATTTCGCGAATAAAATGGGATGAATAGTGAGATTTAATGCTTATAATATAATGGAAAGTAGAACTGTTCTTTTGTAGCATTTTTTTAGTCTGATAGGTACGCATCAAAATACTCACAACATATTACGAAATAGTTAGGAATTTAAAACACTCTGTATTTACGACAAACTGGCACTGACCTTTACAGAATAAAACCAACTTGAACAAAATGAAAATAACATATCAACATCTCTGAAATATTTGTTGCTGTGCGAATAAAATGTTTACTTTGGAATTGTATAGCAAAACGACAGTGTTTCCGTAACAGAAAAAAATATCCGAAAACTACTTATTGAACAAAAAAAAGTTTATTAACATCTCTTTGATAACCGCTGCTGCAATCTTTGAGAAATGATGATATTTTTGCCCCTTAAGGTTGAATTTAGAGAAATTTTATTCTTAAATGACAGTAGCGGATAATTTAGTATTTAAATAGATCACTCATTCATTGATTACGGTTAGGTATCAAGGGAAATAAATAGCTCGTGACAGAAAAATGAGTTGTAAAAATATTCACACTTTTTCCCTTTAAGGGTAGAATGTTTAAAAATTTATTTCTTAAAATGTGGTGTAAGGGAACCGAAGACCTCAAACTTTTAAATGATACCACGTTTATCAATTTTGTTTAACTGTCAAGGGAGATAAATGACCTGAGACACAAAAAACGCATTTTATAAATACTGATATTTATGCCCTTTAAAAGTTCAATTCAGAAAAATTCATTTCTTAAAATGTGATGTAACCACAGCGGAAACCTTAATTTTTAGAATGATACCACATTTATCTATTTCGGTTAGATATTAATGGAGATAAATAGCTCGCGACACAAAAATGCATTCTAGAACCATTTATACTTTTTCCCTTTAAGGGTTGAATTCCAAAAACATTCTTTCTTAAAATATGATGTCACCAAAGCTGAGACATTACTCCTCATAATCCTACTTCATTTATCGATTTTGGTTAGATATCCAGGGAGATAAATGACTCGAGATACAAAAAACGTATTTTAGAAAAATTGACATTTTTTCCCTTTAAGGGTCGAATTACGAAAACTTCCTTTCTTAAAATATAATGTTACCACGGCAGAGGCCTTAGTCTTTAATATGATATCTCATTTATCTATATCGGTTAGATATCAGGGGAGATAAATAGCTAGTGACACAAAAATGCGTTGTAGAACCATTTATACTTTTTCCCTTTAAGGGCTGAATTCTAAAAACTTCTTTCTTAAAATATGATTTCACAAAGCTGAGACATTACTCCTCATAATGCTACTTCATTTATCGATTTTGGTTAGATATCCAGGGAGATAAATGGCTCGAGATACAAAAAACTCATTTTAGAAAAATTAACATTTCTGCCCTTTAAGGGTCGAATTACGAAAAATTCCTTTCTTAAAATATAATGTTACCACGGCGGAGACATTATACTTTAATATGATACCTCATTTATCTATATCGGTTAGATATTAAGGGAGATAAATCGCTAGTGACACAATAACGAATTGGAAAATTATTGATACTTTTGCTCTTTAAGGGTCGAATTCCGAAAAAATTGTCTCTTAATATATGACGTCACTAAAGCGGAGATCTTAATCTTTAAAATGATAATTCATTAAACGATTTCTGATAGGTATCCAGGGAGATAAATGACTCGTAACACAGAAAACAGCATTTTAGAAATATTGACATTTTCGCCCTTTAAAAGCCGAATTACGAAAACTTTCTTTCTTAAAATATGATGTGAGCAAAGTGAAGACCATAAGCTTTAAAATGACACCTCATTCATTGATTTCGGTTAAGTATGAAGGAAGATACAGGCTTGTGACAAAAAAATACCTTATAGAAGTAATATATATGATAGATTCACACATTTGTTGGCTCGATTATTACAGCGTGTTGAATGATTTATTGATATTTCATTTCTGTCTTTATCAAGGTAAAAAATATCCACTCTAGGGGCTAATATATGCTAATTGTGGCCAACATTGCTTTCTTAAACTTAATTCTTGCAGGGAAAATGGAGGCAGTGCTAGAGTGCAGAAATTAATGCATTGACGAATGTGAGATACTGTGTGCGGTGCAGTAACGTTAGCAGAGATGGCGACCCTGTTGTATGGAACTGCAGTCCAGGCACGTGCACTCGATTCATCACGAACCTGGCTCTGTTGATCACGAACCTGGCTCACTCTGTAGCGGCCTAATTACTGTACTCTACCACAAGACCACCACTGAAAAGCGCGAATCTGTAAAGGAAATCACCTCAGAACGCGTAATTGTTCATTATATGGAAAAAAGAAATACTATGTGGTGGTCTGCTCCCCTCGACCACAGCCATAAATGCGAAAGGTATATAACTATATTTTCCTTTTTTTTGGTGAAAAAATTTGCTGTATTAGCTGAAACACTAGTGTTTTTCAACACCATTTAATGTCGTACATGAGTTTCTTTATTCTTGTGTTCCTGTGGAGTGTTGAGTCTTTAAACTCAACATTAATTTTGTAATATGGCGTCCGTGGCAGGTTACTCAAGAAGCAAAGGAAGATCAAAAAGGACGATGCATTGGACTGATTTAGATAAGTTAGAGGAGATAAGGGGACGTGTTAAGAATGCGATGCGTGAGGCATTTAATAACTTTCGTGACAATTCTCCCTCTAAGAGCCTCACTGAAAACCCTACGAAATTTTGGTCGTATGTAAAAAAAGTTAGTTGTAGTGGGAACCATAAGCCAGTTCTAATAAAAGACGGATGGGAAGTTGAAGACAGCCACGACATGGCTACCGTATTTAACACCGAATTCAAAAATTCATTCATGCGAGAAAACATGGAAAACATCCCCACTTTACCACATCGTGTGGAATTAGAGATGGATCCGATAGAAATTGATAGCGTAGGTATTGTAAAGCAATTAAAACTCCTGAAATGGGGTAAAGCGCCGGGTCCCGATGGTATACCGGTAAGAGTATTTTCTGAATACGTAGAGGATATTGAACCATTTCTGTCAGATATATTCCGTAAATCACTAGAAGAGAGAAAAGTACCTTCTAGCTGGAAAATAGCCCAGGTAATTCCCGTTTTTAAGAAAGGAGATCGGAGTGATCCTAGGAATTATCGACCCATATCTCTAACATCGGTCTGCAGCAGAATTCTGGAACATATCATATGCTCGAACATAATGAAGTTTCTAGATGAGAACGAGTTACTTACACCGTGTCAACACGGATCTCAGAAGAAGAGGTCGTGTGAAACACAATTGGCCCTATTTTCCCATAACATAATGAAAGTTATCGATGCAGGTTGGCAAATTGATGCAGTTTTTTTGGATTTTCAGAAAGCTTTTGATTCTGTGCCACACAACCGACTTTTAGCGAAGATTCGAGCTTACGGTATTTGGGCTCAGATTTGCGAGTGGATACGTGATTTTCTAACTGGTCGATCACAGTATGTCGTGGTTGACGGGGAAGCCTCTTCTAAGATAAATGTTACTTTGGGCGTTCCTCAAGGAAGTGTAATATTTATAAACGATCTAGGTGACAACGTCAAATGCTGGTTGCGATTGTTTGCCGACGATGCGGTTATCTATAGGGAAATAAGGTGCTCCGACGATTGCTTAGAAATTCAGCGTGATTTGGGTGCTATTTTCGATTGGTGCCGTAAATGGCAGCTTACACTTAATTGCAAAAAGTGCAAGGCAATGCGGATAAGTAACAAGAAGAATCAGTTTGTTCACAAGTACAAAATAAACAATTCAGCTGGTGACACGGTTGATTCCGTGAAGTATCTGGGGGTGATGGTACAAAGCAACATGAAATGGGACATGCACATAACTTCCGTCGTAGGCAAGGCTAATTCTAAATTACGATTCATAGGTCGTATTTTGAGGAATTGTAATGCTCATACAAACGAGATAGCGTATAAAACACTAGTACTTCCGCATCTGGATTATTGTTGTGTGGTTTGGGATCCGTATCGCAAGGTTCTGATTGACTCAGTTGAGAGGGTGCAGAGGAGAGCCGCTAGATTCGTGACTTGTTGTTACAGCCCTTATGAAAGCGTCACAGAATTGATACATAGATTGGGCTGGGATAGTTTGGAAGACAGACGACGTAGCTTGCGTTCGAATTTATTGGAGAATATGCGAAAAAATTTAAATTTCGAGTGCAATGAATTACTTCTTCCGCCAACCTGTTTAGGTCGCAATGACCGGAGAGATAAGATTAGAGAAATAAGATGCCGTACTGATGCTTATATGTATTCCTTCTTTCCTCGCACTATTCGGGATTGGAATGGGCGGGTTTAGGATTGGTGCTTAGCACCCTCTGCCACCCACAATGTTTGTGATTTGCAGAGTATGGATGTAGATGTAGGTATCGAATACAGTAGAGGATTGGGGTAGTTAGAGTCATTCATGAAAATTACCATACAACACAATCACTCACTGACATCACTGGAAGTTATTGAAATGGAATGAAAGACTGCAGAAGAATTAATCTCAAACATTCAGAGAATTTAAAAATAAAAGTCGTAGAAAGTTGTTTTGTAGATAAATTTCAACTGGGGACATATACTGCTTTGAATTAATTAAATATTAGTTATAATAATAGGAATATAGAAGTCGCCAATTGACATAGGTGTTGAGGGTTGTTACAGCCTACAAAACGACATCTTGATTTATATATATATATTTATTCAAACTTATGTTTATCTCAATTTTTAAAAAAAAAAATATTTCACAAGAAGGTGCGTGCTGGATAACTTAAAATTCCTGAAGGAAAGCAGATTATAGAAAAGGAAACCCAAAGAAAGTTAAAGCATAGTGTAATACGCAGTACATATACTCAAAAAAAGTAATCCATGCTGATTCATTGTCTTGCCAGAGGACTTTAGTTTTTATTTGGTGATATTTTGTCTCTCTGATCACCATGAATCCTTCTACATTATTAAATAGTTGATCGATTTTGTAGCTTAAAGTAAACACGTTAAGATCCATGACAATAAATTTCTTAGACTACTAAAATTTATAAAAATATATTTGATGCTAAAGGAAATACATTCCAATATCATGAAGGGTTACTGGTTCCCCCCATTTTATACGATAAAAGATGGAAGATGATCCATATGGAGTATATCATCAAGATCAATTACCATAGAAGTTATTGAAAATACACATGATATTGTAATAAATGAACGGAGAGCTAAACGGTTACATTTACGCAATATCTTGTGTGATATTTGAATGATGAATTACACCAGTAAAAGACTTAAACGAGATGGTTATAAACTTAGTTTTATGTATTTTTCATAACCAGCTCGGAAACAAACTAATGGTTTTGCGAATCACTACACTTCAGTGAGATTTTATGAACCCGTATTGTTTAAAGGGGGTTTTAAAATGTTTAACATATTTCCAATTTTTTTTAATTTTTTTTCAAAGCGACAAAAGAAAGCTTATTTCCTTTTTGTGAAGCTAGTTAAAGGATTTAATGAAACGATTTATTTGAGCATAGAGCTTGTAACCTACTCTATTGGTGTATTCCTGGCATATGGGAATTATCTACACACACTACTATTTAGTGGTCTTATATCGATCAACCAACATTCAAATCCTAGCTCATTCATTCAACGATGATTGTAAGTAAATTTACCTTGTCGTGCTCATTATGGGTTCCCACCAGGAAGGGAATACGTTTTATGCCGTCTCTTTTTGATAAGACGGATTTCAGCGCTCGCCAATCCGGTTATAATTTATTACCTATCTTCTTACTATCTTAAAGAAACTTTTAAACTCTACCTGAAATTCTCTTATAATAATTTTCTTTAAAAAACACGCAACATAATTAAATATTTCAGCAACACTTCATATATTACTCTGCTTTATGCATCACTTTTTTCGTACTATTAAAATTTAATATAGCACAACTTCAATATCTATGATGTTCTCAAAGGCCTCAGCCATAAATACTTTCCGTAATTCAAATTCCTTTCATATTCCGGTATCTTCCTAACGGTTTCCTTTCTCAGCCCGTTCATCTTCATCCATCCCATCCCTTCAATCATCATATTCTGTAAACTCTTAGACTAGCCTCCACATTTTCCCCTTGCTATCAGAGATTCTTCAAAAAAATCTGATTAGTATTTTATATAATTACTTTAGTTAATATATAAATAATAAATATTTTCAATATTATTTTTACATTTCACTAAGCAACCAGACGTATGACCGTTAGAAGCTGTCCGGTTATTTTTGGCTTTACTACTCGCCGACGTCGAAGATATTGAAGTAGGGGTTGGATGGACAACTTAGAATGGAAAGGGATTCGGCCAAGGCACTTTCAAGGAACCATGAAGTGATTTTGAAAAACCACGGAAAACAGAAATCTGGGCCACCGGACGGAGATTTGAATCCGCGTCCTCCCGAAAGCCAGGCCAAAGCGTTACCGCTCACTGCGAGGATCTGTAGGGTTTTCCTACGTTAAGGCCCGGTGCAAAGGAGCGTCATTTCACGTCGCGTGCACGCCGAGATGCCGCGCTAGCGGCTAGGAGTACACAGGAACAGATACGGCAGTGCACACGCACAAGCGGTCACGCCGCGGCGACCTAGCGGTCGTTTTTTCCCTGTTCTCACCCACCACGCCGCAGGGTCGCCACGCACGCTAGTGCGGTCTCCTAGTACATTGTGTCCGATGGAGCGGTGCACACGGGCGGCAGAACACGCTAGCGCGGCAAGCATGGCAGACGAGTTATTAGTTTTAGAAAATATTGACATCGAACATTTTATTGGTGTAATTAAGACTTATCCAGAAATTTGGGACATCCGTCAAAAAACTATCATGATCGAATCAAGAGGAGAGCTTGGACCAGTATATGTCGGATATTCATTGAGGGATTCGAGGAGAAGGACGACAAGGGCGAAAATCAAATATTTAAACAAAATATTTCGTGTTTATTATAATTCCAGGTTTACAATCTAGATTTTATGTATCACACCTATAAAATTTACAGTAAATTGCTGTTGCAAACACAAAAGTTCTTAAATAAAATTCCTTTACCGGGGTAAGGTGGCAACATCAGAAACAAAATATGTTGCTATCATGTTCCTTACTTGGATATACTGAAGTAGTTTCTCTTGTTGGAACTGAGGCGTCCTTTCCGATATCGAAAAAACCTTCTATACTCATTTCGTCTTGAATGTTGTACCCATCTCTAGTTCTTAAAAAATTGTGAAGTGAAAAACACGTCTTTATCAATAGGATAGATAAATCAAAATTTACATTGTTTTATGAAAAAATTTCCATTTATTGTACAGAATGCCAAATGTACTTTCTACTTTTTTCCTGGCGCTTGACAATCTGTAGCTGAAAATCCTTGTTTTTTTCCTGATGAAACTTTACCACTGTAAGGCCTCATATATTTGGTGAAAGGGAAAATGCTTCATCACCAACAAAATAGAAGGGTATTTTTGGACCTGCAGTGCCGGCAGAGGTTGTCCTCTCGGAATGTTTATTTAATTGTTTTCAAGCTTCTTATAAAAATAAGTTCTTTGGAATAGTCCTATACTACCAGTGACGTCTATCCTGTGTCCTTAATAAAAGATTTTTAAAGATAAAGTACGTAAAAATTCCCCGCTTCTTATTATACACGTCCATCGTTGTCAGTGGGACGCCTACTGCCGCCTGCTGCGCGTGCATCGGATGTCGCGTGCACGCGGCGTGCACACGGCGTGCACGCGACGTGAAATGACGCTCGTGTGCACCGGGCCTAATACTGCCGTCTTCTGAAGCAGTAGGCTGTCAGATATTAATAATTCAGAGTGGACTATGTGTTAAGGTGACATCTAGTTTAATGCCATCTATTCAAAAATAAAAGCACTGATTCCTCCCAAGATTTTTCGAAGCCATCTCTATGAAGCAGGAGGTTGGGGGGATTTTAACAGAACCCTCTTTCAGTCAACAAACAGCCCCATAACGTGCTCAGAATTGACTCCAGAAAGCCAGAAAACTCACGAAAAATCGATTGCACACTATACCCGATGGCGGGGTAGAAGGATTACTTCTGAGAAATGGAGGAATATGGTTATACTTGCTGTGTTCGAAAGTTAAATGTTTTTCCATACTCACTCACGCAATTAAACGACTTCAAGTGATTTTAAATCTTCCACCATTTCTCCAGGAGTCAGAGCTGGTTGCCGAATAGCACTTCTAACTACCTGTACTTGGAAACAAGTTTTTAAATACAGTTTGTGGACAGTAAATTTGACTTTTTTACTGAATCAGTTACGTTACTTTTGTTTCTACAAGCTGGGGCATTGTGTTAATTCTTATCGACCTTATAATATATCTGGAGCAGAAAGATGTTTTTTTGGAACTTCATCTTTCTGATTTACGTGTTACGTCTATAGTTGTAAAACGTTTCGGCGTTGACCACAGAGAACAAAATATAAAATTCAATCTTCAAGAAAACAAGGAAACCAAAACACTCTACGAAAATATGCGACGTTCTTAATTAATTTATATAATTTTATCCTTTTTTTAATTGTACAGCGTTTAATATTCTGTAAGATGATTTGTGGTGGGAGTGAAAATTTTTCGGATCAGTTTTAATCCTTTATACCATCTTTTGTGGCTTTACGTCTCATCATGTTGCTGCGAAATGGTGTAACCAACAAAAGCATAAATTATCATTGAATTTGTCGGAGTTATTTCATGAGGTAGCGAAATCAGGATGACTGGACGGAGTGTGGAACTCCCGATTGTTCTGAATGCAATCATCCACGCAACGCAATAGATTAATTAATACCTTGTAGAAATATTCTTCATGTATTCTAAACTTCAATATTTGGAATTGTAATGATAATGGATTCCAGTTTCCGAATTACAGTTTATTTTCCATTGAGCACATGGTGTTTTCAAAAAGATACCTCCTGATTACGATCTGCCATTCAACCCACTACTGGCACAAACCAAATCACTGGAGCCAATCAGTCAGCCAACAAGCAAAAATATAGAGTAAATTGAAGAGTTACCAGTAGTCCTCAAAGTATCCGCTACGTATTAATTTCATAAATCTGTCTTCGTTGTTGACTACATTGATGGAAACACTTAACTGTAACTCAGTCAGTATTTGCGGCAGAACCACATGTGCAGACGTCACCTAGACCACGTGGCGGTAATGCTCTGTGGGTTATGAGGCACAATGGAGTCAAGTAAAACAATAGAGCGGACCCTACAACTACATCCGACGCTTCCCGTCGACAGCATTGTCAATACGTATCTGTGAGGACCGGCATAAAAATCTAGCTAATCTCATCTTCATTTGGCTAAAGTTGTGAACTACTATCAATGAATAAATAGTTAGGTTTCTCACTCTGTGAGAAAGACGGCTGGACGTGGCTATCTGTTGGCGTCCTGCAGTGCTTAAAGTGCCAGATCTTTGGACGTATATCTCTGAAAATCACGCATCTGATATCTCGCCCCAACATCAAAGACGTCACAGCTTTGGACAAGCGCAGTCCTGTGTGATCACTAATCTCTACTAGCCAGAGCTAATGGCTGGGAATGACAAAGACGATCGGTGGATAGAAGAAGAAAGACAAAACGAACGATCATGAGAAGCATCCTCCAAGTGTGGTTTTTAATCTACTATATAATTTCCTAAGCTCACTCACTCACCTCGATAGCTTATTGGCTGGAGAACAGTGGCGTCGCGCGACAGCCATCTCTTGCAAATTAACAGCGACCAGAGATATCATTAGAAGTAATTCGTGGTTATGTCCGCAATCTAATAGCTAAGCAACTGCTACAAAATTAATTGCCATAATTCATTCTCTTTTACATTTGTTTTTCGTACCAAATCATAGTTAAAAATATCGATAAACTTTAGTGCTGAAAAAAAATGTCGAACTGCTTTTCAGTAACATGCCGCTAATGAAAGCAATTAAATTTTTTAAAAAAATTATTCATAGTCTCTGCTGTAACCACGAATGCAAATTGTCACTCCGCCCTAGGCTAAAATTTAATTTAATCAAAACTTTCGCTAATGTTGTTACTTGACGAAGTTTTAAGTACATTACGGTTTCTTTCTTTTTACGTATCTTATTGACCACTTTAATTAATGTTCTTTATACATGTTCGCTGTATGCGAGTTATTAGGTTATTTAAAGTGGACATCAGATCAAATATGTTAGAGAATCGAGTATTCTGGCAATTCATTTCTTCAGTGTTTCTCAACTATTTAATAATCTGGAATCTGCGTGAAGTTCTCTGGCCGTTACAGACACTATGTCCAAAGATAACATTATGAATATTTCTCCAGCCTTAATAAGAAGCAACGTTATGCTTTCGAAGCAATAGCACACTCCATTTAAACAGAAATTCATCAAATTTCGCCAAGTGAACTTTAGTTTGAACCGAGAGTGGCGGTGTAACGTCTAGCGTTCTGGCCTCGCATTCGGGAGGACGGCGGTTCGAATCCCCTTCCGGGCATTCAGATTTGGGTTTTCCATGGTTTCCCAAAATCACTCCAGGTGAATGCCGGGATGCTTCCTTCAAAAGGCCATGGCCGAATTCCTTCCCATTCCTTGCCCCCATCCTTTCCCGTCTCTAAAGACCTAGTTGTTATAAGAGACGTTAAGCAGTTAAAAAAAAAAAAAAAAAAAAAAAAACCACACACACAATTTTAGTTTGTATTTCAGCAAGTTAGTCTACCCAACCACAACCTTTGATAGTGTTATGGTCTTTGTCCGTGTTTAACGTATCTCTTAATATGCGTACTTCTGAGTTCTTCAAGCCCAAGAGATTTATTTACCCTAAGGGTGAATTACAGGTCAAGTTCGCATTTGGACAGATAACGTCAACCTGTCATAACCTTTGAACTTAAGAACTAGAGCTCTTCTGGACCAGTGACGATACGCAAAAAACGATCACGGGCTTTTACACTAGTTAATTACTAATTAACTACTCCCCGAAACAACTCTATGTAACTGGAATAACAGTTCTCTTTCATAACAAGGTTCTTTTCTAAGCGCAAGTTATCTACTTCATTTAATAACATATTTTTGCGAAATATCTCCTTGCCTCATTAATTCTTCTCATATACTCATTTGTCTTTTAATGTGTTGCTTCCGCTCAGGTGCGTTGGTAGGTAAAGTTCAGATTTTTTTTTTTCCCCCCTTGGCGGGTTTATACGCTTCATCCTGTCAAACCATTTGTGGAATGTTTTCAGAGTTAATAGCGTGACAATATTTCAGCGATCACTCAAATAATCATTTCGTGCTAAATGAAGCGACACTGACGAGCGAATTTCTGCCCAAAAGTATTACAAACAAATTAATTGGCACCATTAACGCCGCCGTGTTTTAACAAGCTGGCGTGTGCGTGGCTTACGCACAACAGTTTGCGCAAATATCTCGTTATAACTGAAATCGTTTACTGCATTGTTTTTAGAAATAATGCATTTGCGCTATTGAGTGGCGTTTTTAATGAGCACAGGTAGTGCTACCGTGTTTTCCAAAGCTACCTGATCCAACAGTCATTTTCAAGTGTTTATCTAACTGGGTTCAATATTTACCATTCGAATCACCCCATTTGATGTATAGCAGCTATAGAGTGACCGTTTTTTGCGTATCATCACGGGTCTAGAATAGTTCCGGTTTCTAGGATGAAAGATTATGACAAGGTTGACTTGATTTGACCAAATATAAACTTGACCTGTGTTTCAGGGTGAATAAAATCTGTTGAGCTTGAAGAAATCAGAAGCATTAATAGAGGTAGGTATTAAACACCAACAGAGTTGCTAAAATAGAAACTTACTTGTATTTGACCCTTAATGTTCACTCTGCTAAATTTAAAAAAAATTCCTGTTTGTTTGAAAGCATCAAGTTTTTTTTTTCTTTTTAATTTACTTAATACATATTCCATATTATTAAACAGTAGAGCAGCTCAGAAGAAATGAATTTCCGTAATACTCGATTCGGTAACATATTTGGTCTGATGTTCACTTAAAATAACCTAATAACTCACGTACAGCGAACATGAACAAAAGCCATTAACGAAAGTGGTCACTAAAATCCCTAAAAAGCAAATAAACCGTAATGCATAAACTTTGGTCAAGCAAACAACAATGGTGAAAATTTTCTTAATTAGATTGAAATTTTTCCAAGCCGCAATTGTGGTTACAACAGAGACCAAGAGTAATTTTTTTTAAAGTTTTTTTAAGTTGCTTTCGTTAGCAACATGTTACTGAAAAGCAGATCCACTTTTTTTAGCCGCAAAATTTATATATATTTTTTTAATTATAGAAATCTACAAAAAGCCAACTTAATTACTAAATTATGGCTATTAACTTGGTAGTAGTTGCTTCGCTATTAAATTGTGGACATAACCACGAATTTCTTATAATGTTATCTCTGGTCGCTGTTCTGCAAGCGAAGGCTGTCCCATGACATCACAATTTTCCAACAATAGCTATCAAGGTGACTAAGTGACCTTACGAAATTATATAGTAGATTCTTTTTTTGGCATCACTTTTACTTTTAGTCGAGAAGGATGTCATGTTCTAGAAAAAACTAATGCTGAAAAAATGAATAGAACAATTTCTAGGTGCGATCATGTTTTGAGAGACTATTTTAAATGTTTACGGATGTATTCCATTCGTACGGAGCCGTTTGCGCCCAGATGCCCTGCCGGTAGGTTGTGCTATATAAGCATGACGTTTTCCTGGCACCTTATCCCGTCTTTGTCATGTTCTAAAGAGACTGATGGTAAGCCTCTCACCGCAGGTTTCCGAGGTAAATGCTCCATACACGGACGTTCCAGTTACGCTCCACATTTCCTTTCCCGTGCTACCGTTGACTCTCTACACGACCATCCTATTCTCGCTGTATGATTTCATGCGCGCTCTGCAAGTCGCTTGGGCGATGCGGCCTTCTGAAAATTGACACGAAAAATTTTCTTTTCCGACAGGTTGTACAATTGTAGTACCTGCATTTTTTTTATTATTTTTTATTTTTTGCTGTCGTCAGTCTTTCGACTGGTTTGATGCAATCCTCCATCCCTTCCTATCCTGTGCTAACCTTTTCATTTCTACATACCCCTTACAACCCACGTCCTCAATTATCTACTTCATATATTCTAATCTCTGTTTACCTCTACAGTTCTTACCTTCGGCTGTTCCCTCCACTAACAAATTAACCAATCCAGCATGTCTCAAAATATGACCTACCAGCCTGTCTCTTCTTTCTGTAAGCTTTTTCCACAAACTTCTTTTCTCACCCATCATTTCCAAAACTCGTTCATTTCTTACTTTGTCTGTCCACTTAATTTTCAGCATTCTTCTGTAGGACCACATTTCAAATGCTTAAAGTTTCTTTCTTTCCGGTATTCCTAAAGTCCATGTTTCGCTACCGTAAAGTGCTGTGCTCCACACATAGAGTTTTAAAAAGTTCTTTCTAATTCCTAGATCAATATTTGAAACTAAAAGGTTTCTCTTTTTCATGAAGGCTCTTTTTGCTAGTGCTATTCTGCTTTTAACATCATTCCTGCTTCGGCCATCGGTTGTAATTTTGCTTTCCAAGTAACAGAACTCACTTACTTCTCCTATTGTATCCGATCCAATTCTTATATTTAATCTGCTAGTATTGGTATCATTTCTGCTACATTTCATCACTTCAGTTTTGCTTTGATTTATATTCAGTCCAAAATCTTCTTCAGTATTTTGTTCATGCCATTCAATAACTTCTCAATATCCTCAGCCCTCTCTGCTAACAAGACAATGTCATCAGCAAATCGTAGCATACTGATTTTCTCCCTGAAATCCTATGCCACATGGAAATTTTTCTTTGACTTTCTTCATTGCTTCTTCTACATACAAGTTGAATATTAACGGGGATAGACTACAACCTTGTCTCACACCCTTTTTAACTGCATGAAAACTGGTAAAATACCTGACAGCCCTAATTGATTCTTTTATAGGTGGATGACTTTATTGCGTGAAGAACTCGTGATAGTTGTTCAAGATCTTGCGTTAATGAGAGACTTGACATCAATAATTGTTTAACTATCAGAAGTCGAATGAAGGACTCTATACAAATGATACAATTTCACTCTGCCCGAGATGAAATGGACCTCTTCGAGTATGTTCTCACATTCATGTACTTACTGTGGAAAGTACTATGAATGGTCCGGGGTCACTACTGTCTTCAATAGCTTACAATGTACCAATGCAAGGTTTCGAAACACAAATATTAAAGGTATCGCCCTCAAACGAATGTGTTTGTATCGTCACTTGGGTGAGAGCTTTTTCGTGCGATTCACCGGTAGTCAAGTATAAAATGAGTTCCTTGAATCATTTATAGAAATTGCTAGCTCATGCTGGATTCAGAGAAATTTGGGTTCCTTTATTTCCTTAACATGAAACCCAGGACAGTAATCTGAAAGACAGTGAATAGCACCAATCCAACTTCTTCTGAATCCGTAACATTAAGAATTCTATGCCAATTGCATTGTGCAAATACTCCTATCGTTTTTGTTCAGATCCTTCTACCCATCGTGTTTCTAGCGTATATGTATCATTAGCACTGCAAGATTCAATTTAATTTTAGCATATTATTTAACTCCCGGAAGCAATGAGAAAATTGCAACAAAAAACAGGAAGAGTTTTGGGGATGGTCCTTTGAAGCAACCATCCCGGTGTTCCCGTGGGTTGATTTCCCAAAACCGTGGAAAACCGTAACCTGTTTCGCTGCGTCCGCCGAATGTCACCCCTAGCAGTATTTCCCATCCACAAAGAAAGCGTGGGTACTTGGTATATCCACCCTGCCGACCCAGAAGCACACTTAGTGCTCCACGATTCATTTAATATTTTCGTCATATTTTAATTTTTTTATTTGCTATTTCTAAATAATCACAATCTTCTCCTGACGTACCAAGTGATCATCGGGTACAGAGAACATGCTACAGTAACTTGTATTTCCGCAAAAAGTAAAAAATATATTACTTTTTTCTGTTTCTAAACAAATAAGTCAATGTTCGAGCTGTCAATAAGTTCCTTTCTTCCAGTCTGAAGTCCAAACGTTCAGCACTACCTTTGACTTATCATCAAGCGTCGTGGGTCAGCTGGCTTCGCATTAGGGAGGACGCCGGCTGGAATCCCCGTCCGGGCATCCAGATGTGGGTTGTCCATGGTTTCCCCAAATTACTCCAGGCGAATGCCGGGATGCTTCCTTCAAACGTCCATGTCAGGATTCCTTCCCATTCCTTGTCCTCAGTCCCATAATGACCTCGACGTCGATGAGGCGTAAAGCCATAAGTAAAAAAAAATAATAATAATAATAATAAAAATGAGTAATCCTATGTAGCTGACTAAACTGTAAACCACGTTGATGTTCCTGTTCATCAGTGTTTGAATTAGTAACTTCTAATTTTTCTACAGGAAGAGTGATAGCAATTTCTGGACTGTGTAGATGGCTAGTTCACATACGCAATCACATTTCGAATTGTTGCCTTTAATATCCCAAAAGCAAAAGTGTACAAGTATTTGTGTAATTTTTACCCTTTAAACACCAAATGGCAAGGATTTCTCTCAACTTCTGACAACTTTTGCAAATCTTGCAAGGAATAAATACATAAATTAAAAAATATGATTGAGGACCTATGGGTAAATTTGTTCCCTAGCTTACTTCAAAATACGGATGATAAACGTTCCTAGTAAAATCTGTAATAATCTTTTATTACGAAGGCATAACAAATGTAGCATATACTGTCTGCAAAATTGACACATTCATGGTCAGACGTTTTCACCAAACTAAATTTTTTACTAAACACAACACAATTAAACTCACCGTTAGAACCATGGTTACGAAATGACAAAACAAATTGTTATGTCAGCAATCATCTAAATTTTGTTTCCACTGACATTAGCGTATTAAGTAAAACTATTAGCGTTAGAAAGACCACTTGTGGTGCTATGTTACAGAATATTTGTCCTATTGATAAGTCTGAAAAAAAAAAAAAAAAAAAAAAAAAATAAATAAAATAAAAAAATTCTCAGGTCATTAAGATCAGGACTGAAATCATAAACATTAATTAAAAGTAAATACGAGTTAAATTGACCACTAGAAATTGCAACTGTCCGGTAACTTCTAGATAATGTGTTTAATTTCGTTTAGTCTTAAAGACCTAATGGAGTTTCTTACCAGCTTCCGAATTCGCTTCTGTCATGTGGTCATGTGTACTCTAACCTTTCGGGGAAAGGGGATCTACAGCATGAGGTGAAATCCTAAAAACTCAGCGTTCTTGCGTGCTTCTCATTTAGGAATTAAAGCTTTGCCAGAGGTTCGAGTCACAAGCAATAGTATTTAAAATAAAAATCTCGGATATTACTTAGTAAACCACTGTACTTTCTATTTTGAGCCATTCCTTATCTGTTTTATTATTTTCTTTCTATCCATACCTCGTTCATCATGAATACTAAATCATTAAAAAAATTCCTATTGTAAATTAAGAGTTTTTGTAATGGTTTTTTTGTACAACTAAAACGACATTTTGCTATATGATTTTTACATACCGCATTTTAACTATATATGAAATGTTCTCGGGTGACTAGCCGAGTTAATGAAGTGTTATAATTATTTCGGCGATCTCATACGTTGTCGCCATCTTCTGTACGGTTCTGATCTCGTTGTTCGTCAAGGCTGCCCAACCCCACGAAGTGGTCCTCCAGCATATTTGACTTTGTCCGCCAACAGCAGCGGTCTAGAATATGCTAGCTAAAAACAATTTCAAAGGTCTCATTGATGTTTTTTTCTTTTTGATTGTAATATTAAAAAACCACTGTAAAGGTCTCATTTATGGTTTTTAGATTTTGATTGTAATTGAACTGTGATACTTATTTATTATATTTACGTAAATATCTATTGTAACTAAAGCAAGAATCATGTGGCCCAAGGCTAATTTAGAATCGAAATTGTAGCCCATCCCCAAAAGTGGTTGAGCAGCATTGTTGTGCGACCTCATTCTACCACCTCCAAGTGCTTACATTTTGTAACATACAAATACATTAAATTTTATTAATGCAGTGTTGTGGTAGGCCATATTTCCGCAGTTGCTCAGTACATTCAGTATGCAGCAGAAAAGACAATGGTTTTAGCAGCAACATGCTTTGGAGAAAAAGCAAAGATGTTTTGTTACGAACCTGGAAAACACGAACGTAATAGTGTGGTATGACTGAATCATCCACAATGAATATTAATAAACAATTAATTAATATTCAGATTTTCCTTTGTAATATTCATTTATCTAAATTGTAAACATTATAAATATTAGGGTTAATTCATAGGTAAATAATTATGTATTAAACCCAGACAGCCAGATTTATTATTATATGATTTAATTTCTGTACAACACTTGCCATTCAGAAAATATTAAATGTGGGAAGTTGGAACTGCAGTTTTGAACGTTCAGAGAACGGGACAATGCCCAGTGTCGCAGTCATGCTGACGCCTCCGCTCACAAAGGGGTGGCGCGCGGGAACCGTTACCTGCCGAGTGTACTGACCTCACCCCTCCTCAGTGCCTCAACAAGGTCAAGCAAAATGTGCGGGAACGGGTAGCAAATGTTAGCGACGACACGAAGCTCATGATGATGGACATATATCGACGCACCAATCGTGAACGGGTACAGGGGTTCACAGTTGTTAATTCAAGGCTTCTGTTCCATGTGCGGGGAGAGGAAAGCTGGCTTTGCCGCGACAAGAGGACACGACGCCATATTCGACTTCACTTGCTGCCGAGAAGAGCTACAGTGCGGACGTGTCACCCGACACGCCCTTAGCCGTTAATCAGTGACTGTGTCTGCTCGCATAGTCTGGCTCAGATGGGCTGGAAGCTGAGCGGTCCACCTGCCAGGGATTGTAAGCTGATGTGCTAGCGCGGACATATCCGCAAATCTGGCATTCGTTGCAGCAGTGGCACAGAGCGTGTCACACCTCGTCGAGAAGATGCGATTACGGTAAAGTAGGGACGTATAGGTCTACAGTTCCATTGGGTTTTAACGAGGCTTGCTAACCCGTAAACGGCTCCTGAGATAAGACTCTGCTCCCATCATAACAATTACTGAGCTATCCAACGTTTCATATTCTTAACTTCAAGTTCGAAGCATCTTTCTCATTGTTTTAAATTCAAATGATGCTTTTAATATTAAACGGCGCCCCTGGGATTCTTTTGTAAATGTTAACTTTAGGTTGTTGGCCTGTGATGCCACTTTAAAACATGTTGACTTTGCAAAATCATTGAGATATCTAAATCAGTTTTATGTTTCCTTTTATCCGGCGGATTGTAAATGTCAGTTATTGCTTGTTTGTTGTCTTTGGATTATGTTTAACGTAACGTTAACTATACCCGGCCTTGTATAAGACAGAAGACTAAATAAATTGAGTATAATTTTGTGTGAAACTAACTTCTTGTAGAAATCATAGTTCTAGTTCACCATTTAACCAAATAACCAACTTATTGGATGTCATACATATTATTAATAATTATATTTCATCAACGTATTGACTCCCCCCACCCTAACCGACGGTCCAATACAATAGTAAGTTGTAAATAATCACAAAATGTTTTCAGTTTAGAATTATGTTATACATCATATAATAAGTTTGTAAACTCAATTCGATTGGTCTCTGATGATGCCTCGATAAGAGGCGAAATGCGTACGGCATTGAAGCTTAGAAAAACAGTTGCATTGGTGTTAATTTAAAGTTTATTAGTTTTAAGTTAAGCCTTACAGGAAATCCACGTTAGGCAAATGAATAGGTATCATCATTGGTAAGGATACTAAGATGTCGTTTACAAACTTCTCCAACACCGAGCACGTATAAATCAAGATAAACATGGAATTGTTGATCCAGGCATTTAAAAGAGAATTACATCATAATACAAAATGCAATTTTAACACAGACAGAAATCTTTATTTGTCCTGTGTTGTATACAGTCATCGTTAGAAGTATTTCCTTAAACAACTATTGAATACTAGCTGACCCGGCGAACTCTGTTCCGCCTTAGAGGCAATAAATAAGCAGATTTTTTATTTTATTAAGTTCAATTTTTATTAGGAAATACAAATAAAAAAAAAGTATTTTAATGAGTCTTTATTGTTAATGTATTTTGGTGCATAGGTTGCACTCTTCAGTTAAATACCTTGTGATACACGACATTTATTGTTTTATTATCAGGCGCAAGAAAAAATAACGCAAATGGTCTTCCGACCCGTGAACATGCCACATACAATTGACCGTGGGAAAAACATGGATATTCCAGAATCAAACCACAAACTTATAAGGATTGGCCTTGTGATTTGTTAATGGTCATGGTGAATGCAAGACGGATCGGAAATTGAAGTCTTTTAAACTCAAAAGGCATATCGGTTGGGATCATCGGGATCCTCGGAATGAGAACTTGCTCACCTTCGAATTTTCCTTTGAGTATCGTCGCGTAAATCACATTGTTCATCAATTTACTTACCACCAAACGCCTACCGTTGCGCAGGTATGGTTGGTTTATGTTTCGAAGCATGATTACCTTAGGCGTAAATTGTGCGGTGGTATGCCAGACACATCCAAGGAGTTTAAAAATTCAATTGGATACTTGGTGGCTTCATCTTCATTTGTTACACAGTCAATAGATTTGAATGAATGCATTGTTCCAATGATCTCATTCTGAATTATGTAGTTTAGGTCATCTACATCTTTATTCTTAGCCGCTAAATTTGCTCGCTAACTCAACCATTAATTATTTTTGTAGTTAGTAATGATGTTTGGGAATACTTTGTTGATAAGTTCGTCTTTCGATGAGACAAAGTTACAGAAATTATGAGGAAATGAAATAAATCCACTCGATTCATCGACAGGTACTCGACCATTACCGATAGTCATCAATTGCTCAGAGAAATCTTCAGCAGATGTATCATTAAGCAATGCAGCTCTGATGTTTGTTGTCCGCTGAAGTTTCTTCACATAGCGCCATAGATTCGATGATTTTAGGCAAGCGTTTATTTCGTCGGCAGCTTTTGATCTTGGAATTACTGGCAGTGTTTGGCGGAAATCGCCAGACAGTAAAATCATTGCTCCTCCAAAACATCTCGAGTCATTGCGTACAGCTTTCAATGTTCGGTTAGTGCTTCTAATGCACGTTTATGCGCCATTGTGCATTCGTCCCAGATGATGATTTTCGATGCTGATAAAACTTTGGCCATTGCTGAGTTTTTTGCAATATTACATGTTGGTTCTTCAATAGTTTGAAGATTTAACGGCAATTTTAATGCTGAACAATGTGGCTGCTATTCCAGAAGAAGCAACTGCAACCGCAATGTTGGATCTCTCACGAACAGTGGCTAAAACTACTGAATGTCTTACCAGTTCCACCAGGGGCATCCAGGAAATATAAACCACCATTTCCATCATCAATTGGCTTCATTAACGTATCATAAACTTCCTTTTGTTGGGGATTCAACAGGTGTACATTCGTTTGAACTACTAAATCTAATTCCTGGTGATCATATTCACGTTCCCGTTCCAATTCTCGATTAAATGCGTCATTCATTTCACGATTTGGCGCTGGCATTCCAAACCTGACTGATAAACTACCACACATGAGGTAACACATGTCTTCGATCAAGAGTAAAGCCCGATTATGTATCTCCTCATTTCATCTCAATATCGTGATTTCTGGAACTGACACGAATTTTATGTAAAATATCTTCTGACATATTATCCTTGTATTTGTGCCACAGGTTAGATGGGTTCGATAGAAAGTAAGTAGAAATGATGATATCAAATAATGTGTGTATCAGACTTGGGGAATCGTTTTCTAGTAAATTGAGTTCTTCACATGCAGCACGATATGTTGGGAATATTATACCATCAACAGTCCGTAGTGTCTCAAATGACGTTGGCCCACGCACATTTACCAGCAACAACCGCAAATAGAAGCATTCATCATTCTTTGGATGAACTGTGTACATACGACCAAGAGCATCAGTAGAACGCACATCCGGATAACCAGGAACCGCATCGCCTTGCTTCCGTCGTTGAAAATTCTTCGATGAAGCATTCCAAGTGTTATAACGTGGCATCTCCGAGTAAAGCAAAGTTTGTGCAAACGGATCGCTTTGGCAGATCGCAAAGAAACTGGTCAATGTTGTCGCTGGAGGTATTTCAGCACGTTGAACAACATTCGAAGCCGTGAAATATACTCGTTGAACATTCTCCAGATGCACCGCCAAATGCACAAAAGTAGGATGTCGTTCGTGAATAGGGAATGCGAATATACGCCAAATCACTTCATTACAGTTCACATAACGACCAACTTGATAGCACGCAATTTCATCGTTGGTATTAGAGGATTGGATGCCAAAAACCGCCATATCGCTGCCTTTCGTGACATATTTGCCAATGAATTTTATGGACTTTACTGAATTGCAATACTCAACGTTGCAATGTGTCTTGAACGTTTTGGAAAGTGGCGAATATGGAACAATCCAACTGTTGTCGACAACGAAATCCATTCGTTTCACTTTTGTTGTGATAGTTCGACCGTTATCACCTGGTGATAGACGCCGATACAGTGGATAACCATCGTTGCCAGTGACGGTCTCCGCCGTTAATTTCCGTGGATATCGTTTGGAACACTTTCCGTCGACCATGCAAGGTGACTGGGGATTGATGGCGCCACACGGTCCATGAATCAAATTTGTAATTACAGCATCATGTAGGTCTGGATCAGCTTCGTGATAGGGAATCTCGGCACAAATGATATCATCTATTTGGTCTGGTTTAATTCTTTCCACTAACCAAATGAATACATCCAGCATCGAGTATCTCCAAAGAGGCGTTGATTAACAATGTAGTTCATCAGGGACCGCATTTTGTGCCTGAATACACGTGCTGTGATGTCGTGTCGATCACTTGATGTTTGTCCGGGAAGCAGCAATTGAACAATTTCTATCCATTTTGGATTACAGGTAAAAGTAATAAAGAGATCTGGCCGACCGTAATGACGAACATATCTCATTGCATCTGGCGCATATTCATGCACATGACGTGGACTACCTATGTACGTCACCGGCAGAATAGTTAATCGACCAATATTAGCTGTATTTCCTTCAGTACGAATTGCATCAAGTAAATGCATATACTCCTCAGAACGCAGTTTGTCTTGGTTCAACCTAATGGAAGTTAAACGCTCCGTTTCTATTTTGACGTACATGTCGACGCAATACTGCTGAAACAATCGACCAAACCGCAGCAAATAGTTGTCAGCGTTTTGACGAATCATCAAACGATATGCGCAATAATTCATCGAGCTAACTTTCTTTGTAGTTTCTTCACCTGAAATTAAAACAGTAGATTTAATATTTCGAATGTAAATATTTAGCATAATTATAAAGGGGTGAAGATAAATGATTTTAAATCGGTCAGATGCGTTTTTGTTATACCAAGTTTGTATTCTCTTTGACGTTTTGTTATTCCAAGTCAGATACGTTTTTGTTATACCACGTTTTATAGTGACTTGTATTCTCTTTGACGTTTTATGTCACGTCACACGGGAACGCGGTCCAACGGGATAAGAAGTATCCTATGTCCGTCTCCTGGTTCTAAGCTACCTCCATAAAAATTTTCAGCCAAATCGGTACATCCGTTCTTGAGTTATAAATAGTGTAACTAACACGACTTTCTTTTATATATATAGATTTTCGTATGTCCCCATAATGGAGAACGATAAGCAATCCTAACTGGATGCGTTCAGTTCCTCTTTGGGATGTCCTTCTTGTCGGACCAATACTTCTTCATCCTTTCACTGGCTGTTTTCTTTTCTTCAGCAGTCCAGACGCGTTTAGATCTTTCCTTTTTTTTCTCTGAAATAACTTCCCATGATTTCACTTTCTTTTTAAAAATTTCTCGACCTGTGGCGTCTCCCTTTTCAATACCTGCAGACTTCAGGTCTTTCTCCACCTCCTTCATCCATGTGGTTGTTGTTTTTACTGTTTGTGTGTATTCTAAAATTTGTCTTGAGATTCTTTCCTTCGGAAGTCTACTCAGATGTCCATAAAATTTCAGCCTTTTCTTCTTCATGTCTGACTTTATGTTTGATATTTTATTGAAGTCTATATTGTCCATCTTCATTCCCTCAGGGTCCCAAGATGTTTCTGATAATTTTTCTTGCTTCTTTCTTCTTTCTTGATTTGTTCTGTTGCCTTTTTTGTGTTTATTGGTAATGTTTCACTTGCGTATGTAATTGCTGTCTTAATTACCGTGTTATAATGTCTTATCTTGGTGTTGTCTGAAATACATTTTTGGTTGTAAATATTTTGTACTAACCCCATTGCTTTCTTCATCTTCTGTACTCTTGCTTCCTGTGCTTTCCCTTCTAGTCCTGTTGGTTCTATGATTTCGCGTAGATATTTAAACTGTTTTACCCTGTTGAATTCACCATATTTTGTCCTTAGTTTTTGTGTTTCTATTTTGTTCCCTATAAATTCGTTTTTTTTTTTTCAAATGAAATTTGTAATCCTGTTTTTTCTGCGCATTCATTGAGGATTTCTATTTGCGTCATGGCCACTTCTTCTTTTTCTGTGATGATTGCTAGGTCATCAGCAAATGCCAGATATGGTATGTATAGTCCTTTTGTTCCGATTTTTATGCGAGCCCACGAGTTTTCTGCTTTCAGCTGCTTTTCCGATTCTGTATTTACCTTCTCTAATACAATGTTGAAGAGTAGTGGTGACAATCCATCTCCTTGTATTACTCCTGTTCTAATTTCAAATGGTTCAGATATTTCACCCCTGAATTTTACTTTGGATGTGGTTTCTGTTAGTGTCTGTTCTATCAACCTTCTGGTTTTGTCATCAAAATTCGTTTCTTTTAAGGTAGTACACAAGGATTGCCTATCTATGGAGTCATAAGCTTTTTTAAAGTCGACGAACATATATACTATTATATACGTATATATACTATTATATACGTATATATAGATAATGGTTTATAATAACCCGAGTACACATGCAAATAGAGGTGCAGAACATTTAGTTAAAACCACTCTAATCGACGACCAACAGAACGTGAATCGAGTGTAGCCAACACTAGCACCAAACACAACGAAAGAAACTTTTAATTGCACAACTTTACCCACAACAGCCACTGCGGTGTAGCGACGTATGAAGCGGCTAGGCCTGGTGGTTAGGCAACCAACCACACAACTGCAAGCATCGGTGTCTCGGCTCCATGCATTGCATTGTATGTGTATACGAAAAGAAAGCCGGAGGTAAAAAGTAATTATTTGGCCGAAAAAAGTAACAAATAAAATAGCTGACTGGTTAATATACACATTTTTTCCATGATTATCCAATGCCCGAATACCTGATTGCCGGGCCTGACAATTAGCGCTTATTCACCAGCTTCGGTTAGCATATCTCAGCGACTGTCACCCTGTAGTCCGCAGGCATAACATTTGGTTAGTCAATATTACGTTATGGTCAACTAATAGTTCACTTCGAGTCTTTGAGTGTTTCCGTAGGTATTCGAAACGTCATTTTTTATTTTTTATGTTATAATGGTACAATAGAATATGTTAATAATACGTGTATATGTATAGCTAGAGCGGCCTAGTGGTTAAGACATCTGACTGGAGCTCAAAAGGTCCCCGGTTCAAATCCCTATCTCGGCGGGGATTTTCGTAAAACACACAACTTACTGTGAAGTATGCCAAAACGTTTCCAGGGTTCGGATTCCACGTTAAACTGTAGGTGCCTTCTAGGGCTTACAACCCTAATTGTAACACTGACGTATTCGCATCCACAGCATATTCGGTCCTACTTGGCCGAAACGAACATACATACATACCCATAGGTAAAAAAAATAAGGGCCATGAAAATTATTGGTATGTAGAATTTTTTCTCTTTTTTTACATTTTTCTGGTACTCTGATTGAAAAAGTGGGCGTATATCATATGTCATTTTGTTTAAAAATTGTTTAAAGAAACATTACTAAACGCCGACTATAGAACATAGGATAAAGGCAAATTGAGAATATTCTCCAGATATGGGACGGCGTAGCATACGCTGAATTAATCCATCTGATTAATATTACGCTCGTAGTAATTTTGACGACAGCGGTCGGGGAAAATTATAAGAACGTCAAGAAGCAGAACAAATTTCACTTGTAGAGCCGCAGGTGGAAAAGGATTTCTGTATCAATGTAGACACAATATAGCAGACATATGCATGTATAAACATAGACGTGCAGATATTTAATATCTAAATCATGGTAAAAAAATTTAATCAGATGACCCGAATCAATGAGTGCGCAGATATAGACACTGTGCATTTTTTTTTTAAATAGGGTTCTGCGACCTGCTGAATTCGAAGACATTACAGGCGGGTTAGTTGTTGTTGACATGGAAAGGGGAGGAACCATCGTTGCTTTCTCCTAGGATTATTTGGAGAAAACGTGGAAAACCAATATTTGGATGGCAGAAGCGAGATAGAACCAGGACCGAATTTTAATCGCTCACACACGGTAGACTAGGTTACATTTAGTCATTCCTGCCCGTCTTACTAAATGTTCTTGTAAGTGTGTAATTAATGGTAATTAGTGTCGGTTAGTGTATTGTGCTATTTGGTGTTGTATATATGAATATTAAAGTTTGGCTCTAGTGGTCTCCCAATCCTTGCTCACTTTTCTTTGTTCGAATGCGCCATCTAAAGACAACGACATTCCATTTTTTTTTAATTTTTTTTTTACTCAGAGTGGGCCGCAATATTCTCGCTGTAATCACGCATTCGCGGGCTGTTATTGCTTCGTGCAGAGAAACCCAGCTTCTTTTGTTCTGTTTTGTTCTCTTTTACGCAGAAATCTACCAAATCTTTGTTGGTCTTTGATGTCATTTTCTCTTATTTACAATTCATCCATGTCCTTGATCACTTCTGTTACAATGGTGTCATTGTCTTCCTATTGATAACAAGCTGCTTGTTTAGTATTCATCGTTGAAATATGTTCAGTCTCTATGGGACCACAGGTGTGATTTTCCTGATTTTACTGTACACTTACTAATTGAGTTTTTTCTGACTTCGGTTTCTTCATTGACGTCTCCCAACTTCTTCGTCAGTATCTTTCCCTTCTAGTTTTTTTCCGTCATTGTATTTCTATTCAGTCTCAAAGATTTAGTTGCGAATAGAGCTTCGGGTAGATCATGATAAAGTCTTTAATCTGGGATAGCGCAAAAATCAATTCTTGCTGTAAATGTTCTTGCTCAGTTGGTAATGTAACTCTAGTCTGTTAATTCGGATTGATAATACTTCACTGTTTGTCTGATTAAGTTCCAACGTTTCTCCAAAGTATTTCCTGAGAGTTCTTAATCTTATGAACTGTTATTATATGTGTAAATGGCCGTAATACGTAATTGTTAAGTGTGTAGTCTTGTTGCATTGCAGATGAAAAACAGAACAAGATAAAGTTCAGTATTTGTTAATCCAGGCATTCTCTTCTGGAAGATACAGCGGTTGTAAAACTCAGCATTCCATGTCCGAAACACGATCTACATTGTCTAAGCCGCAACTTCCTAAGCATTATGGAAGAGTTTATTATTTAACATAGGCTTTTGATACACAATTAGCTGATTTTGTGTAGTGTAGCCGTCACCTACACTACACTACTCTCCAAATCCCGGGTGATAAAAATGTCCTCGAGCACCGCGTCTCGAACAAGCTGAGGCAATTATTCGACACTTATGTCTAAAAACTCTGGTATTGATTAAATGTTTAGAATAAATTAAAAAATATAAGGCAACGAATGAATGTTACAGTAGTAAATCATAAAAATGAAGTTTACTCAGAAATGAAATTTCGGAGGTGTATATTCGTAAAATGTTGAACTAGTTCAAATATTATTGTCAAGGGAGAAAAACAAATAAGAACGGAATATCTTTTGCTTAGAGGAATCGCATGGGTAGTTATATTATTCACTTAATATTTATTATTTTCTCCCATACCGGCCATGTTACGCTTAAAATGTCTTGTATGGATCTTGTTAATGACTCCTGCTTCTCTGTAACTGCAGGCGTCATGCTAGATGGTCTAAATCAGAGGTACCCAAACTTATTTTTCTCATAGACCTCTTTCAATATTTTGCTGGTTCCGGTGGACCCCTTTGAAGCTACATTTCTACCATATTCCCAACCTAGTTAGATCTTCATATTTTTGTCAAATGTGAAGATCTAACTATGAAAATTTGCGTTGCGGTTGAGTTCCAACCACGTACCTATTAACAGTTTTCGAAAAAAGAAGTGATAAATCGACTGGTTAATTAGTTAATTGATTGTGCTAAGAGTGGTTGTCAAAAAATAAATCACTGCACAAGAAACCAATTAATTCTATTTTTTTTTTTTAGAAAGCTCCCCATTCGGAGTGGTAAAACTAAAAAGCAAAATAGTATATTTTCTCGTGTTGCATATATTTATTTGAATAAATTTGTAGTTTATTACACTATTACTTGTTATAACAGTCTGACATAATATAATTAAAATTAAACAGTAATAACGTAACTTCTACAATGGCAATTAAAAAATAGTCATAATTTTAATGGGAGGGATGTAATTGATGGATTGACAGCAAATTATCAATATTTGGCTTCAGTTTTGTTAGGAATAACCGCAAATCCCCCCGTTCTGTAATATTCAATCTGCTCCTTTTTTTTGTTAAAAGGTTTGTTATTACACTAAAACCCTTTTCGACGAAATATGACGAGGTAAACGATATCAAAAACTTTTCCGCAATTTTCCACAGTCCAGGATATTTTTCGTATTTCGTCCGTTTGCACGTCTAAAAAAGCGTTCGTCGCCCGCCACCACCGCCGCCGCGGCATTTTGCAAGTCTCGACACGTTGTATTGAATATGAAATATACAAGTTTTTACAAGAACACTTGTTTAGACGTGCAAACGGAATATACAAGTTTTTACAAGTAATAGTCGCTGAGCTTCTTAAAATATTATCTGCCTACATAGATAGGTGAAGTCAAACCTACATTTTTTTACTATCGAAGTTCTTTACAATCGAAATCAGATAAATTTTCGTGGACCCCCGCTATCGAATCGTGAAACCCCATTTTTTTATCACGCCAACATAGATCCCCTTCGAGTCTCCCGTGGACCCCTGGGGGTCCTCCTGGACCACTTTGGGAATCAATGGTCTAAATTCTCCCCAGCTTCCTGCCTATTTCCAACTACTCCTGAGACAGCTCCTTAAACATGTCAGTTTCTACCTGGTCTATACGGTCACTTCCAGCTTTTATGCTTAGTAACCACACTATTCCACTATACTAAACGTTTACTTGACACAGATTTCACAGCTCATAGAACCTATTTCTCTGGTACATCCCACCATTAGCCTCTTCAGTAAATGGCAGCCACTAATATCGTTCCACATCAGCTCCACAAAACGCTGTATTCAATGCATGGACGCAAGGGTCATTAATCTGAATGTGATACGATTTATTAGCCCCAGAAATGTGTGAAAAAAATTTCTGTTTCTGAAGTTGGCAGTCGATGTTTGAGTTTTATTCTGACGGCTGTTGCTCAACGTTGTACTTCAGCAATAGCGGCCACATTTATCGGCTCAACGTATTAACTTCACAGTGCGTAATGTATTTTCAGCACAAGCGGTATTTTCGATGTAATTTCTCTTACCGTTGCAGTTAATCCAAGAGAAAAATCATTTTGTATTTTGTAAGTACATTCTGAAAATCACTTTGAAAATATTTGTAAATGAGATAAATTGGTCATCAATTTGTCGAATAGTAGTTCAAACGCTGTTTATTAAAGCTTTTTCAGGCATTCCATCTGATGCAGTGGGTTATTACAGTAAATATTCAGTAAAGCACAATATTTTCGATATTTTCTGGTTCACAATGTGTTTAGACAATAAACAAAATCCAATGCACCGTCACGGAAGCGGCCTGTTTGGGAGGTAAATACGGAAATAAGCGCTGAAAATTGCGCTTAATATTTCAGTCGTTTGATTCATATAGCAGTGGCGGTCCTGTACTGTTAACGATTTGGCACACGGCACGGTAAACCGTGATGAATTGTGGTTGCGGTACGCCTGGTCCAGATTTGTGGTTTTGGATAATATATCATCTGAAGTCATGTATATATTTAGCACAGATCACAGAGTCATGATATATTAGTTGTCCGTAAACGTCCATGTCGGGTGTCTATGACAACGAAATCATTTAGCGAAAAAATGAGAAATTTCGACTCTAAATCGCACTGTTACTTAATTAACTGTACATATAGAATTATAAATTTGTCTGTACTTCCTTGAAAAAAAATACATCCTTTACGGGACCAGTTCCGCGGATTAACAATGCAGTGGTCAGTAAAACAAAAGTTATGTCTGTCTTTCTGTCTGTTTTCACAAATTACGCCTCATTGGTAAAAGATTTTTAAATATTCCTCTTTCTTTTATATTTACGGCTCAGATATTTTCAAAATATTTGCTATGAGCTGAGTAATAAATTATAACCTTTTTAAGGAATTAAAATACTTCAGCTAACGGTAAAACTCAAAACATTCCACACCAAGAAGGTCTCCAATTAACATTGCTCTCAATGGAAGCGAAGAATTTTTTTTGGTTTCCAATGTGAATTATCTAATTCAGTAGAAATATATACTTCATCATGTGCAAAAGTATTAAGACCTGAATGCACTGCTAACAACCACACAGTTTATAGTTTCTACTCTGCATGGCAGCATTTAAAAATAGATAATTAAGTAAAAAATTATAATGATTAATCAAGCCATTTAATATCTCTGTAAGAAATAAATCATAAATACACATTCCGACAGTTATATAAAAAAATGGTTTTAGTAAATAACATTTTAAAAAAAATGAGCAATTTGTATCAGAGATGAATGGTTAGTTTGATGCAGCAAACACTCGATTATTCTCTGCACTTCTTGTGGCATGCTGGGGAACACGGAAGGAGCCTCCTTGAAGATCGTGCATAATAGTGAAATATGAAAGCTAATACGGTCGGGCGTACTCTGGGCAACATTAGGAATAACCGTAATGGCAGATCCTTCCAACACCCAGATAAATTTCAAACTAAACTTTTTTTTTTTTTTTTTTTTTTTTTTTAAGCCGACTCGATTATATCAATAAACATTGAAGGTATATCACCAGAGAAAGAGATTTTATTATCTAAAATCTGTAAACACAAAATATGACTTTTTATTGGTTCAAGAGACACATAGGGGCCAAATGGCAGAAGGTAAAAAAGCAATGGAATGTACCTTATTAACGACAGACCAAGTGAAAAGTATGGCAGTACAGTTTTCGCCCAATCAGATCTGAAGATTCTTTCAACAGGGGTAACCTCAGACGGCGAAATAGAGCAAATGACCACCGAAATCAAACCATGCACCGTGACATCAGTGTATAAGCCACCAAATGCCGAATTTAGCTTCACAGGACCTGAAATCGATGAACTTTTTAGGGCAAATGAGAAGGCCATCAGGATTGCGGAATTCTGGTCACATTCCATTTAATTGTGTACTATAGTTCATAAGCTTGATATTAATTCATTAATTTTATTTGTTTTGTTTCAACTTGTAATGTCCTGGACACGAGAAATAAAATAAACTCCAAACACTGACGTCACTTGTTGTGTCTGTCTCCAGTTTCTTCAACGAAGCTTTTTTTCCTCCCTGGAGAAACGAAAGGCCTCTCTATCTTCATTTCATGACTGTCATCCGTTCTAAAGGAGTATTAGTAATGACAGTGACTATCAAAATTTTCATGCCTTTGTGAATTGTTTTAATCTTGTTCTGCCTTTACAAATATATGTATATACGGAATATTACTCACTCATTTAGACTTCTATACAATAAACATACGCACGTGGACAACTGAAACAAAAAAAAAACAGAATTTGAAACAAAAGAAATTACCGTCAGAATTCAGGTTAAGACCAAGCAAGACTCTACCAAAGCTCGAAACACAATTTTTGCTCTCCTTGTAGATTACTTGAGACAAGCAGTATTTTGCAGCACCTAACAGGAATGAAGTGTTTATCTGAAATCTAGATTAGTGCTAGCCATAAAAAATTGTAGTGCAACAGCTGAAGACGTCTTGTAGGTTTCGCTGGTTTAGTTCGTGACGTTTACAGTGCTCCGTGCAGCCTCTGCTCCGACATGCACAGACGACAATCTGATTCCGCCGTCCATCCGACATGTATGTAGCGGAGCGCCATCAATGTTTCAAGCCAGCAACTGGACCTGCAGCTGTTGGGTGCCAAGGGGCAGGTCGGTTGCCGTTATCAACCAGGGCACGTGGGATAAAACATTTGACACGTTCTGGTTAAAGAAATCTTATTCTCAAACAACGAAGCCGGCAATTACGTGGACCTTACGAGAAAGGCAGAATATAGAACAGAATGGAGAGCAGCCAAGTGAAAACCTGCCCGAGAGCAGAAAACTGTTGATGATGATGATGATTCTCAAACATCTCAGTTGTGAAGTTTCAATTAGTCGTTACTTCTCAGTATTCTGTACCCAAACGAGAACGGAGCAGTATTGTCTCTCCACCTAGCGTTCGTTTGTTACATGCCTGGAGGAAAACGAAATAAGCTTCGGACCTCAAATCAACATATATTATGCGTTTTGTTTCGTAAAAAGTGATTGTTTTGTGTAAAACCATTTCTAATGGATCTGTGGAAGTAAATAAAAAAAATGTTTGCTGTGTTCAATTCTCGTCAAACATAGAAATAAGATTTGTTTTAGAATTGTTTCCTGCAAAATAAAGACGTAAGTATCCGTCAAAGTTGTTAGCTTTAGATAATTTTTAATACTGAATCTATCTAGAAAAAGTTATTATATGGAACTTTAAATTTGTCCCCAATATGACCGCATCATGTATTGTACAGAAAAGTTCCTAAAAATACCTTCATCAAATGTAGTCGGTAAATAGGTGGAAAAACTAGCAAAAGTGTTAATTTTGCTAATGCTATGCCATATAGTAAACCAATTTCATCAACAGTGTATTGCATTCTAATGGACGGGATGGGTACTACCAGTAAGAAATTTTACTGTGGCAGAATCATTTCTGTAATGGCAGACGCAGCGACGTGACGCGACGTTCCACAGCCATGGATACTGTCAACGGACTGTCATCTGTCCCACCAAAAACGACATACGTAAGACCATTGTGCAAGCATCAAATCATACTTGGTTGTTCTTCTGTGGTTTTCTGATTCCAATATTCTTTTATTTCGTCAAGTGTCAGTACCACTATATCTTCCCGTTGCCAACAAACGCACAAATCAAATGTTACAAGATATAACATTATATAAAATTAAGTACGGTGCACACCTAGCACTAATGCGTATCTAAAATAAAATAGGCTTTTGAAGTAGGTGCGGCTTACTTTAGTTACCGTTGACGTTGTAACAGCGCTTAGTTTGTATGAGTACGCTAAATGCTACACAAAAGTTTCCACACTCGTTAATATTATCATGATGAATAAACGGAAGGATCATTTAAATCTTTCGCACCGCATAATGATAAGTTTCTAGTACCACCAGGAATTTTTCTCACAATCTGTGCGGAGTTCGAAGCCTCAATTGCACAAGTTACATAAATTCTACCATGAAAGTTTGACAGTAGTTTAAAACTTCAGTTACGTAAAAATACTACACAACATACAAAGTTTCCAATCGAGATGATATTAATCAAGACACACCAATAACAATTAGTGAAATAACTGTAAGAACTAAAGTAACTATGGAGACAATCTTCGGAAACCTTAAGGACTCTTCTAGATTGGAGTAAGGAATATTGAATACAAACCGTATGGCCGTAAGCCTCAACAATAATTTCAGAATTTTTTGGAGCTGTTCACAAGGAGAGACATTTTTGATGTAGAAAAATTATGGGTACCCAACTATGCTTGTGAAACGAAGCTTAAAAGTGAATGGCGTATATAAGTGGGACAGCGAAAAATATTTACAAGCATTTCATAATCGTGATTTGGTATTTAATACGTCGTGTTTTTCCTTAAACTCTTCCTACTACTTTTAATCCATCTCAAAGAGGCAATATTTCGATCTCAGCACTAAATCTAGAAATCAAATTCCTGCTCCTACGCTAGCTAAATTAGCAGAACTATGAAGGAGGGCTTTCGATAATCCCTCATGCAGTCTATATTTGTCAATGTAAAGAAACTTTCAAACGACAAAGAAGTATAAGCCTACTGGCAAAATTAACTACGTCCACCTTCAACATATTTTTAACTTTGATTATACGAGGTGATTACAAAAGAATTCTATAACTTCAAAAGGCTGGCTACAACCCACAACCGAACTACTTGCCGGCCGCTCTGCAGATCACTGTTAGGCAGGCGTTCTAAATTTGATATTTTGTTTAGCCACAGATGTCACTATTATTATTTGTTGTCAGTCCACCTCAAAATGAGAAACGCGTGTTAGAAGGCGCTATATGTTATCGAATTTTCTAAAAATAAATAGTTTAACACTGTTCTGTGTGTATTTTGTCATAAGTACAGAATTTTTCTTATCGATAAGAGAAATTTCAACCACTGGTCCACTAGAAGAAGATATTTAATCCTAGCGTTTTTTTTTTAAGTGAAGTGGTTTTTTTTCGTTTTATAACTATAAATTTTTAGAGTTGGCGTATCTTTTACTCATAACGCTGTGTAAACCCAGCAAAGAGTTTTCTATACAAAAAAAAATACTATACATAATTTTTTAATTCATTTGTTTCATATGATCTCATGGTCAGTTTTTGGTTACTCTTATTGTTACATGTGACATAAAGACACACAATGAATCAAATAGGGCACCAAAAATTTTTCCGAGCACTGCAGGCAGCACTTGTTTTACGCGGAGGTATGCCATCGCATCTCGCCTGTAAACATGGCGTGGGAGCAGGGCCATATGCTCGTGGCAGCCTCCTCGCTGTTTGCCCGCAGCAACTGGGTTTACCTGCCGCAACAACAAGCAAGTGGCAGGTATAAACAGGCTCTGAAAGAATTACACCGGCCGCTTTATAAAACACAAATCCCCTTCCTTTTATCCACCAACTTCAAGACGAGTACTCCAAAAAATAGCTCAGCTGCACTCAGTAAATTTACAATTTGCTTTATTTTTACTGAGGGAGACGAGAAATTAAACAGAAAATATAGCAATGGTTTCACCATCCCCTACCTTCCTTTATTCACACTCTTTAACAACAAAACAAAAAGTTTTGTTTTTTGCTGTTTCAATCTAATGTTTCTGAAGTAATTTTTAGGATCTAAACGACTGACAAAACCGTTATGAAATCACTAATTTGTCTGTCTGTTCCAGCCTTATGACACCTGAATCTTTATGTTATAAATTTTATATTGTTACTAAACTTAACCCGATGGCGATATAAAATTTGTGGGCTGTGAAAATAATTATAGAAGGCTTAGAGAAGGACAAAAGAAAATGTTTTAATTAGGTAATCTTCATGGTTAAAAAAAAAAAAAAAAGTGCTACTCCATCAACTCTCACAAGTTTTGGATATTTATATTTATTGGCTGATTTGTGGATACTTATCCAAAAACATTGAAAATATCATTCTCCCTTTATTTCCAAAACTGTTGATACAGAACTTAAAATTATAAATGTGTGTACCCAGATAAATTTTAAAGGAAAATGTATTATTTGATGGAGAATTTCATACATTTGATAATAAATATCTCATAAGAATAATTTATTTGTAAAATAATAATTCTTTTCAACCGATTTTTTTCTTTGTTAGAATTGTACATACTATTTGATAGACAATTTAGCAAAACGTTTAGTATATTTAGCTTTCCATTATTCTTCTCTTTCTTCTACGCTTCAAGTCTTTTGTTTTTGTTTAGTTTCTGTTTATTCCATATTCTTGTACCATTCGTTGGTTGTTAGTACAGAAGGATATTATTATTATTATACAAGATTCGATCAAAATGAGTCGTATAAATTTAAACACAATGACTACCGTGTAAAATGACAGCTGGTAAAATAATAAATATTAACTGGAAATTTGGATTTTCACTATCCTAATATAGATGATTCAGTTACCTTATGGACGCCATCTAGTCGTAATTCATTCTTGTACAGTCAGATGTAATACAATAAAATCCTTATCAGTTTATTGGGAAAAACACTGTCATCTTTTCGTTTTTGAAACAATTAAAGCATCTACAGGTCTCAGCGATATCTTCCAGTAACCTCCATATGTTTATCAACTTCTCCCAGGTAAATTTTAAGGACTGGAAAGAAATCTATCCAAAAATTCCCCAATTATGATAATAGGGTTGCGGATTATTTTCGAAGCCTAAAAACTCTAACAATGTCTTATTGCCTTCAACCCAGAAAACTATGTATTAAATTGTTAATAAGTAAAGACATCAAATGAAGAATGAAATTGGTTTTAGTTAATATTGTCTTTGGATTCAAAAAGATAACTTTACAAATCCACATCTAATATGGTTAACTTTTTAAATTGAGTATGGAGATTGAGAAACAAATGTTACATTTTCGATTATAAGCTATTAATAATTGGCTAGAACCAAACTCACCATACGGAAGAACAGGTGCTCACACAAACAAACTAATCGTTGCCTTGAAACGGGACAAAAAACTATTTGTTAAGGCAGATAGTAATCAACACTGTTCACTAGAACGCTTTCAGCGTATAGATTAAACCATTGTCTGTTCGGTGATTAAAAGATTCATCGAGTTTCCAGATAGGCCAGTTACAATTAATACCTTTGGAATTGGGACGCACGCTTTCATCCGAGTGCTTTGAGGGGCCGACGCGTGCCGCGTTGGGCCAACACAGACATCAAAAGCTGCGACATGAGGCTGGCGTCCGAGTGGAAACCGCCGCATGTTTTATTCATGTTGCATTCCACTCCAGGTCTGCGGTCCGCCCTCTGGGCTGCTCACACAGCCACCCGGACCAGCAGACAAAGTTTACTACGATTTTCTTGGAAAATGTCAGCGCGGAGCATTCCACTCTCCGATATTATTAGCGTCATAATTAATAACCCCAGCCACACTCGAAAATGAGGAAAAATAAACTATCCAGATAGAGCAAAAAGTTCGTAACAAATTTGTCAATATTACGTACATATACACAAACATTTTATACATGCGAGGACCGTTGCGTTCTATCATTACCGTGGCGCCACAATCTGATCATGAATTCTTGTAGAACTCGACAAAACAAATTGAAAATAAAGAATAAAAGTTTTTGATATCTCGCTTGGTTTTCGAGATACGGCATGTTAAATATCAGTTACAGGTATAGTTCCTCGTGCTTTTGGCGACGTTTCTTCTGGTCCAGGCAGTATTTAAGCCTAACAACAACCACTAGGAAGAAAATAAAACACCTGTAGTGCATTTCCGCCGTGTAGATATAGTGGTTTTGTTCATTATTTTTTCTGGTCCAGTCCAGATCTCACCCCAACCTCCTTACTTTTGAGATACAATATCTCGAGAACTAAGCGAGATAACAAAAAAATTATTCTTTATTTGCGATTTGTCTCATTGAGTTACATACGAATTTATCATCAAATTTGGTATGGTGAAATGTTTTTTCTGGTTCAAGCCGCGTCAATTTTGAGATGCAATATCTGGAGAACTAAGCGAGATATCAAAATTTTTTATTCTTTACTTTCTATTTGTCTCGTCCAGTTACGTAAGAACCCATCGTCCAATTGCGGCGCCACGGTTATCGTAAAATCCCCAAGTCTACCCTTTCCGTGTATTCTTAGCTTAAGGAAATGTTCTGCATTCACTTTTTACCTTTCATATTTCATTTAATCAATATTTAAATCCTATCACTGAATATTTAACGATAGTTAAAAATAATTTTACAATATTGTCCTTTACTTGTCGTGGTCCTTGAGACTTTCCACTAGGAAGGAAATACGTTTTTTGCCGTCTTATTTTGCTAAGACGGATTTCGAAGCTTGCCATTCCGGTTATAATTCATTATCGTTCTTCTTACCATCTGAAACAAACCTTTATACTATACCCGAAATTCTTTTATGATTTTTTTCCTTTAAATATATGAAATCTTTCTGCAACACTTCAGATACTATTTCGCTCTATGCATCACTTTTCACACCATGAATAATTAACATAACACAGCGTCAATATCTTCTCTAGAGCGGCAGCGGTACATATTTTTCGAAATTCAAAATCCTTTCATATTCCGGTATCTCCCTATCGGCGCCATTTCCAGTTTCATATCGTACATTTCTCCTCAATCAACTTCCATTCATTCCATCATTCTTCTTTCTCTCATTCTTATTTTGTAATTTCCATGACTAGCCCTCACATTTTCTGCTTGCTGTCAGAGATTATTCATAAACATCTTATAAATATTTTATATTACTAGTTCATATTTTTTTTCTTTTTTTTTCGAAATACCCATCTTTGGGGTACGTCAGATCAATCACTTCTTGGATGCTTGCGTTTTCTTCTTCTCCCAGTATTTCTTCATTCTATCTGATCTCTTCCTTCTTTCCTCTTCTGATATTTGAATCGGTTTTCTGGTGTTTATCGCAACTTGGAACCTCTTACTTTTGTCTTTGGTCACGGTCTTGGCTGTACCATTCTTTAACATCACTTCGGTAATCTGGAGTTCTCTCAGATCCCTTTCCACTTCCTTAAACCAGTTGGGCTTAGTCTTTTTTTTATAAAAGAAGTCAAAGATTTTTTTTGTTAGTCTGTTAGGATTCATTCGGAATATGTGTCCATAGAAATCAATCCTTTTTTTTTTTCTCATGGTTTCCGAGAGTCTCTCGGACTTTGCGTAGAGGGCTTCGTTTCTGTAGAAAACTTGTTTGTTTATTCGGGAATTTGGGACCCATGATCTTCCTCAAAATTTTCCTCTCTTTGATTTCCAATTTCTCCATTTGTCCTTACCTCCCCATGACTAGTGTCTCTGCTGCATAGAGTGCTTCCGGCTTAATTACTGTGTTGTAATGTCTTATCTTTGTGTTCCAAGAGAGGCTTTCTTATTGTAAGTCTTTTTGGTCTTCTGGAAGGCTAATTCCATTTTGGTCCTTCTCGCTTCCATTGTTTTACCTTCAAGGTTGTTCCATTCAATCCATTCCCCTAGGTACTTGAAACTCCTAACCACTTATATTTTATGAGCTCCTACTCGGATTTTCATAGGAGTGTCTGGTATATTTGTCATAATCTTTGTTTTTTCGAAAGAAATCTTAAGTCCTAACTTCCCTGCCTGCTCTTGTAATTCGGCGATTTGTTCTTTGGCTTCCTCCCATGTTTCTGCGAGCATCGCCATATCATCAGCGAATGCCAAACACTTAATCGTAACTCCTTTATTTTTTGTTCTAAGTCTAATACATGAATAAATATTTATCAATCTTATTTTTTAACATTTTAGAAAGTAACTAAATGTATTTTATTTACAATATGTCATGTCAAATATGTTATTTCAGTATATACATTTCAGACCCCGAAGAACGTGAGTCATTACCAGTGCAGATTTGGTTTTAGCAGACGAATAAGAAATAACAAAAACATAGATCAGTTTTTAATCAAAAGTAAAATCTTCATAATGATGTAGCTTGTAGTTGAGCTAGTCCGATAGTTGACAACATTCATAGCCGACAGGGTTACCCACAGCTCTTTGCCAACGATAGGTCAAATACGGCAACATTATGAAAACACACCATAGTTCCTACATCTCTGTAAAAGAGGCGTGGCTAACTGAGCGATCACTTTGATCGCTGTTAGCTTGTCTGTTCTGTCGCTTGCTGAAATTGTGCATTACTTTGATGAATCATGTATATTATACTGTACTTTTCTAAAACAATGATTTCTATTTAAGTAATTTTTCATTTGTTCCTGCTGGTAACTACAATTCCGAAGCCCCACCTGGGGCTAATAGTGATAAGCACATTTTTCATGCTTCTAAACGAAGGTACTGGATTTTCAATATTTCAACTTATTCGGTCAATGTAACATAGTTGTCACTAACTACGTGAATATTGCTAACAGAGTAGCCACACGTAAATATACAATTACTTTATAAATTTCTGTCAGTTGCCAGACACATAGACACAGATTTTCTTAAAATATTATTAGGTCCATGCTGATTACACAGACCTTTTATAAATATGTATTACTTTATGTAGTACTAAAGCTATATACATTGTGTAGAGGTATACAATTCCATATTCGATATAGGATACAGTGATTAACCTAACATGCTAACATTGGTACCTGAAACGGCATCTCTGAAATTAGTTATAGAAAAATCGAGATAAATCTCACACACATGTGGTCTAGCATGGAAACTGCACACAAGCCTTTGAACCCAGTGTAACACATTTTGTGTCTAGGCCTATATTAGACCTAGACTATTTTGCAAACATACGACGTAGTTTCCACGTGAATTTACTACAGACAGAAAAACATCCATTTTCATTTATGATGGGAAATACAGTTGCTCATGCTTGCTTCTTCCAACTTGGTTTATGACAGGCGTTGCAATTCCTAATGTTTCAAAACATTTTCTGGCACCAAAAAAAAAAAAAAGTCACTTGCAGAGAAAAACGTACATTTTTATTCTCCGTCCAGTGAGAACTTTCTCTCTAGTAAAGAAAATTATAGTTTAAAATACTAAAATACACGCTTTTGTAGCAATGTGAACTAAAAGATTAAAATTAATCATTATATACAAAAATTATGTTCAACAGCGTTAGAATATCCCACAATTCAGTATAACTTTTTATATGCTTAAAATAATGAATAGTCACTTTAATGTAGAATATCAGTAATTTTAAATTTTTAATCGCTACCTGTTACTAAACGTAGAACCATTACAAATACATAGAGAGCACCCCACGCTTTTTCTACATTATAGTTTATTTTTTGGTCAGTGACTATTTTTTATTTTAAACATATAAAAAAAAAATGTTATACTGAACTGTGGGATATCATAACGCTGTTCAGCAAAATTTTTATATTTAAACATTATTTTGCTACAAAAGTGTGTATTTTAGTATTTTAACTATAATTTTATTTGTAACTTTTTAGTTCACAATAAAAATTTCAGGACATAAGTATGAAATTATTGTATTTTCACTGATCTTAATACGAGTGTAAAATTTCAAACTATTCGGATATCTGAAAGTAGGTGAAATTGAATTGGCAGATTCCGTTACTTTTCTATTGTTACTGTCAAAGTAATGAGAATAGCAGGATACAGCTATGAGATTATTATATTGTCACCGGTTCTTAATATGTGTGCATAATTTAAAATAATTCAGGTTTCCGTTATTTTCATATTTGCAAAGTAATAAGAATAGCAGGATGTTGCTATGAGATGATTATATTGTCACCGGATCTTAATATGTTTGCATAATTACAAACAATTCGGATATCTGAAAGTGGATAAAATTCAATTGACAGATTCCGTTACTTGTTACTGTCAAATTAATTAGAAAGATTGGCAGGACGTTCCTATAAGATTGTTATATTGTCACCGGTTCTTAATATGTGGGCATAATTTCAAACAATTCAGATATATGAAAGTGGGTGATATTGAATTGACAGATTCCGTTAAATTCCTATTATTACTGTCAAAGTAATGAGAACATGGGACACAGCTATGAAATTATTGTACTGTCACCGGTTCCTAATATGTATACAAAATCTCAAACAACTCGGAAATATGGAAGTGAATGAAAATTGAATGGAAGAATTCCGTTACTTTCCTATTGATACTGTCAAAGTAATGAGAATAGCAGGACTTTGCGACGAAAATATTTTATTCTCACCGGGCCTTAATATGTGAGACAAAATTTCAATCAGCTTGGACATCTGGAAGTGGGTGAAAATTTAATTGCAACATTCCTTTACATGGATACATGCATACATACAGGTCAAAAGTGTAAAAAGCAAGAATTTTTTAGTAGCAGCTGGAACTGAATATAAAGCTTCATACGATTACTCAAAATGTGAAATATTAGTTTAGTTTCATGTGATATCAGGAAGATGAAGCGATTTTTTCCCCATAGTTCTTAATATCTTTTTATGTAGGGGTTTGAATATGTGTGTGACCCAGCGGTGTAGCTAAGTTCTCGTGCCTCATATTTTGTTATGGAGTACTGTTTCATACCTTCAATTCCCATCTGATGATTTTCCGAAATTGTGCCATTTTTCAGTAATTAATGCTTCCTCATGTCTCCGAATTCTTCTTGCGGTCCAGCTGAAAGATAAAAGAACCATATTTCAGAAAAATGGTTTGCCGAGTATTTGTTTATTTATATTATGTAACTGATTTTATCCTGGCCTTGATTTCTCAAAGCGAAACGGTACAATTCATATAAAACACTAAGTTCATCAAAAGATAAGATAACAATGAAACTCTACACTATTTGAAGTACTATAAATGAGACACGACCGTTTACTGTGTGTTGTTTCTTTACAACAATCGAACTATCGAAGAAAATTATCCTTACAAGATTTTTTTCTCTTCAAAAAGCATCTGCTGTAGAGGATTTGAAATGTGTTTTAAATGTCCTTACGTGTAATCGAATCTTGTTTTTCATCCTTGCAGTATGAATATGAAACGAAATATGTAATCCTAATTCGAAAGCTTTGTCGGTTTACTTTTATTTCCACAAATCAATCAAAACTGAACACATACAAAAAAGAAACCTTATTAATTATATTGCTGTATCTTACCGCCAAGTAACAAGTGAGATGATAACCACTACACGTATTAAGAGTCACTTTTTATAAAAAGTTTCATACATCCTTAATTATAGAAAGAAATGGAAGTAAAATTGAGAGTGCCACAGTGTAGCGTATTGGGACAATTGCTATGCATTATTCTAATGAAATAATTGTGTTGGTTGTTTACTATCTGAAATTAGATTGTTTGCAGATGACATAATTCTGTATAAAAGGATCAAAAACGTTGCAGGGTGATCTGGACAGGATATTTAGTTGGGTTGGTAAACATGGGATGAAGATAAATGCAAAGAAGAGTCAGCTTATTAGATACACAAATAAAAAACAAAAGGTTAATTATGATTATAAGGTGGGGAAAGAATTGCTTGTTGAAGACTTGAAATGTAAATATCTCGGCATTACATTAAATAACAAGCTTAACTGGGCATTGGTCAGGTAGTAGGAAAAGGTTTCAAAATTCTGCACTTGATGGAGAGATTGATGAGGGGATGTATGAGAGAAGTAGAAGAATTTGGTTACAAAACTTTGGTCAGACCATTTATTGAATATGGTAGTGTAGTATGGGACCCACATTTTGCATATCAAATACAGGAGTTGGAGAGGGTACAAAAAAGGCTGCTAGATTTGTTTCTGGAAATAACCGCAGAACGCAATCAGTAACAGATTTGATTAAAGAGCTGGAATGGGATTCATTAGAAGACAGGAGGAGGATGAGGAGGGTCATGGGAGTGTACAAGGCGTATATTGGTGATGAGGCATGGAAAGATATTGGCGTAAGAATTAAAAGTAATGCATGGAAGGGAAATGATGACCATTACCACAAGCTGGCACTCGATTTCAGGCACAAGGGTGTTGGAAGATTCTCTTTTTGGGTAAGGGTGTCAGAGATTGGAATAAGTAACCAAGAAAAATGATGAATAATTTACCGAAAACGTTGAAAGAATTTAAAGCTAAAACTTGCAGAGAGCAAATGTAGGTGGTTGCAGGAAAGGGAGAAGATGGGTGTGTAGGGAAATTGCCACCGGAGCGTGTGCTCCACCGCAATTTAATTAAATATTATATTATCGGTACTTTATCACTACCGGATCAATTAATCTGATTTATCTCTCCTACTTACTTTATTGTCTCACTTTGCATCCAACATCACACTGTTCTTTGTAGGGTCACATTCTGCATTCTACATTATGATCGGTAAAACAACCATAAATATTTAAAATAATAAACATGCATGGTAGTTACCTAACAATGCGTGTTCATTTCTACCCGCCCAATCCTACAGATCTGACTGCTGAAATTGTTTTCCGCTTCCCGAGTTAGAATTACGAATGAAACAGTGCCTGTATAAGCAATTTACGCTAAGGGCAGTGATCTGACATCTTTGGTGTAAGACTGAAGAAGATGTTGATAATTACATTCAGTATCTGCTACATAGTACTAGTTGCTGGACAAATATTAAAAGGATGTACTAAGAGGAAAATTCAGGTTAAAACTAATCTATTTTCGTGTTGATATTATTAAATAAGTGTTATTACAATATTGTGGGACAACGAATGGGCAAATAAATTAAAAATTATGGCTAGTATTCGACACAAAAACTGGAAATTTAGAATGGGGAAAAACATAAAAATTGCAATTGGTGGATTAGACGTTCAGGAGTAATTGTAATTCCAGCTCCATTGCACATTTCGATATCTTACCACCGTACGAACTTCTTAAAAACGTCATTTCTCGCGTGCACTGCGATTCGTTGGACTGTCTATGCATTCCTCTTAACTTCAGCCACCCCATTCAAATAGACGAGGACTTTTAGCGTTTTTGCGTTTCCACAAAGTCCGCCGCGCGCAGCAATTATAGAGTCGACTTGCGCGCAAAGCCACGATCGTCTATTCACTGAGGCAGGTCGATGCTCAGCGAACCATTCACATTCAAGAGGTTTACGCAACTTACTCGAGTCCTGCAGTCCCTATGGCTTTTTGTCAGATTTTCTGTACCGTGTTTCTACTTGGAAGTGTAATTTCTATAACCACGCTACTGTTCGTATTTGAAGTGATACAGTTTCGTTATTTTTTGTCATTAGATAGATAGATAGATAGATATGTTCACTTTGATCCCATGTGAGAATAATCTCGAGGATGGTGGAACAGTACATACACTTATTAGTAATGTCATATTACTATATAATTGATAATATTATATATTGATAAGAACTTAGTTACGACCCATTAGTATAACCAATATTTCCTGTAATCTACAAATACAATCCAGAGTTAGTTAATTATTATGTGGAACAGTGTGTAAACTTGTTACCAGCATCTAACAACCAGTTATTTTCTTACCAACCAGTTACCACAACTCATAAGCAGTCAATTACTTAAAAACCTGTTAGTATCATAATTTTTTACAGCAGTTTTTAAGTGCATGCTATCCCATGTTAGTTACTATATATGAGTGAAATTTTGTAAACAGTGTAATTACTTCATTTGTCAAAAGTTTCAACAGAAAGAAAAACCATATATCATTTTAGTAATTGTGGACAACTTTGTCACCTTCCCCTTCCATACATCATATATACTATTTTATCAGTCATTCTTAGTTACCAAATTCCAAGCAGAAAATTCTTTCACAGAGTAAAATGGATTCTGAAGCAAAAGCTCTTTCAGTTTGGTCTTAAAGTAGTTGGGTTTTTGTAGATAACATTTAATTTCTGTTGGTAAGACATTGAATAAGGAAGCTCCAGTAAATGTTAACCCTTTATGTACAATTGACAGTGATTTGTAATCCTTGTGAATATTATATTTATTCCTAGTATTATGGCTATGTATGTCAGCATTAAGATTGAAGTGTTCAGGATTTTCCACTACAAATGATAGTACAGAGTATACATACTGTGCTGGCATTGTTAGTACACCCAGGTTTTTAAATAGATTTCTGCACGACGTCTGTGGGCTTGCTCCACAAATAGTTCTTATAGCACGTTTTTGCAATTTAAATACCCTCTGTGCTTGTGACGAGTTTCCCCAGAATGAGATGCCGTAAGTGAGCAGGGAATGAAAATATGCAAAATATACTAACTTTCTGGTTTCTATATTAGCTATTCTAGATATTACCCTAAGTGAAAATGTTGCAGAATTCAGTTTTTTAAGAAGTTGTTGAATATGCTGTTTCCAGTTGAATTTGTTATCTATACATACACCAGGAATTTTGGGAAATTACTTATTAAATCACAATTATCAGTTATTGTAGGCCAGCCACGGTTTGGATTACAGTAATCGTGATTAAATCTTTAAGGGGAGTTTGGTCGGTTGATCCTAACAATTGTAAACTTACGGATAGGACTCGGTGTGAATTAACTGATATATACTTATTATTTTTTTAAATAGATTTAAAATAAAAGTGTTTAAACTGCATTTAATTTAATGGTGATTGTATTATAGAATATAACAGTTATTACAGATAAATTATCTTTTCTCACTATTAACAAGTGACATTATTACACCCTGGCCTCATTCAATACCTTAATTTGACTCTTTATTTATCCTTAAAATGAATTCAAAATATAAACATCGCCTATTTTCTTGTCCCTCACAGTTAAACAAAGCGTGAGATATAACTCACAATACAATAAAAAAAACACACAATCAAATTAATGAATTCATCCCAGCATTATAAATACATTTTTAAAGCAAGTAATCAGAGTCATCTTATAACGCCTAAAACCTCCAAGTACAATCATAAAAGTAATGAATTCACTCCGGTTTTATAAAAATATTCACACAAGAAAATACTCCTAATAATATTGTGATGTTTGGTGACTATAACTCAAAAATTACCACCGGATTTAATATGTGAGCATTAATACTCTAACTGGGTGTAAATGGGTGTATTACGGTTCAGTTACATGACTATATTCCTGGACTGGTGGTAATATTTAATGTTGTTGCTATGATTTTTACCGTTCCCTGAGACGTGTGGCCGGAGACCTCGGCTTAGATGTCTCCAGAGATTTTATCTTCTATTCACTTGACCTGGTACGGTACAGCTCTCCGATCGATCTTATATCACAGAATATTTTTCTATGTCACGTAAATGCGCACATCAGCCATACGGACAAAGCGCATATCTGAAATACAAAGCGGCGCCTTCGCAGTTGAAATATCTGACAGTGTAACATCGGTCCATTAACATTCACTATGTTGCGAAATGTCTCCGTATCCGAACGAGAACCAGAATGAGCCATCATGCCCGTCTTGTCTTCTCATTCCTCTATTTTCCCAGAATTTTAATTTAAAAGTTTTTAACCAATTGGAGAGAAAGAAAAACTGGATGGGACACTTGTTGAGAGGGGAGTGCCTGATAAAAGACGTCTTTGAAGGTTTAGTCTGTGGGAGGAGAATAAGAGGAAGAAAGAGATACCAAATTATAGACAACATCAAGGAAGACGGCAACTACATGGTTCTTAAGAGAAAGGCAGAACATAGAAGATCATGGAGAGCAGCCAAGTGAAAACCTGCCCGAGGGCAGAAAACTAATGATGATGATGATGATAACTAATTGGCTTGCTTCTCGCTGTTCTGGAGATCCTCTTATGAATTATGAATTTGTCGGTATCTTAATTTAAATGTTTGCTATCGTGGAATTGATAATTATTATCTTGAAGCTGCAACCCGTCCACTGAGACAATTTAAACTTCCTCTAATTTATAACATTAAATTAGGAAGAGAAGAGTAGCATATCTCTAACTTGTTTCCAGTATTCCTTGTAGATCCTGGATGTGATTGACCTTTCACAGCAGAAGATGAAGTATCTATCGTATACTGTATACCACGCAATCGTGACGAATCATATATTTGGAAAACAAGACAAATTTATTGATTGAATATATAGAAACTAAGTCTCAAACAATTTGATAGAAGGCAACGACACAACCTCGGTGTGGGCCACATTTTCTGCGATCGTTGAAAGGCGAAAGTGGTTCAGTTAGTTGAAAAATACCATCAATGGTATTAGAGGAATATCATTCAGCAAGATGTAGAGTCCCGCATTTCCAAAATTCCGCCACGAAAGCCAATTTTATACGAGTTATGGGGAAATCAAAGGACGGGGGCAATCCTAATTGAATTCGCAGCGCCCCCCTGTCGTCAACCCTACTTTCTCTCCCTCTGTCTCTCTTATTCCCTTCCGTCGCCAATCTGATATGAGAGAAATCAAAGGTGTTCACTTCATGATGAACACGTCACGTATTGAGACATGAAATATGAAAGTTCAGAGTGCTAAATAAAGTTGCGCTGAATATCTTAACATACCAAACCGAATATTTTAGAGACTGACACTATGGCATCAGGTTGTCGCTGGAACGTCACTCTTTGATCAATTCTAGGATATCTGACAGAATATCCCGTATTCTGAACAAATATCAAATTTAATTTCAAACATTGTTACTTCTGGTATCGTGATATTTTAAAATAGTATGCAGAGCTGTGTTTGTATTAAGGCAGAAAGGTTCTTACGTTAGTTATGTGTGTTTTCACCTGCAACACAATTATTAAAACGTCACGCATTCTTTTCGTCTGGCTCTGTGAGGTATATTTGATTTCACTTGAGTCGCCGTTTTCTATTCCGACCTATTTTGGCATATGAGCAACGATCTGATACTGCCAGAAGTTTGTTTCAATTAATCTTCACAAAAAAGAATGTTAACTAATTATTATTGGAGTAGATCGCATTTCAGTCAATTGATATAATTATAAAAATGAAACAATATATCCGTTCACAGAGACAATCTGAAGTCAAATAGGTGCAATAAAATTACGCGCGACCTGTGATAGGCGGGTGAGGTTTGTTTATGAGGGTAACTACGTTGCTATGCAGCCTATTGAACCCTACCTCAATCTGGTGGCTGGTCGGTTATACGTTTACAGTCGGTATGCATGACAAGACATCCGAGCTGAACCAAAAGTTAATTATGCCAGCCACAGATGCAAGGACAGACACATGGGTCGTAATGTGACTGAACCTTCAGCATTAATTATAACTTGAGGATCAAGTAAGAGAAATTTCTTATTGTTATGTTCGTTTCACCATATTACAGCGTACGGATAAAGTCATAGATCCTTTCCTATTGAACAAAGCTTTGGCAGTGTTAACCAGTGTTAACTGGTTCGACTTTCAGATCAACTGGCTGGTACTTATAATGAGGCGCCTTACCCTGTTTCACGGTTCTGTAGTTGTTGTGCTATTTCAGATGTCTGGATTATCTTATAGAAGACTCTCAATCTTGGTTATGACCATTCTGTCCATAACAAATCAAATAAAAAACACATTCAAGCAATATCAGTCCTAGAAAAAGTTTACCAGCAAAGCTTTGGCACTATATTTAACACAGTTCGATTTTATTGCATCCATCTTTATGCTTTGTAGCCGCTTGTACGATGTATTTTTACCTGACTGCAATAGAAGTGTTATAATTTTCGAAAGTAAGTATGTATCATTATTTGTTCCTTCCTGTTGGCTAAAAAGCTTGATTGATTCCAATCTATAAAGTGCCGTTGCATTTTTTCTGGTGCCATGAGTACCATATGCCACGTTGATATTGCATAATTCTAACATCAAACGCAATATATTGCGCAAGGTCAGGAAGAAATTAAAAAATATACAAGAGTAAGCTTACCGTATAGCTTAAATAGTTTTGAAAGATGATTTGAAAAATATATAAAAAACGAGTGTTTATGTTTCATCAAACAGACTGTAAGCAAGCTGGTTGATTTATGATAAATTATGTCCTGGTGGTACTACACAACACGACGTGAATTTCAGTCTTAATTAAATGTTCGTAAGATTACAGGTTTGATACCGTCAGGTCGCCAGCGGGGACACCGCAACTAATACTAATAATTCATAGTCACTCACAAAATCAATCACGTAAACAGTTAGCAGTGGTAGTTAGCGGGAATTTGCCAACACATAAATCACACAAAAGTTTACATTCAGAACACACATTTATTGTCTGAATAAGCAGAAGAAATACGTCGCCGAAGTATCCACCAGTTACAAAGACTCGTGCTATCGGAACTTCTTTACCAAAGCGTGCAAGATTCGAACCGAGCAGGTACAAGTAGCATGTGGTGCCACTATCACAATAGTTTATCCGGAACACTGTTCTTGTCCTCATACACCGACACTCCGAATGCTTCTTCAAATCACCGTACAAGTTAATGGAATAGTTATAAGCACTTTTTATAATATTCGTTCACAGCATCGTTCTCAACAGTCGACCACTTTCAACATTCGCTCCCCGCGTTCCCGCCGCAAACTATACTTCTCTGCCATCTTGCTCTTACTGTCCAAAGATAATCTCTCGCAGACGCTACTCTCGAATTGCGTCGGTTCGATTGCATCGTTACACCCCCCTCGTTGGCTTTAAGGCGTAAGATACGGTTGACAAACGCGTATCCTTTCGCCGGACCCAACCTTACTGACATTTGAGAACTTTTTTTTTTCTCAAACCCTAAACAAATCTGGTGGTACTCGGCTAATTCATTTACAAAAATGGGTACATCATTAGAACCAAACATCACACCAAATACAACATTGAAGAAACCATCAAATATAAAAGTTAAGCCCCACCAAAACACATCAGTCTCCTTGAGTATACACAATATGAATATATGACAATAAACACAAATGAAAACAGACTTGAAAATCATCAAAAGTCATTCAGTTTCCTCCGGAAACACCGTACAGTCACTTTCCTTCTCACAAACCACAGGATACATTGATTACAATTTCCCGCCTCGGGGCCACACTCCTATGATTCACAAACTAACAGCACTGAGATCATTCTCCCACGCGAAGCCAGTTAAATCAGTGGGAAAATTCCTCCCCATGCTCACCTTCCCCTTTTGTGAACCCTTCTTTATTTTTCTAAGAAAGAAGTAAGTTAAATGAAACCAGCTAAGTCATGCCATATAGACAACACTAATCCGAAAATGTGCAAATGCGGGAAGCATGGTGGTACCAAGAGGCGAGCCCTTTTACTCCATTGTTTGACTCCCCCCACCACCTTGTGTCTCCGCACTCGTAACCCTCCAACTATTCGCAAGAACCCACACCATCAAAGCATTTACATACCGATACTACCCCACACAAAATCCCTACACCTATCTGATCGAGTGACACTCATTCTAGACATCCCTTCATAATGTAACTCAAAACATTTATTGCCTAACCCATACCAAATATCCTCTTGACCTATCTCAACCAAAGGAAAACCCCTAGTGAAAAATACTAACCTAAGCAAGCTTATAAGGTACAAGACTTTTAAGGAAGAAATCAAGGTTTGTACCAATTTTGAAAGTGTGCTCCAAACTTAAAACCTATGAAAATCATTTTTTTTTCCAACATAAATTATTTACAAGAAAAACAAAAATGTAGTGCCTAATAACATAAATCCCTAACTCTAAAATTGGAACGGTCGTATTTGAATTTCAGTCTGTTGAGACCCTCGTGAAACAAGTCCAGTTTACTTTTGGACCAGAATGAGATTATTTCTTTTTTCTTAACATACACTCCCGGTTCTTCCCTCCTAACCTTCCTTTTCTTTCTACGTTTCCTTTTCCTCATTGTGGCATTACACTTTCCTAAAGGCCCAAGTGGATGTTGGAGAATAACATCTTTCATTAAAATATTTGAAAACATTGTAGTATGAGCATCTGTGTTAGCACTAAAGAACTGTTCAACCTGTACAAATCGCTTTCCACCAATGGTAATTTCATTTCCCCCTGCTTTAGTAATGTGGTGTGAAGAGAAAATGAGGTCTGTCCCACAAGGAAACATCAAATTATGTATGTGTTTAGCCAACTTAGTGGCAAAAGTGAGTTTACGATGCTTAAAGTTAGCTTTGGCCACAGGCAGTTTACTCTTCGCAATAGAAATTGTAGTAATATTACCTACATGAACACCTGTGTCGGGGCAATGATCTTCTGAAATTAATTGAACACTATCGGGCTTAACTTGAGCACCAGGATGGGAGTTAACAGGTAAGATACCATGCGACACAGGAATTGTTTCCTGGGCCAAAACAATGTTCTTATCGGTTACTGGTACTATAAGTTCCACCGGTGAACCATCAGAGGATTGTAAATTATTCTGAAGATCAAGGTTACCTACTTTCAAGTTATTCTGAGACTCAGGCTTAAAACTTGATTGCAAGTTATCATTAAATGACTCTACCATTGATTGCAAAGAATTATTATATGAATCCATCTTGGCTCCCAAATCAGATCGCAAATTATGCAACTCCCCTTGAAAATCAGACCGCAAGCTATCCATGTTTGATTGCAAAGACTTATTATCTGACTTCAAAGAATTAATATTTGCACGCAACTCCCCTTGAAAATCAGACCGCAGGTCATTAATCTTTGAATTAATATTTGATTGCAAAGACTTATTATCTGACTTTAAAGAATTAATACTTGAATGCAAGTATTCAAAAATAGTGGACAGTGACACCTCTTGTTCCACAGAAGCGGATGTCAACTGATCGGTGTGCTCATCACCAGTATCATCCAAAGGCTCACGGTTTGGCACCACCAGCCCACCATCATTCACATCACTCTCAGACGCCATGGCACAACTCCACATTAACTACAATTTACTAAGTTATTCTTGAAAGAAACTAGGACTACAAAATACTTCAGTCACTAATACTTCCCCCTTAGCTTTAGCATCAAAGTTCCAGAAATTACTTTGCTCAAAAAAATTAGACCACTCGGAACTAGTTGACACTTCATAACCAAAGCATTACCAAAATAATTAGTTGACCCCAGTCTCATTAAACTTAAATTTTCCACTCATGTGGTTACTTGAAATTTAAGAGAAGTCGAAAGAAACAAAAAAATGACTCCAGTGAGTCCACAGGAAAATTGTAAAAAAATCCCGTTAACACGAAAACTAACTACTGGCTCAAACTGACAAGTTTCTGTTTTAAACAAATTGCTTGGGGATTTTCCCACTCATTTAACTATTTAAAAATTGAATAAAGGTCGAAAGAAATTTATTTCGACCGGTTCACATGAAATTAACAAATTCTGTTTGAAAACGAAAAACTACTCCTGTCAGTTTGTGAATCTTACATAAAAATTGAAATTTGCACTTCCCTTTCGTCGAACTAAAGCTGTCGTCTGCTATTCTGCCGACCGCTGCGTGCCTCCGCGCCGTGTTGTCTGCGACGTTCCACTACCGCCGCGCTAGGAAGTACCGCGCCGCCGTGTTGTTGAGTATAGTAGTTGCCCGTTCAGCGTCTGTCGACGTACTGCGCCGTTCGGCTGTTGTCGTGTCTGCTCGGGTTCCGTCGTTACTACAATACTTTGCTCACGTCTCGTTGAAGTCAGTCCATTATCGCCGATTGTTGTTATTCAAACTACTCACACTTTCCTACTCGGTTTTTACAGCATAAAATCCACTTCGGTGTTGACTAATGTCACTTACTACCTCCGTTTTCACTTATGCTGTCCTGTCACGGGAAAGCCATGTAAGCAAGCTGGTTGATTTATGATAAATTATGTCCTGGTGGTACTACACAACACGACGTGAATTTCAGTCTTAATTAAATGTTCGTAAGATTACAGGTTTGATACCGTCAGGTCGCCAGCGGGGACACCGCAACTAATACTAATAATTCATAGTCACTCACAAAATCAATCACGTAAACAGTTAGCAGTGGTAGTTAGCGGGAATTTGCCAACACATAAATCACACAAAAGTTTACATTCAGAACACACATTTATTGTCTGAATAAGCAGAAGAAATACGTCGCCGAAGTATCCACCAGTTACAAAGACTCGTGCTATCGGAACTTCTTTACCAAAGCGTGCAAGATTCGAACCGAGCAGGTACAAGTAGCATGTGGTGCCACTATCACAATAGTTTATCCGGAACACTGTTCTTGTCCTCATACACCGACACTCCGAATGCTTCTTCAAATCACCGTACAAGTTAATGGAATAGTTATAAGCACTTTTATAATATTCGTTCACAGCATCGTTCTCAACAGTCGACCACTTTCAACATTCGCTCCCCGCGTTCCCGCCGCAAACTATACTTCTGCCATCTTGCTCTTACTGTCCAAAGATAATCTCTCGCAGACGCTACTCTCGAATTGCGTCGGTTCGATTGCATCGTTACAAGACGAATTTAATTTTGGATGATGGACTAACACGGTTAGCGAAATGTTAAGCGCTATGGGCTTTGAGTCATATTATAGTGTTTCATATAATAATCGAGTATGTTGCGTACTCATCAATTAGACATCATAGATCAGGGTATTAAGAATCCTGTTATAATAAAATAAAGTATATTGAAGTAATATAAAATGTTAAAGAAAATATCGAATAGTCTGTTACTACAACTTGAAATCGAAATCATATGTTTGTTACTGCCTGATAATTCAAAATCGTTATCACTGCCACTGAATAACCATGATTCCTGCTTCACCCAAGTCGAATAAAATAATAATTTATTAATAATAGCTAAAGGAACACTGTACAAACTCCCAAATAAATTTTACAGCAGAACGGAATTTCAGTCTCCACCATCACGAAACTGTAGCGTATACATAAAGTATAAACAAAACCGGGTACCACACACTTTGGTACTAAATATTTATTTTTCTGAAGTTAATATAAACCTGGACAGGAAAACATACAATTTTTTAACGGGCTTCGCACTTCGGAGGAAGCTTTCTCGCCTTTAAGCAGTCGACACTTGTTGTACTAACCATATCCGTCATCCATCTCACAAACAACAAAAAATTAGTCTAAAAATTCAGATGTTTTAATCACAAACTGGAGATATATACATTATTTTTTTCACTCAATTTCAAATATTACATTTTATCAAACACGTTATAATCGAAAGAGCATGGCTAAAGCAACACATTTTTGGTAGAAGAAAAGATAGTTGATGAACATATAGAATTTGGCACTTAAATGGTACGAAACAATTTGGAAATTATCTTCATTTGCTTCACTGAGAATCGTTGTATCACTTACGTTTTCTTTTTCAGCGTAATAGGTATAACTGAACTACACATTTATTGCACCTTGGAAAACATAATAGTATAACGAATATAAACCCATAATTTTGACCATTCAATTTGAGTGATACATTACTTCGTGGAGACAATGTGGTTATTAACGACAGTACTTAAGAATGTATCAGCTGAATAGTGATGTTAATTAGGTTACAAACCAGTTAAATTTACACAAACATGCAAAGCATGCAAAATCGTGAATTATCCACCAAAAGAAACAGGTAATCCAATGGCGCAGAAAGGAAAAATTGAATGTTTTATTATCTTCTACAAGAGCTTGCTTTTACTTTTCAACGTGTTAGTTTTTAGTATCCTGTCATACATTTAACTCATCTGTGATCCACGTTTCTCGTCCCATCAATGAAGAATTCGAGCGATCTGTTCTTGATAACAATATCACTGCATCCCTCATTTCATCATCCGTGATGCAATGAATGCTCTTAATCTCCCTCTCCAAATATGGAAAGAAGTGAAAATCACATGGAGCCAAAACCGTTCTCTATGAATGGCGTCATTTTAGTTCGCTAACTACTGCAGGGAAACAGAATGCAAAAAACAGGCGTGCTTATAGTTGAGCTGTGTAGATGTCAGCTTGCGCATATTAATTTGATTATTTCTTGTGTACAGAAAATAATTATATGCTAGTTCAGATCACAGAAATTTATCACACGTGAGATCAACAATCCGTATACAACAATCTGCGAAATATACAAGGAACGAAAACAGACAGTGGTATCTTATTCTTCTTCATTAATTTATCAATCCGATGGTTCGTCTGTAGCCATTCTCAGTGTATGAAACTTCTCTGAATTTTTAATTCTACGTAGCTGCTGCATTTCACGGCATTAATTATTTGGTTCATATTGTTAAATTTTCCTCTGTGTTTTGTTCCTTTTATTTTTCCATCAAGAATCACGTTAAGGAAGCAATTTTGTTGCAAAACATGGTCTCTTCGTTCTTCTGTAAGTCCTTTCAAAAACCTCGTTCCTCGAAAAATCATTAGTGACACAATCCATCAACTTTAGCATACGTTTATAACAAAAGATCTCACTGAAATACATCCAGTGGCTTCCTTTCCGATATCCCTATGCTACATGATTCACTTTCATACACAGCTAGGGATCTTAACCAAAGCGCCATAAAGCTGTGAAATTAGCTGCGACAAAATACGAGGCGCGTCCAGAAAGTAAGTTCTGTTTCAATTTATCTCCGCTGCAGCGCTGCGATTGCAGTTCCGCACGTGCGCTGTAGACGATGTGTATCAAGGGGAAGAACGTGCGCCATTTGGAGATCGCTGTCAGTTACGTACGCTTTGTTGTGCTTGTTTGAAATGTCGGCGTTGATTGAAAATCCCGCCGCCTGTGAAATCAGGTCTGTGATTCGGTTTCTGAATGCAAGGAAAGTGAAACCAAGTGAAATTCATCGGCAAATTTGCGATGTTTACGGACCAAATGCGATGAGTGATTCGATGGTGAGAAGATGGGTCCGACAGTTCAATGGCGGGCGTAGTGATGTGCACGATGAAGAACGAAGTGGGCGTCCACCTTTGGTTACAGAAGAACTGGTTCATGCGATTGATGACATGATCCAGGAAAACCGTAGGTTTACAATTAGTGCTCTCGCTATGGACTTCCCCCAAATTTCACGATCACTGATGCATGAAATTGTTACCAAACAACTGAAATTCCGTAAACTTTGCTCACGTTGGGTACCAAAGATTCTCACTGAGCAACACAAAACACAACGGATGGGTAGTGCACTTGAGTTTTTGACCCGTTATGCTGAAAGCGGCGAAGAATTTCTGAGACGGATAGTTACAGGAGATAAAACGTGGGTTTCTTACGACACCCCTGAGAGTAAGCGGCAATCAATGGAATGGAGGCACACTTCATCCCCATCAAAGGTTAAGCCGAAGCAAATCATGACACCTCGGAAAATGATGTGCACAGTGTTCTGGGACTGGAAAAGCATCCTACTCATTGAATTCTTACCGCGTGGTCAAACAATCAAAGCAGATGGTTATTGCGAGACACTTCGGAAATTGCGCCGTGCAATTCAGAATAAGCGCCGAGGAATGCTGTCAAAATGTGTTGTTTTGCTTCACGACAACGCACGACCACACACTGCAAACGTGACGAAAAACCTCGTACAGGGATTGGCCGGGACGTGTTTCACCATCCTCCGTACAGCCCTGACCTCGCTCCTAGCGACTTTCATCTGTTCTTACATCTCAAGTCTTTCCTTGGCGGTCATCACTTCACCAATGAGCTGAAAGAAACTGTTTCCAACTGGTTGAAGACACAGGTGGCAGATTTCTATGAAGAAGGTATACAAAACCTGGTGCCATGCTATGACAAATGCCTGCAAAATTTCGGCAGTTATGTGGAAAAGTAGTTTAAGAGTTGTAGAATTTTGTGCAATAAAAATTTCTTCTGTATCTATGTACAATTTCTTTTTATTACCAAACGGAACTTACTTTCTGGACGCGCCTCGTATATAAGCACTCGCCGATCTCTAAAAAAAATAATTTTTTATACCATATGAATTAAATAATCGTTTCGGTCCAGGCATCTTTCTCAGTGCCGATTGACATTATTGCGTATCGAAGGTTCTGCCGTCACTTTTCCCTTGTTGGAGCAAAGAGAAAACAAGTCCACCCTTGTCTCTGCAGTAGTGCCGCCGGCACCCCAATGGAGATGGTATCGCTGGCCTTTTGTCGTAAATTAGGGTCGGCCGTTTACGAGCTCGCAGTTTACGAGGGAGCCGGCCTCGCACCTGTCTCCCCTCCACCTCCCTTATCTGCCCCTGCAGGCGCACAACACGGCGGCAGCCGTCAGGCGTCACGGAGCCTGCTCGCCCCTTACTGGCTGTCACCTGAGAGGTGTTATCTGCACAGTTAAAATAGTCCTCGCGCATTCTGATGCGACGTACGTTTCTGTTATACTTCACCCCACCGAAACCCTAAAGTTAATTTGTGATATTATACTGCAAACATAATTTCCTACTTCTAATTTTAAAAACTGAACCATTAGTGTCAATTATTTGAGAAAAACAAATAGGATCACAGCCTTGAAAAGGGACAACAATGTAGAGAGTAATTAGCACGTAATCTATACTACTGGCTATTCAGTAAACAGATGGGACTAACTAAGCTCGCAAAATGCGAGTCGCTGCACAACACTTGCTAAAGCTTAATGGTGTTAATTAACTACAGTTGCCACTCCGCCACGGTTGCGATGTAACGTTTAGTTGCTAGTTACTTACGCTATCGTAACACGGAAACCGTATCCCGGCTCTGCGGTTGCTGTTAAATTTAATTAATATGGTTAAAATAAAACATTGATGCCAGATAGAAAATATGAATATTTGTCAACATGAATGGAAAATCTTTACGCTCTCTATAAAATACGGTAAGACAGAGGCAGCGTTAAAAATACGGAAAATAATATTGGTGCCGAAAATCTTATTTCGAAACAAATTTTGGATAACGGCAAAAAATAATGGACCAATCACCCTATAAAACTAGATAGCATGTATAATAAACTTATAATGAAACTTGCACTGGAGAAGCTTCACGAAATTTCACAGAAAACTGGCCTACGAATTTCCTACGAAAAAATTCAATACATGGAAAGCAAGCCTGCAGATAATCTTCCCATTACAACTCGGTATGGGAAAGTGACACAGGTAATGCACTTTAAATATCTGGGAGAGATCATCCAACCATCAGGACTGAACACAATAGCCAGCCAAGAAAGAATATCAAAATTACAAAAAGCGTAAAAGCTTACTTGGAATCACTACAATAAAAAATCTATTTCTGTCAACGCCAAACTAAGGCATTACAGCGCAGTAGTTCTGCCGGAAGCACTTTATGCTGCAAAAACTAAAGTGATTCATGGTCATACAAAAATAAGAGACATTGAAATGCAGGAAAGGAAAATTCTGAGGAAAATATTCGGACCAGTTTTTCGTGAAGGAATTTGGATAAAGAGGCCATCAAAAGAGCTCTACAAACAGATAGAAACAATAACTGACAACTTTAGAAAAAGAAGGATGAAATTTTATGGACATATTAACAGGATGAACAAGAACAGGCTCACAAGGCAAATCTTCGAGATAGTAAACACCAGTAAAAACAAGATTAAATGGATATCTGAAACAGAAGAAGACTTTAAAGAATTGGGGATCACACAAGACAACATAAACAACCGAGAACAGTTTAGAAACATCATAAAGAAACATACACTTAAACAAACACAAACCAAAAAAAGAACAGGAAACAAATGGTCAGAAGAGCGCAAGAGAGAACACGGCGAGCATATGAAGAGAATTTGGGAAGAAAGGAAGAAGAAAAAACATCATGACTACTCAAGTTCAGTCGCTCTCTTTAAAGGGAATAATCGAAGAAGAAGAAGAAGAAAGAATTACGAATAGCCACTGTAAATGAAAAAATGAAGGTGGAGATCACGTTAACGGGATGGATGGCAATAATCTCCCGATAATGCGATTTAACCAAGAGGCAAAGCATTATCCAGAATCATGTGAAGATACAATAGCCGCGAGCCTAAGCAACAAAGAGTATCATGAAATTTGATTAGGTCTTTCCAATTACATGTAACAATTCACATGGTATTGAGACTAACGCACTTACAATATTACTGGAATGGAAGATTTAAAATTCTTCGATAGAAATAAAACTGGTTACCGCGTGACGTTATTACCAAACGAACAATCAGCAAGTGACCCAATTCTCAAGATTAATGCAAGAAGCTGTTGGTCGGAATCAAACAGGATCGAGGATCTGCAGGCGCTCAGCCAGACTGACTGCTATACTGGCCGGTGAAGGTGGAACCTTATCAAAATACTAAGCATTAACAATGAAAATAATCCATTGTCGTAGGAATTATTCCCGATTTATTAATTACTTTTAACATACAAATAACCTCATTTTAAGTAGTAAAATAACACTCTTTCAAAATAAACAACAAAATGGATGTTAACGTTATAATATACCAAAGTTATAATGATCAGTCATTCAAATTAGTATTTGTCAAAGAAGTTTTAAACACTGCCACCTTTAAATTCGTGCCATTGATAGTGGAAGACAAACACTAAGATATTGTTTGAGTAGAGGGCTTACTTTTCGCATTAGTGTTCAAAGTTAACACAGTAAAGTCAAAATCTAAAGCCAAAACTTTGAAGCTCTTTAAGACTGCGCTGTTCTCTATATACGTAACAAACATTCATTTAATCCGAATTCGATGAGCTTGGTTTTCGAAAAAATTGATGTATGTGTCGATCAAAGCTGATATCTGGCCTTCCCTATTAGTTGGGACTTGCACATAAATTCCGTCGTAGGCAAGGCTTATTCTAAATTACGATTCATAGGTCGTATTTTGAGGAATTGTAATGCTCATACAAAGAAGATAGCGTATAAAACACTACTGCGACCGCATCTGGATTACTGTTGTGGAGTTTGGGATCCGTATCGCCAGGACCTGGTCGACTCAGTGAAGAGGTTGAAGAGGAGGGCCGCTCGATTCGTGACTGGTTGCTACAGCCCTTATGAAAGCGTCACAGAATTGATACATAGATTGGGCTGGGATTGTTTGGAAGACAGACGACGTAGTTTGCGTCTGAATTTATTGGAGCTGCCTTTACGTACCTGAATTCCGCAGGTTGTGGCATTCGAAGTATAACAACGGAACTGGATGATCTCAGTGCCACTGCAGCATCTCGGGGTCATTGGTGATTACGGGTCTTTTGTAAATCAAAGCCGATCTCACATTTTCCTGTGAAAAACCTCTTTAAAGTATTGATTACCTTATTTTAGTAACATCCTGAGCCTTTTAGGGGCTGTTCGGCTCAGACTTCTATAATCGGAATGTCGGACTCACTATCGGGATAGTCCGTTCTCTGAGCCTTTAACAGGTAACACTCGTACCAACGAAACTGGACTCATCAGACCAGACAACATTTTTGGATATTTCAAGGGTCCGGAGGCAATGCTCCCGTGTCAATGTTCGTATTTGCCTCCTTTGATGTGGATTCAGCAGCATACACAAACAGGACGATGACTCCTGTACTTTATACCGAGGAGATGGTTCCGGATGGCGTGGCTGCTTCCAGATTGTTGTGCACTAGCGTTTCACATTGTCGATGGTGTACGATATTACCTGCCACAATGAACCGCATAGTGGATAGCCATGTTTTCTGAGTGATCGATACCAGCAACGGATGAAGAGATGCGTCTGTACCATCAGACTAACGGATCTGCGTGAACTGACTGAAAAATCAATAACGGGCGCACCAGAGACATGTCTGTGCAGCCCGTACAGCATCATTCGGCCTTAATTAGGTATAGCAAGCAGCAGAACACTGCTCGGAAGCCTTTACTCACACTACAACATTTTCCATGTTGGTGTTAGATTCATACTAGTTTTGGTACCTGTTTGCCTTGGGTCATCTGGACAGATTTAACCGTTTTGCGATAAGATATTTCTATGTTGGGCTGCTAGTGACTATTTATGGTCCTTTATGGACTTCACATATCTCATCTAAAAAGGAAGATAATCCACCGATCATCGACCCGTGGTTGTCCGTGACTGGGTTGTAGAGCATTCTAAACAACTCTAGCATACTGTTTGAGAACATGATGTCTAGACATTAGACCAGATTGTGCACAGGATCTAGTACCTTCCAAAACCACATAAGGACTGGCGCTTTTTGATACAGTATGGCCGCGGATTCCTCCCGACAACTAGTTCAGCCCGTTCTACGTCCAGTTGATACATCTTATAGAGTTTCACCTTATTAGGCAATATACCCAAAACTTTTGGCATTTCAGTGTAATTGATAACTGCAGTTAACTAACATGATCCACAAAATCAATTACAATATAACGTTATCTGAGGTACAGCTTCCTTTAATGTTTTACGAGGATATCAGGCTGGTTATACGACCTTAACTAACTTTCTGTGTACAATTCCATTTACTCTGAAACTGGATATCGCATTCAAGACAAATGCCTGCTGGTACAATTGTGTAAAGAGAGTTAATTATAAGTTAAATGACTGTTTTCCAGAGTGTACGTCACTAAATAATGCCTTCGGGTGGACCGTGGCCAAAGACAGCTATATACTACACTGTTATCAGTAATACCAAGTGCTGCCTGCCACTGTGGCAGATGCTCTCGGCGGCGGAATACCCGGAAGCGTGAGCGAACGAATTAGGCCCTGGGCTGTGGCAATTTTTTGGACGACTCCACCGAGAGTCACAGGGCGTGTGTTATCAGCAGGCGGTCAGCAGCCCCCGGGGAGCAGTTCATCCGCCTGCCACGCTGAAAGCCGGTCGCCAGCCTTTGTGCGAGCCGTATCCTGCAGCAGTCGATAGGCGATAGCCACCGTATTGGGTTACCACAAAGACCACGCAACATGGAGGCAGCGAGGGCGCATTATATCCAGTAGGGAGACTGCTCATTAGTGATCCAGCCACACTTGATGACTGCGCAAGAAACTGGAGCCTTCCACCATACTGACAGTGATACATCTTCTTTTTTTTTTTCGGCGTCGAGATCATTATAGTCAGGAGAGGATTTGGCATAGGGTACAGGAAGTAATTCCTCCGTTTGCAGGCACTGTGAAGGAATCGTCTCAGAATTCGCATACAGTGATTTTTGGAAGCCATGGGAAACTGAAATCTGGTTAACTGTTGAACCCACGTCCTCTGGATTATCAAGACTGAACGATACTGCTCTGTGACAGATGTCTAACTGGCTGGTTGAAGTGAGATGGTGCTAAATAAGAAACAACAAGCATTATCATAGCTCCATTTATCCTGATGAAATAATAAACCTAGTTGCAGTAACTATACCCATATAATAGTATAAACAGTTCTTGAGTTTCCAGCAGCACTAATCCGTCACAGTACTTTTTTCGAGGCCTTGAGAGGTTTTGCTAATTGCATTGATGTTATGGGTCGTTGACATTATTTTTAACAGGGATTGTTTAAAACTTGCTCTTGATCTTGGTCGCTAAGATGCTTATCATGAACTTGGCACCAAGTTAACTGGTTCTAGCCACATTGGGGGAAGAAAATTTCATAATTCAAAACTTGGCCAACCAGGTAGGAAAGGTAGTATTGCACGATACCTGATTAGCAGTTTGTCCCTGGTAAAATCTAAGGCCTCTCTCCAATATGCATGTAGTGAGGGTATGCGATACTGCCGACGGGGGTTCCTTCGTAGGATGGAGTGGTATATGCAGGTGGCTCCCTTGCATCTCTTCAAGAGAAGATAAGAACGGGCCACCAATGGGCTACACCTTCTCCTTCATTTCATACTCACAACTTATTACATTTAACAATATCCAGATTTTCGAAAGGTTGATAGGAAGGTTAACGTGACTGTATTTTCGCGGTCACTCTTCTTGCCTAATGCCCTGGAGCGAGCGACTAGTGACGGCGTCATTACGCTGGCTCCTTAGCGCTGACATGCAGTTAGTTTCGGTCGTCTACCATTCCAGAATTAATTAATTTAGTATCAGTTTGTTCGACTTAGCCGCTTATCCCAGTCAGTTAACAGATTGCAAGTATTGGATTAGCAGAGAAGTCTGAGCCGGATTACGTTCATAGAGCGGCTGGGTCCGCGAATGGTGTACTGCGCGTTATGAGACGGGATACGTGAAGCTGTCAACAGCAGTAGCATTACGGCTGCCGGTTACAAAAGAAATTGCAGTGAGATGCAAGGCGGCAAATTGTTTCAAACCGTTGGATAGCAAGATTTCAACATACCGTAAATTGCAATGGCAAAAAGTAGTCTTTTGAATACGCTTTAGTTGTAGGTGTCAATTATGAGTAGGGCTCGGATCTATTTTTACGACAAAAAAAAACAGGGAAATATGCATGCACATCTGATCATAAAAATGGGCAAATATGACCTGAAAATGACAAAATATGACCAAACACTTAAATTTACGATGTATTAAAATATGTTCAATTATGCATTATTTATTTCATGTAGACAGTATAATTTACTTCCGAGCACTTACTGCATTGTTTGGAAATTATTTTTTTTCTACAATCAATTTCATGTTCGTGTAAAAAAAATTGATTACTAGATTTGTACTTTTAAAAATGTGAATTTGTTATAAATTTGTTGTGTATTAGTGTACATACCATTGATTGCAGCATTGCAGTATATCACAACATACATCTTCAAGATCTCGAAGAGGAATTTTCTCTATCTTATACTGTGAGAAACTTCGTTTGACATCGCAAGAAGTGATGGGAGTGCACTTGCACAGTGTCAAGCCACCGAAATTTAATTGTGGGTCTTCTTCAATCGAAACAGATACATCACAATGTAAAATTATCCAGTATTTCCACTTAACACTTGATCAAGCTTGTTCTTCAGCGAACTAGCCACACTGCACCCAGCTTGAACTATCTCGGGTTACACACTGTTAGCGACTGCTGCATTGTCGACATTAAAAAGTGGGCGAAAAATTAATGTTTAGAGAGTGACAGTAACGCATTGCTTTAATTCTTGGTTGATAAATTCAGACCAATTCAGTGAAATCAGTTTTTTTTTCTCCAATATCCAATAGTACATTTCTGTATTTAATTATATTAATTTCTTGTCATCTATAACTTGTGAATTGTCGGTACTATTAAAAAAAATTCCAGATCTTTTTTCTCAAAATATTATCATAAATATTACCGTAATATGAGCAAAACTAGGAAAATGGCCCGAATATGCATTTATACACTATATAAATTACATTTAAATGCAGTTAGGAACGTTCAATCAGTGTTTAATTCAGCTTTGCTGCTCAAAACGAAGTCAGGAATTGGTAACTTCTTCTAATCCCGGTGAAACTGATGCTTACGTTAGTTGAAGAGCTAAATGGCATAGTGTACTGAATAATAATAAAAAATAGGAATTAATCATATAAAAATTTTTTTTTGTTTAGTACTCATACCACAGTAGAAAAATCTTTACTGCCCTCTGCAACGCATTTAATGTCTTTGGCGCATTATCGTTGAAGATGCAGGAATGTCTTCTGATCAGTCTTCACAGTCAGTGTTGACGGTGGTTTCTTGGAAAAGGAGCCTTATGGTTTTATGGCAGGTACGTGCTGCGATCATTGTCAGCATCCGATAAACTAAAATCCTCGAGGTTTCCAGCCGCGTCGTGGTACGTTTCGAGGACGCACTTCCCCCTTCTCATCTTCAGTTCATTCAAATTAAACTAGAGATGAAACGGATATCCGGTATCCAGCCTATTCGGCAAATATTTACTGTCCGGCCGGATACCGGATAGTAGGTCAATATCCGGCGGGAATCGGATTCTCAATAAATTACGAAAATTTCATAAAATTTTCTTTAAATTCACAAATTCTAAGTATCTAATAAGTCTAAACACAAATAAAAACACTGACTTCGAATGAAAATACTGTTATTTACAGTTTTAACATAAAAAAATTGTATTTGTACTGAATCAACACCAATTTGTCTGTAATGAGAGGTAATAATCAGTTTTGCTTTTCCTCGTAAACAAGGCCAGATTCATTCGCTATATACACTACTGCAACGCGCTGAAAAATAAATTATGGCAAATTTTGTCAATTTCGGGTACTGTATCGCATTAGCTGACCACAAAATATATGGGTCACACTTCCGATCAGTTCGAGATGACTTTAAATAAAAGTCAATCTCGCTAGCAATTACGTTTTTTCTTGATAATGATACTGGTTATCTCATTAAAACAGGACCAAAACGTGTTGTGAGCTTCGTGAGTCACTGGTGGAAGATTCCTCGTAAGACATTTTTATAGATTCCAATATAATCTTCTGACAAGTTTCAGCAAACCCAAAGTAGTTTGTCTTAAATCTTGGCTCTAGGAAGGTCGCAATCAAGTAGTTTGAATCTTCAGTTAATGAGCCGAAACGACTTTTTAATTCAGTTTTCAAAGAGGCTCTAATGTATGGTAAGTAAGGAGTTCTTTGTGTTTTCTCATCATTATCTAAATATTTTTTTTTAGTGCAGAAACTTTTGAAATTACTTCGGAATTGCAGTAGTCACCAGAACTTGTTATTTTTGTTATTTCATCAAAGGCCTTCAGTAGCTAAATGCACTTATCACCAAATACCACTGTTGACGCATCAAATTAGTGTGGGTTCCGCGATCAGCCACGTATAGCGATATAGCCATTTTTCATCCAACAGGAACTCTATCAGATAGAAGCTAGAATTCCATTTCGTGCTGATATCTGGCACCAGCTGACGGTTGGGTAAATTTTTCTTTTTGAATTGCCTGCAATTTTTCTTAAGCTAAGATGATTAAAGTGCATAACGAGACGTTTCTCAGTTACAATCACTCCTCGCACTTCAGGCTGGATCTTCAATAGCTCAGTTACAATTCTCCGAAGCAAATGAATGAAACATCTCGCAGAAGCATACTCAGCCACGCGTACACCCTCCACCATGTTGAGTAAATGTATTTGGTTTGGTCAATAGCCCAACGATTTGCGATACTATTAAATTCCCTTGCTACGTTTTCTCCCGGGTGAGAACCAGGGACATGCTTCATAGCAAAAACTCCATGTTCTATTTTAGAAGATACCCAGGACCTATGAAATTCAGGAAGCTGACATTGCTGTGTAAACAGATCTAGAAGTCACAGAATCAGCGAGAGCACCAGAAATGTTTGTTTTATTTTCTCATAAATTCTGTCGTAGAAGTCAGGTACATATTTTGGGAAATGTATGTAAGACTTGATATTTATAGAGGACTAAAGTTCTAGGGGATTGGAAAATCCGTTTCTTCCTACGCTTGATAACGACTCGTTGTATAGTGCAGCAATTCCTACCATAACCTAGTGAATTTTTTTTCCCTTTTGCGTCGTTTACATCCCAAAGTAATTTCCTTTCAAACAATTCTGATGATGTCGAAGATGTCCCGCAGTTGTCTAAAGGCAGTATAGGCACGATATCGGCTGTAGCTTTCCTCATTTCACGAAAGTTTACTGATTTGTCATGGCAGAGGTATCTGGTCGAAGACAAAAAAAAAATACGTGTTTGAAATTACTCAAACTTCGCGTCAGAAACTGCCTCACAAAAAGTAATTCAAAATCGAAATCTTAGTGTAATCATTTATATCAAAATATTCCCAAATAGGCGTTCCTTTTTTACTGACGATATTTTTATTTTTCCTAACCTCAAATATAGGATGGCCGAATAACAGGTATCCGGTATCCCGCCAAACAGCTCTGCGTTTCATCTCTAAATTAAACCCTCGAGACGTTCCTGGACTGGAAAATTTTGACTTTGCTGGAGATATAAGACATTTTTATCAATTTACAAGACATTAAATTCTTATAGTTCTACTGTAGCTACCATTTGAGTTAATAGAAGTTATATTTTTTTAATCAATTTATGGTCAGCTCTTTAATTTTTTCTGAATTTACCTTTTGTTTTCCACGAAAGGCGTATAGCATGTCACGGTTTTTATTACTTCTACGTTATATGGTTTCGGCACATCGTCCAGCTTGTCTAGTAGCGGTTTTCCTCATAGTAATAACCTCCAAGTCAATGGGCACTTTGCTTTTTTTTTCCCAGCATTCTACCCAGACCTTGACCCATTTGTATCTGTGACCTTTCATTCAGATTTTACACAAATTCTACGATTGTTTCTTAATTAAATATCGGTTGTTCATCAATGATTTACTGCATTTCTGCTGTTTTATCTTCCTCAACCGTGAGGAGGGGAACAGAGAATGTGATCCTTCCTATTTCATATTCCGAGAAAACAGTAACCAAACATTTTTATTTCTTCAAATTAAACGATTCTTTATAATGTTGCTAACACTACAGTTGCTCATCCTTTACACATTTGGTTGTTAAAGTCGAAGATTCACTGCGTGGCATTCTCCCGAAGCTGGAAACTGCTTTTGGCTGGTCGTTTATTTTGAGAATCACTCTGAGACCAGTCTGAGGAGAAATACGCCAAACCGTGAGATCCATTAGATCAAGTGCGTGTTATCAGAAACTACGGGAAGGTAATCACCAACCCAAGTACGCCAATAGGTAAGCCCAACGGAGCCAGTAAAGGTGCGAAGGTCGACAGCCAAATGATATCCATCAGGTGAAAATTATGATAGGGAGTCTTGTGGAAAAAACTGTTAGATACCTTCAGTCATTGAATAGTTATGTCAGAGTAACGGAGTTAAGTGCTCAGCGCTACAAGAAGTTAATAAGTGTATCCACTTCGATAGGCAGTCGTGATTGCTCGAAAGGATTTACAACCTACGTATTATTGAGGGATACCACGTCATTCAAGAGGCTAAATCAAACATCTTCCTTTTCTCTTCAACCGGCGAATTTAAATTGAGGTTATTTTCCCTTACTTTTCCCAGTGATGGAAGTGTAAATACGTGTATTAATTCATGCAGATGATTTTGGTTTGAGTATGCTCAGTGTAGTGTATTATTTGAGACAAAATGAAAGATGGAAGAAGGGAGAAGGTGAAATCCGGAGCCAGCCCATTCAGGTCAGGTGTTTCGTAGGACACTTAGGGGTCATCAGACTTACCGTTCCCATCCGAAGAACGAATCAGCAGCAACAGACTATTTCCTCACTCCATACGTACTGCTGAGAGGTTCAGGATTTAAACCAGGACTTTGGTGCACAATCGGGTGATTGGGAATTGTGCACCATCCTCTCTCCTGCCCTGTCGTTGAAAACGTTTCTACTATCAGACACCTAATCTAATAACCCTGTGTCAGGCTTCGAGCATCTTCACGGTGCTGCAACCAACTGACCAACGATACGTGCATAAATTATACATAAAACATATTTTACCAGGTAGATAAGAGAGTACCAAAAAATGGAGAAATATGCAGGCAAATATGACCTTAAAAACGGGTAAATATGACCTAAAAATTACAAAATATGACCAAACATTTAAATTTACTATACATGAAAACATACATAGCTACACATCGTTTATTTTATCTAGTGTCGCTTTCATGTAGACAGCATAATTTGCTCCTGTGCACTCACTGCACCATTGGGAAATTAAATTTTAAATCGTTTTGTTGAAGTCGCTTTAATTTCACGTAATTTACAGAAAAGAACTCTTTCAACTGTACCAAAATACTCCCTTCCAAATTCCCTTACGTAATTCTGTAACTTCGCACTTTCAGAAAATTTCGTATTCGGCATGTCGATATTCACCGATACATTGCAGACTTAACGCTGACAGGATTATTTTCAAAAGTTTTTCATTGAGACATTGATTGATACGCATCGACACAGTCATACTGCTGACGCATTGTCGAGATTAAAAGGCGGGCGGAACATTAACGTTTAGAGAGTGACAATAATGTTAACATTAATTCTTGTCTGGTGAATTCTGACCTATTCAGCGAAAAGTAGTTTGGTTTTTCCTCAAATGTATAACAGGAGTAGAGTTCATGAATAATTATTTCAATTTCTTCTCATCTATATCTAGTAAATTCCCGGTGCTATTAAAAAAAAAATCAGATTTTTCATCAAAATAGGAACCTATGACCATAAATGTTATCGTAATATGACCAAAACTAGAAAAATGGCACAAATATACACTTATATATGCTATATAAAATACATCTAAATACAATCAGAAATGTTCAATCAGTGTTTAATACAGCATTACAACTCAAAAAAAAAAACAGAAAAAAAGTATGACTTGTCCCAAAGATCGGAACCCTAGACTTATTAGTTGCAGAACCCCGACACTTTACTTAAATATTTTTCTATTTAGTCTAACAGGTGCGAAAAACCACAGCAGTATAAAATCGCCAATTCGTCAGTATTTCAGCATAGTCAACCTTCCCCGAAAGCGTCGGCAATCATTCCACAGTCCAGCGTTTCACAACCTTTTTTCAACCTAAGGATCAGTAAACTGACAAAAATAATTCTATGGACCACTAACTTATGTGGGCATAATTTTTTTACCAATGTTAACCAAACCTATCAACTGTTATCGGCCCATACAGTGATACGTTGGGACATACATCTATCATAAGGTCCTCATCAAACAGTCATAAACATAGTCCTCGACAATGTTGCCACCTTAGCGATTTTGTAGCTAGATTTAGTGACTTTTGAGGCTCGAAAGCGATATTCTTAAATATGTTATCGCTAAAAAAATATTTGGTGATTTTTAGTGATATCCAACCTTGCAGAGTTTTGAAAAATTTGATTGGAATTGGGGTAGGTAATGCCTCTGTCATGAGTCAGATAAATGATGGCGTGTATAATACTCGTATATTGAAAACGGAATATGGCTTACCCAATACAAGAATGCTGCTAGAATGAATACCTTTCTGGAGTTATCTGATTTAGCCATATCCTATCGCTTTCTCTCTCGAATGCTGCAGTAGAAACGATTTTCAGTACAATGAACATTCATAAAAACAATTTGATAAATATGATAGCTGTACACAGTTACGAGCTTCCGGCTGTTATGATTGCTGCAATTGGTAAAGGTGCTAAATCCTCGTTTAAATCTAAGACTGACTATTCATTTCATCCTTCTACATCTGCAAGTTCTGCAACTCCAACGATAGACCAAGATGATGAAGAAGAAATACTATTTGAAGAAATTTGATCTTGATTTTAAATATAATGTTACGTTTAATTTAATGAAAATACTAATTATTAAATTATTTTTATATTACTTACCTGACCATTTTCCTTTATTTTATTTAGCGATTTCTAGCGAATCTTTTAGTTCTAAATATCCCCCAATCTAGTGAATTTTGAGAACAGGACTAGTGACTTTTGTTTTCGTAAGGTGGCAATACTGGTCCTCGAAGGAACGACGCTCTTTATGATGCCGACTAAAATAATATGTAGTGAATAATCTATTATAGAAACAACGGAATCATTTTCTAATACTCTGGAGATACCAACAGATGTGCAAAGTCTGGTATCCCGGCCCGACACTGATACATGCCCGGAAGAAGAGATGGAGGTGGACAACCGATATCCGGCGCTAGCAACAGGCCAACTAGCGCCACCGCAAAGAAGGGTTTCCGCCGCGGCCAATCAGAAGCGACTTGCTTAGTATAAATACAGCCACGCGGTCCCACTTAGGAGAGTGCTGTGTTCACTGCTATCCAGTATTGTTACCGTCTTTCCGTGCATCTCATCTCTGACTTTGATCATCGCGCTTGTCGGCTTACGTTCGGTTACTCCTTTGGACTATGTGCATCGCATATTGGACTCGGATCAGTGTGAGTCTTGGTTTACGATTGGTTTCTCCTTTGGACTCTGTGGATCTCATCTTGGACCTTGCGTCGGTTCGTCACTCGTGATCGTCTCTGGGTGACCGCCCGTCCGCCGTGTGACATTTCGGCCGCCGTTCGGACATAGCATAAAGTTTGGCTTGTAGCTCGTACTCGCTTGTGGTAGTGTACAGACGAGTACAGTTTTCATTTTATATTAACAAATTTTGCTATTTTATTTTTGTTATCCCTAATTGAGTTAGAATTAAATTTTTAATTTTGTACTTGCGTATCACCCGTCCCATCTTTGCAGACCACACGTTTAGATACGCTGCAATAACAACAAATGCCATTCAACGGTATTCAGACAGTATGCTTTGAAGCAATCATTGGTAAAACGTATATCTCATTCAAGAAAAACAGCACCAAAAATAAATCTCGTTTCAGTCTAAATTTATTTTCTCTATTTACTAATGTTCTCCATACAGAAGTTACGTTAGTCGCCTTTTTGCAGGTGAGTAATTTTCTGAAATCAATTCCCGTTCACACAGTTTCAGTTCTTTCAGCAGTGCCGTTGACAATGAAGCTGCTAACGTCATCTGAGCTGGGCCATCAAATAAAAGAGTGTTAACCGGCTGTAACGACGTCCTCGTATAGATTGTAGAGTACGCCCCGTATTAATTGCGTCGTTTGGCCGCGCCGTGATCGGGCAGTAATTGGCTGACGCTGTGCTGCCCGCGTGGCTCTCAGAGTTTTATGTTGGCACTGCTGTTTTATTGAGACTCGTTGGACGCAGTCCGCGTGTGCAAGTAGGTGATAAAACGCGGGCTTAGAGCCGCTCTTTCATTAGCGGAGTGGTTTCTGTAGTATCATCCAGTGAGTTTTCTGTCAGTGATCAGGGACTGCTTCGGACAACTGGGTTGCTATGGAATGAATTCTCTTAAAATGTCAAAGCAGTGGTTTTGTGCACTCTCGTAATCGATTTCACGGGCATTTGTGTTGGTGTAAACAGCGTAACGTGTGAATTAAATGGGATTGCATACTCCAGACTAGGGGACCGAAACGACAAACCAGTCTGTTGGATGAGCCGGGCATTAGGGAGGACTGGAGCTCAAAACCCGTCGGTTTATCCAGATTTCGGTTTTCCAATCTTTCCCTAATATGCTAAAGTGTGACGCATTAGTCCCTTCAAGAAAAATTTTCAGCTTCCTTCCCGTACCTTGTCCTTTCTTTTAAGTCTCGGCGGGGCCCTTACATAGGGAAAAGGATTGAAACTGGAAGGAATTCAAGCAATGACCTTTTGAAGGAACAATCCCGACTTTAGCCTGGAGTGATTTGGGGAGATCGCAGATGTCCGCGAATGTCCGTACGGGGATTCGAACCTGCGTCCTCTCTAATGCGAGACCAGAGCGTTACCGCTCATCCACCACACACGGTGACTAACGTTGTCGACGAGTAGTAAGTCCAAAGCAAAAGCACCTTCGTAATCGTCTTTATAAGATGTAATACTATTCACACTTCATATATTTGCAGTTAACATAAGAATTATTCTCAAGTTTATATAGTTTTTCTTTGGGATATGTAGCCGACGGTAATACTACATTTTATTTCTGTTAACTAGCTGGTACCCACTACTTCGTTCGTGTTTGTAAAGAATTTGGACTGACAGCTACCGACGTCTAACCACGATAGTGCACGATGGGAGACTCGATGCTATTTATTACCACACACAAACGCCAGTCATCTGCGCTATGTAGTTCAGGCAGCAAAGTAAAATATACGAACACACATGTCTTTGGTCGAAATACGAAAATATCCTTGATCGACCAATTTCAACCCCCATATCTCCCACACTCTCACAGGTTACCGAAATTCGCCAACGTTGTGATCGACGGGTGACTCTGTGCTACTACCACACACAAACACCAGTGATCTGCGCTAGATATTTTTGACTGAAAATTGATACACCATGACACAAACGTTTTAGGTAAAAATATGAAAGTGTCAGCAGTTCGACCACTTTCAACCACCATATCTCCCACACCCCCATAGCTACTGACATCTAACCACCATAGTACACGACAGGAGACACGATACCACTACCACACACAAACACCAATTGGTGTATGCTATGTAATTGTGGTAGCAGAGTGACATATACGGAGACACACTGTCTCTGGTCGAAATACGAAAATGCTCTGCATCGACCGCTTTTAACCATCATAGCTCCCACATCCCACAGCTATCGACATTCGGCCAACGTTGTGCATGACAGGAAACTCCATGCTACTTGCACAGCACAAACACCAGTGATCTGTGCTAGGTAGTGGTGGCTGAAAAGTGAAACTATAGGAAAACACAAGTCTATTTTAATATATATATAAGATTATTAGTGTCATTCATATAATTACTTCTACACTGCCCTGTTAGTATAATTCTTATTTAATTTTTTTTTAATTATACATACATTCATTTTATATTTATATTCTATCGTTGAAACCTTTTTTAATTTAAATAAATTTATAATTGTTGTAACATTACTATTATAATGAATATACTGAAGTTTGATTTAGTTTGTTCATTTTCCTTTTAATTAGTTGTTATTACAAAGCTGATTAGTACTTTAACATGTAAATTCCTGTTACAAAATACAATTAATTCACTGAATCGACATATAGTCAATATTACTCACATACAGAATTTTTTTAATTATTTTAGAGATTAAATGTTATTGTAACTATTTTTTTGTTGAAGAACGTAAACGAATTCGTATTGTATATATGTATCTATGTTCGTTTGAGCCAACTAGTATCACGTTAAGCCGTTCTTTGTCTTGAATTTGCTGTTGATATGTAAACATCAGTGTTACAACTAGGGTTGTTATGGTCGAACCTAACCACGGAAGCGTTCTGGCGTACTTCACATACACAGTAAGCTTAACCAGAGATGAAGGTCCCCTCCAAGACAGGGATTCGAACCCGGAGACCTTTCGGTCTCTAGTCAGATGCGATAACCACTGAGCCACCAGACCACTCAAATTTTGTATTATTATACTTTAATATTTATTAAGATTATTACTAGCATAATTAATAAAATATTACCTGAAATTAATATTATTAAATTCACATATGATTACATAAATAAAGAATTAGTACCAACACTACATTTATTTAAAAACATACTTTGATTTTATTTGGCAACTGTGAATCTAAAAGGAAAAAAGAAAACACAACAAATGAAGTTAATGATTGAAATTACGGTTACAGAACAATAGCCGGTGGAGATAAATAATCTTTGGCTGTGATTAAGGATTGCAATCACGCAGTGTTTTTAATCCCGCGGGTTTTTTGCGGGATTGGTGCCAACAGTTTTTTAACGCATATATTTAAAACATAGTTATATACAGCGTTAATGAATTAAATAATATACGTCTGTTAATTAAATTAATAAATCAATTTTAATGTTAAAAATTAACAGTTAACAATATTTTAATTGGCAAAATTTTTTAGCTGGTCTTAAGTATATTTCGAGCTTTTACATTTTTTATTTTAAATCTAAACCAATTTTTAAATAAATAATCAAAATTTGAAAATATTCAGTCTTAGGTTATATTATATGCCTTACAATAAATCACATCAGTTTGAAAACATGGTATCCATAATGGCCAAGTCATGACCGTACAGCTGACTGCCATATTAAATACAATCAACCCTTTTCTTTCGTGATATTTTTACTGTGCGGAAGGACGTTTAGAGAACACACGAGTTTTTGATCTGTGTAATGTTAATGTCATTCCACCTATATATATATATTTATTTTTTAATTCTATTCTGCCGGAACCAGCTGTGCAAGCTAGGGAGCTGGATTCGCTTTAGTTATGTTGTCGTTTCGAGTCTGGTCTGGGTGCATGCACTATTTTAATTGAGAGTTGAGTCCGTTAAGTTTGTGGTTACTAACTTCATTCTCAAATATTAATATACAGAAGCACAGACCTGGCTGGATGACCGTACAGCTGACTGCCATATTAAAAACAAAAACCCTTCTCTTTCATGATATTTTTACTATGCGGAAGTACGTTTAGAGAAAACACATGAGTTTTGTTCTGTGTAATATTAACGTTATTCCACCTACTAACAATGTAATGAAGAGAAGGTATTTTTTTAATAACTCAGCCAGCCTGCTCTGCGTTTGCCTTTTGATGTCGACGAAGGCGCTGGTGTCGTTCAAGTGCAAACATCAACGTCGCTGCCAACAAGGACACCTGCAGTGGAAACTTTGGGACGGGTTTCCGGAACCTGGGGACGCGTCGTCAGTTGGAAGCAGACAGATAGGTTCGGAGTTACCATCGGCACATTCTGATAGTACCCCGTAGCTATGTATGCCCACAACTCAAAGACTTCAGCTCATGATGACGTCAGAACATGAACTCTCCACTCGAAGAAAAAGTAACATTCGGCTGTGATACGTTCCGTCCTAGCAATTTCGACATGTTGCAGCATTTATTTATTTCGTCCCAACCTTGTTTATAAACAAGAAATCATCCCCTGCTATATTAGGCGTAGTATTGGCTATGATCGGTCAAGCGCACTGATGTGCTTTATAACCGTCTCGCTCAAGTAGATTGTTCAGCTTCCTTCAACAATAGAATTAACCTACCGGCCTAAACACCCTGATCTATCTATCTATTGTCCGGGAACCGTTCCCCCATACACAAAAAATGACTGTACTTCTGCACGTAAATTCTTACGACGGCCCCACAACAGCTCATATAAAAATCAGTAACCAGTTGTAATATGTACGATTGTTTGGATCGTGTCATTATAATATTACCAAGTTGACTTTCCAGTATTACCTATTCGTTATCTGAGGAGCTAAGCTTCCTTTAACTCATTCATGCATAATTTTATTTTGAATTATCTCAATTTCCGTTCTTTTCACATACCTACCACGTAGTTCTTTTCTGTCTGTCATACATAATGTATCTACCTTAAATCTCTGTCATTTGGTCTCATTTCGACAAAGTATTTAAGCACACCATTTCTTCCATTAGTCAATTTCTTAATATATTACTTTTCTTTAAAGTAAGATAGGTTTGTGTACTTAAGCTTGCTCGTAGAAGGATTATTCATACCAGCAAACACTCTTTGTCTCGGTAACATCTAATTTTTTTTCCAAACATCCTGCAATGGAAATTATCAATAGTCTGTGCTACAAATGCTACAGCTGATATCTCTTGTTCGGATACCGTGTAGCTGACTTGGAATTATCCCCGCGGTGAATTAGTATTTCAGTTTCATGTAAATGAGGCGTCTATTGAGTTTAATTTTAAACATTAATCACAAGTTTTACATACGAACGTACATTACTTTCCTATCCTTATACTGTCGTCCCATGACCAACCTCACTGGAATGCTATTCTGGCCTTTCGTGCACCGAAGGTTTACCTGTTTCTAGTTTCTATAGTGATTTTCACCAGGCCCTTCCTGTACATGGCAGAAAGAGGAAATTCAGGATTCCTAAGAGCAGATTGTGTTCTAAATGCCCGTCTTAAATCTTAAACTTACAGACAGTGTGTTTGTCATGAGGGTATATGCCTACGTTGACGTCGATTCTACCATTAGACCGTCTTATAGACACATTTAATCCGGCAACTCTGTTTAGTTTCTAGTTATGTAGTTCTGATATGAGACATATTTGCATCTATTGGTATTAATGTAGTAAACTCACGGTCTCATACCTGTTCTTGATGTGGGATAAAACCGTGAATTCTTATGAGCTGAGTGGTTTATCTGAAACAAACTACGGAAGGTTCTTATTCCATGACACAAGAAACAAGTTTCATTTATTTTAAGTCAATAATGCAGCCCAAAATTATATTCATAGAATTACCCGAATTTCAGTAGCAATTTATTTCAATTGACCTGTAACGAGGAAGTATCGAAAAGCGAAATGGTAGTGCGTCCCACACTTACGTGTTTTATGCCACAGTACTTACTTCAACAAATGTTTTATCCTTTGGCTACCATCCTGCTGAAACTCCTGCAAACTATCTCGTAGAGAGTACTCCCAGAATCTCAATGTACATTTTGTATCTTCTGCGACAAACCAAGAGAAGTACAGAGACCAACAAAATCCTACTTATTAGGTGTTCTATAACCTAGAGAAAGCCATTGATACTGTTCTTAGATGTGCAATGTGGATTGTATTACGACGATTTGGCTGCTCTGATCATTTTTGGGGATTGATTAGAGCACTCCATGATATCTCTGAAAAATTCCCTCCCACAAATGGTTTAAAACAAGGATGCCGCGTAATTGTTCCAACACTTTTTGCTCTGTATTTGGCAGCTATGCTCCATGAAACATAAGGTACTGGAGATCAGATATCGGTTTGATGGAGAAATATTTAATGTAGCCAGACTCCGCTCATGAAGATTTCACATACAGATAACAGAAATGCAGGACGCAGATGACAACGCCTCAGCAGATTGAACAATGCATTAACCGCTTAAATTTGATAGATTTGTCCTGTTTAGCCTGACCGTCAACAGTCGAAAAACTTATGTATTAGTGCATCTTGCCCCTGGAGCTACCCTCTCAGACATTGATGTTATCATCTTCAGCACGTCTCTCGAGCAAGCAGACAACTTCTCCTACCTTTGGAGCATTCCCTCAACACGGGGTACCTCGGAGAAGGCTGTAGGAAACAGAATTCGCTCAGCATACGTAGCTTATGGACATTTCTCCTGACAGGTGTTAAGCCAGGTGTAACAGCCCTCATACCTGAACTTTATGTAGAGATGTATTTAATGAAGTATCTGTAGTGAGCTAAAGTTCGCTTGAATATGATCTGGTATGTTTGTTTTGCAATTTCTTGTAAATCAGTGTATATAGACTTGGTTTATTGAAAGGAAATTATTTAAAGGTCATTTAATATGTTTAAGAACAGAATTTTGCAAGAGAATTGCTTAAATGTTTGTAATTCCAAGTATTAATGCAAGCTACGATGTCTACAGGACAATTTTCTATAGTTTAAAATAATTTTGTGTTTAAATATCTTTAATTTCCATTTCTGACCATTTTGTAATGATGTTAAGTGATTATGTATTAATTTTGATTGTTTTTAATATGTTTAATTGTTTGAGTAATTGTTAACGTTCGAGAAATATCTCGCGGAAGCTTTTGAAGTGTTCGGGAAAGTTCAATAGAGCCTATATAAAGAAATCAGCAGAGGGTAGTTTACATTTAGTTTTATACAGATTCACTTTGGAACTGCCAAAGATTGCTAAAGTAGTATCTCTGGATGTAGGAAGCCCAAGAAAAATATATTAGCATCTCTGGATAATTTTTCTTTGCATGTAAACAATATCGCTGACGTTGTTTCGAAAATAAACAAAAAATGTTAAACTGAACATTATGGTGGACTACTTAATTAATTACTATATTAATTAAACCACCAAAGACCTGACACAGGGGTGGCCAACCACAATTAAAAAATACATTATTTGTGCACCCATATTTTCAAAATTTAATTAATTTATATTTATACATTTTCATATATCATTTTTACTGTATTATCTATGTGTACATATAAAAATAATAATAAACACAATAATAATAACTTATTATATTTGAATTTTTCGCTCCAAAAATGTCTATGTCTATGTTTACGGCTTGCCGGCGTCGGGGTCGTTAGAGTCAGACGAGGATACTAGACAAGGGACAGGAAATAAATGCGCCACACCTTTTTGAAGAACGATCGCGGCATTCAACGGATTTCCGGAAAAAATGGCCAAACCGGAGAGTACGCTTGTCCTCCCGTAAAGCCAGGTCGGAACGGCACCGCCCATCCAGCAGGCTGTGTTTCCGGATTCCACTGTGCGCTGTGCCTTAATGAGGATGCCGCCTCGATGTCCAGCGTGGGCGCCGCCCTGCGGACGTAATGAAGAATGGCGTCCGCTTCTAATTGTAATTTATCAGCATTAAGTGCTTAACACCTACACAGCACAGCGGCGATCCCCTCAGAGCCGCGCGCGACAGCTGCCCGGCCACGTAGCGGTGCGTAGCCTTCGCGCTGCCGTGGCGAGAAGCCATCCGCACCCGCACTGCATGCGAAACGGCCTCAGAATGACTCGCCCATCACACACTCGTGCCACGAATTCACGAGCGGCACTGATCGCAGGTGCTTCGTATCTCGCTCAGGTGAAATGCAATCAGTTTTCTGTATAAACGGTATGTTAATCAATAACTTCAACACCGAGATGGGAGGAGGCCGTTTCCGGCCTCCTACCTATCATTCGGGAGGACGAGGGTCAAACCTCGTTGAAGTTTTCCGTGGTTTTCCTCAACCACTCTAGGCGAATGCTGGGATGGTTCCCTACAAGGCCACGGCCGACCTTCCATTCCCTTTCCCTCCCCGTAGAGAGTAGTTTGGCTGAAAAGAGTCTCCTGTGACTCTCCAACAGGAATGAAATCGTAAAAAAAAAACAAAAAAAACCTTCAACTTACAAGAGATTTACGTTACGTGAATTCGTAGAACCTCCGTAATACTTACCGTAACATATGATTTGCTTATAAATATAAAATCTGCATCAACAAACAGAACAGGAAAGATAAATATATATATATATTATATATATATTAGTGATGTGCCGGATATACGTATCCATATCCGCGGATATCCGAGGGGGAAAAAAAGATCTGAATCCGTATCCGTTACTTGTTTTATCGGATCTTTAACGGATCTTTTATAAAGAATTTCATCAAGCACGAATATAAAATTTTAAAGATAACTAGCAATGAAATACTATTAACTTCAATTCCAATTACTTTGCATTTGTTAAATTCTCATTTCTGGCACATTTATATTGCAAAAATTAATTATTTAAACATTTATTTTACTAGGTTACCAAAGGTAACTGGTAACTTACCACTGTAGTAAGTTTTAAGGTATTATTTTAACTATCTTTATAGTGAGATAAGATCTCTAATCTTTATGATTTGCTAGCTGAAATTGTTATTAAAGTACTGTTAAAGTGTTTAATCAGATAAAACAATCACTTTTATAGAAACTTAAAAAAATAAATGTTATATTTAAAATTAATTTGGTAAATTGTACTTCAAAAAGAGTAACTTGAAAGCTTTGAAAGTCATTTACGATGAGACCGTAAATAATTCCAACTGCACTGAAAAACTGCTAACTTGGAACGCATTTTGCAGGTGATGATAAATATGTGCGACCCATGTGTCATAGGCCTCCAAATTTTTTACTATTATTGCTAACAGCTTTTTTAACAACTAGATGCAGCTGATGTGCAGTACACTCAATATTATCTGCGTCAGATAAAATGCAGGCACGCTTCATGTTGGATCCCCCATTTCTTACCAAAAAGTGCATATTCTGTTTGGGATTCCCTACTCTTCAAACATACTTTGAAATATTGCTGAAACCTCCCCTTTTAAAGCGATAATCTTTCTTATAAAATATTTTGTAATGTTAAGGATAACAATGAAACACCTGACCAAAAAGCCTACCAGATATATGATGTGAAGGAAACTTTCTCATAATCCTTCAACACGTTCCCTGTTGAATGTTTTTGCCGGCAATTTTCTTAGCGGAGATTTCTTTTAAGAGTAACTCATATTCTTGTGGGTGTTTCATCTGAAGGTGATTTTTTAACGAAGTTGTATCTTTATGTCAATACATTCCTTCACAAATTTTGTATTTAGCAGATTCGTCATTTATTATCAAAAAATTTTCCCGTATTACACTAGTACACTTTTTTTTTGTAGAAATTGTTTTTATTTTAATTTAACTTACACAAACGTATATAATCTACAGCTATCCTATGTCATCTTAAAATACAAACATAAACACACAAAGTGCAAGGTCAAAACACGTCGCGTATGCTGGATGTTCGTCGATAATAGATCGTAGTTGACGACTTTTCCACTGTCGATCCAAGTTGAGAAAGTTGAGATCCGTATCCGCGGATCTAGACACTAATGATCCGTATCCGTATCCGTATCCGCGGATCTAGACACTAATGATCCGTATCTGTATCCGTATCCGCGGATATACATTTTTAACGATCCGGCACATCACCAATATATATATATATATATATATATAAATGGCATTCGGCCATGTTAGCCATTCAGCCAGCTCAATGTGTTTTTCGTTTTTACAGTGTATACATTTCATCCAAGTGTGATTGTTTTCTCTGTTTGGTAAGGACGACACAAGACGAACACAAGACTTAATTAAAACCACCCATGCCCTATGCCGGACTCGAACCGGCGACCCTTGCAGCGCGAAGCAAGCACGCTACCCCTACGCTGCCGGGGTCGGCAGATAAATGATTTAGATTAACGTGAAATAAACTCGAGTGCTTGGTAACAATTGGCACATACCAAATGGTAAGATTGCTCAAATATATAGTGCCATCGGTAGTAATGCAGACAGCTGGTAATAACGTTCAAATTAATGGCCATACCAAAAACAATTAACCTTAAGGATTCAAGTACTGTGGTGAGACGGAATTTGTAGGAGTAGTATTTGATTACACGAGCTACGCCGGGACGTTCCGTGGTTCTGGTTCCACCTTTTTTAAATGTAAACTTCTCTAGCCGCGTTGGGTGATTTTTGGGTGCGTAAAATATTGAGTTTGTTTCACTAACATGCTAATAATAACAATATATTTGTTGCGGTCTGGTGGCTCAGTAGTAAAGGCGTCTGACTGGAAAACGAAAGGTCCCCGGTTCGAATCCCTGTCTTCGTGAGGATTTTCATAGATCCAAAAGCGATCTTCATCTCTGGCACAGTTTGCTGCGTTATGGGAAGTATATCAGAACACTTCTGCGGTTCGGATTCCTCGTTAAACTGTACCTGGTAGCACTATCGGGTTAGGTTAAGGCGGCTAAGACAGGGACGGAATGTTCAGGACAACAGAAACCCTGTTACCAGATCATTACGTCCACACGGAATTATTATTATTTATTGTATCTGAAGCTATAAGTAAGAGTTGTTGGGCGTATGATATTCATAATTTTAAATTTTCACTTCTGTCAGCAGTCGCCAATGACTGCCAACTTTTTTTTTCTGATATTATCATTCAATACACGAAAAAAGTTGTGATGCATAAGACATGAAACATAGACTGTTAATTCAATCTTCAGAAACTTTTTTGTGAAAAACATACAAAAATGGTTTTAAAAGATTAAGGAAGTGATATCAGATATATTCTGAGTTTCACCATTGTTAAAACTAAGGTATTTAATCATGCGTAAATTATATATTGTATACCTCATTTGTCTGTAACAATAGGGTTTAGCATTCAGTAGGAAAACCATTATCTTCCGGGTGTGATCATAGAGATGCCTATTTTTTGTGGTTGCCGAAATAACTGAAGGTAAATGCCGGGATGGTTTCTCCACTATAAGCCATGGCCGACCTCTTTACAACAAACTTTGCTAACACCCTAGACGTCGAAGAGCAGTTGAAAAACAAACAGTGGTGTGTCTGTAATGGTTACCTTACGGATCAGAAGCTTTTATACAGGGCGTTCGCCGGGAAACGCAACCCACTGTTAGCGCTACAAGGAAGAAACTGCTCCCGGCGAGCGAGCGGTCAGTTTCCGGCATTGTTCGACCGTCGGCCGCGGACTATTTCATAATAATTACGCTTCATAAACTTCATAAACTTGTGTGCTAAGCATTTAAATGTGACGTAATTCATTAGCTTACCTTATAAAAGATGCTGGAAGTGTTGACCCTCTTGTGTAATGCACATTTCACATCTTCTGAACATATTTCGAGACACACGCTGCCCTAACTGACTTAATGATTTTTTGGGTGACTGTTCTAGTCGAAAAGCGATATCGTTAATTTTCTCCTCTGTGAGAATACGGTTGACCGACAGTCTCTTTTTGTTAAAAAATGAACCCGTTTCTGTTACTTTTTTAACCAGACGCAGAATTGTTGATTTAGCTGGCAGTAAAGCGCCAGGAAATTCGCGACGAAATTTACTGCGACACTTTTTAAACGACTTCTTCTTCACATATGTATCGTAGAGAAATATTCTTTGTTGCAAACTGTAACGTACCATAATTTTACTCACACTCAAACACGGTACAGATTAATAAGAGTATGAAGCCCCAAACCAGCCAAACCGCAAAGAAACGTTTATTCACAACACTGATTAATAAGAGACTGAAGTCATAAACTATCTACAATGCAAAGAAACCGTTCTTAACAATGTAAGGGTCCCAATATACTGCGTCACTGCACTGTTGGGGCAGCGGAGGTGTTAAACAGTGCGGTGATTCACGGTGCCGTGTGGCGGAAACTGCTGGCACGACTGACCGAGCAAGTTGCCGACGGCAACAGACTGGGAGGGTAGCGTTTTCCGGCGAACGCCCTGTATTATGACTAAGCAGAGTTTATGAATAAGCTTTCTAACAAACATACAGCACCATATTCGAATTAGCTAACACACAAGGTGTTGAATTTACCTGAATGATATTGAATATCATTGTTAAGAAACATTCTATGATTCACAGAAAAAGCGTAACTACTCATAATTAGGCCATTCGTCGACCAAGATTAAAAGTCGATTTGTATTTAACACAAAATGTTTCCTATGGAAAGTTTTTCAATTTCAGTATTACCTTTGATCTGTTAAGTTCAGGTACTTTTGTTAATCTTACGTGATGTATTACAAATGATGCTAGTATGAGACAGCGACAAATAAAAAAGGAACAGTCGATCTTGGAAGTTAAAATTCGCAAATCTATCACTTAACAGTGTTCCAACACTACTTTTAATGTAAGATTAGTATAAACAATTATAGTGTCATTCGCCATGAAATTTCGTTCTTCTTTCTTCGTTAAAATATCGAAATATGAGGGCAAGCATATTATTAATAAGTTTTCAAGAAACTCTGCTGCTGTTTTTTTTGGATATGTGGGAGACTTAAGTAGCGCAATTGGTGATCTAAACTTTTCAGGAATAAATTACAGGCGTATGTTCGCCATTGTTATAGCGCCTTCATATATCGCTAAATAAGCGATTTTCACTGTCCAGTGCAGCTTGTATCTATGGATGAATACTTTTCCCTGGACACAAAATCATCGAATGTTGACATTTTCGATGACCCAGTGTGCAAATTTAAAGAAAAGTGTTGATAAAGTAGACGTTTGTGACCTTTTTGGCTTAGGTACTCAAGAGGTTATTTCTTCTGCTGAGAGACGGAGTTTAGATTGGCAGTACGTTAGGCCTATAATTGATGGCTCTACACTTTAATGGAGAGTAAGAACCACGAGCGTCCTCAGTTATATCTTATGAACAATGAAAACATTTTGTCGAACATGGATTTGAACCGTTGAATCGAATTTTTCAAGGCGAGAGTCTTCTCCACTCAGCTGCCATACTGCAGATGAAAACAATGTATACATGAAACACTTCAAAGCGCTGAGATCATTGGGTAGGTATTGGTTTTGCTCTATTTTGTTAAAAAAATTAACAAATGTAAGTAATGTAACACAATGACTTTCAATATTAATATTTCAAACCTGCCGGTGACGATAAAAGACAGAGAATTTCCATGTACACGTGAATTCGGAAGCTGGTGTCAGGCCGTAGATCATAACAATGCTGATTTCAGTGTAAACGATGAAATACATGCCATTAAAGACGCGAAAACACTATATGGGAGTGTGGGTAGTTTTCTTGAGGCATATTTTAACAGATACGATCAGGGAACGAACACCCAAAAGGGTAGCAAGATTTAGCAGTGGAAACACACGATACCTGCTGAGATTACAACTAGTGTGGTGATCTGCAACTGGTTGCACTATTACGACGAGTTCAGTTATCTGGTGAAAAGAAGTTGGCAGCTAGCTGCGACTGGTGGAAAATTTTGGAAAGACCGGCTTTCGTTTCCCGCTGGGACGCCCCATTTCACACGCCCGTATCAACACTTATTCCAGGCCACTTACTTAGAATTAAGACCATTATTGCGTGCATATTGGCGTAAACATAAGAGTTAAAAACTGCAATATTAACTCTGAAAACTTTAATTAAAACGGTCCAATATGTTATCAGTGACATGATGCAGTATCTTTGGTGAAAGGAAATGTTTGAAAAAATTTGCATTGATGGAAACCATTACTATGAAATGATAATATTATTAAGAAGAGTTTTGAGAAAAAGGAAGCCTAAAGAGAAAAAAGAATCAATTCTCATAGGGTGGTAGAGCCCATTAATGTTTGTATACGATATTTAAATAGTCTGAGGGCAAAGAGAAATGTTTTAACATGTGATCTTAGAATGTTGGATGTCACTTCAATTTATACATTGTGAAACGAAATGAAACGAAGTAGTACTTGTAAATCTTAATAGTGTTGTACGACTCTAAATAAATTGTAATATTATGTGTCAAAGGTAGACACGATGAGTCATTTAAGAGATGTAAATAAGATAAAAACTATTGGAGTGGATGAGAAAGTAATTTGTTGGGTAGAAGAATTTTTAAAAGGTAGAAAACAGAAAGTTAGGGTGGGAAATGCGGTATCAAAGGAAGTGGAATGTAAAAATGGGAGTGCCGCAGGGTAGCGTATTGGGACCATTGCTATTCATTATTCTAATGAATAATTCTGTTGATTGTTTACTATCTGAAATTAGATCGTTTGCAGATGACATAATGCTGTATAAAAGGATCAAAACGATAGAGGACTGTAAACAGTTGCAGGGTGATCTGGACAGGATATCTAGTTGGGTTGGTAGGCATGGGATGAAGATAAATGCAAAGAAGAGTCAGCTAATTAGATACACAAATAAAAAACAAAAGGTTAATTATGAATATAAGGTGGGTAAAGAATTGCTTGCTGAAGACTTGAAATGTAAATATCTTGGCATTACATTTGATAACAAGCTTAAATGGGCAGGACACATTGGACAGGTGGTAGGAAAAGGTTTCAAAATTCTGCACTTGTTGGAGAGAGTGATGAGGGGATGCACGAGAGAAGTAAAGGAATTGGGTTAAAAAACTTTGGTAAGGCCATTACTCGAATATGGTAGTGTAGTATGGGACCCACATTTTGAGTACCAAATACAGGAGTAGGAGATGGTTCAAAGAAGGGCTGCTAGGTTTGTTTCTGGAAATTATCGCAGAATGCAATCGGTGACAGATATGATAAAGGAGCTGGAATGGGATTCATTGCAAGACAGGAGGAGGATGAGGAGGGTAATGGGAGTGTACAGGGCGTATACTGGCAATGAGGCATGGAAAGATATTGCAATAGGTATGAAAAGTAGTTCATGGAAGGGAAAAGATGACCATGACCACAAGCTGGCACTCGATTTCAGGCACAAGGGTGTGGGAAGATTTTCTTTTTAGGTAAGGGTGTCAGGGATTGGAATAAGTTACCAAGGGAAATGATGAATAACCTACCGAAAACGTTAAAAGACATTTTAGTTTTTCCCGGCGAGATGCAACCCCCCCTCCGCCATTCACTGCCATTATTTTCTTGGCAGTCTACTTTGGAGTTCTTGTCTCTCGACATTTTCTCCTTATTCATTGGATGGTGCATTACGTCACTTTGGGTGTGTCGTATTGGTTGGCGTTATGTGATTAGCTTTTTATTTTGTCTTTTTAATGTTGCCTGAGCAATGCTAACGGTCTTCTGTGCCGGCCGCTGGGAACTTCATATCGACCGAGCACGCTGACCAGTGGGTTGTTACTCGTCTCAGCTTTCCGATAATACGCCGTAGCGAGTGCTCGGAAGCGGTCTTTAATGGGTGGTACGCCTGCCGCCTCGTGCAGCGCCGCAGTCGGGAAGCGCGATGGCAGGTGTAGGGCGCGCTTCAGCGCCCTGTTCTGGATGACTTGAAGCCGGTTGACGTGTTTGTCCGCCGCGTAGCCCCACACTGGGCAGGCGTACTCAAGAAGTGGCCTGACCAGTGTGAGGTAGATCTTCACGCCCAGTGCAGGTGGAAGCGCACTGGTCCTGTTCAGCAGAGGGTAAAGATCATGCAGTCTTCCGCTGGCCCTCCTGCGTACTTCATTTATGTGTGATTGCCACGTGAGCTTGGAGTCGAGTGTGACTCCAAGGTATTTTAACGTTGTCTTCCATGGAATGTCTACTCCGTGGAGTTTCAGTACTGGATCCGCGTGGTTCCTGTTCCTCGGACCGTATTTCCTAGTGATGACAATCGCCTGGGTCTTCGCGGCGTTTACTTCTATACGCCATCTGCGTGCCCAGGCCTCCGTCTGCTGGAGTATATCTTGTAGCCTTCTGGTGGCGATGGCTCTGCTACGGCTGCTGGTGACATAAGCTGTGTCATCAGCGTAGGTAGCCGTCTGCACTCGGACCGCCGTGGGAACGTCGGCCGTGTAGAGGGAGTAGAGTGTTGGACCCAGTACGGACCCCTGAGGGACTCCTGCCATGATGCGCCTTCGCGTTGAAGTTTTCCCGTCGACTCTTACATGAAAAGTTCTTCCAAGCAGGTACGAACGGATCATCTTCACTAAGGGCCCCGGGAAGCCTTGTTGGTACAGTTTAAGTAGGAGCCCTGTGTGCCACACCGAATCGAATGCTCTTGCGATGTCGAGCGACACGAGGGCACAGTATTCCTTGTGCAGGAAAGCTCGTGTCGCGGACTCCACGATGCGTAGCACCTGTTGTGACGTGGAGTGGCCACGCCGGAAGCCGAACTGATGCGCGGGTAGGATGTTATTCGCCTCGATGTAGGAGTTAATCCTTTTCAGGAGCATCCGCTCGAAGATCTTACTGACGGACGGCAAGAGGCTGATCGGCCGATAGTGCTGAGGAAAGATGGGATCTTTCCCGCTCTTGTGTACCGCCACGACTTCGGCGTGTTTCCACCGACGTGGGTACCTCTTCGTAAGCAGGATTCTGTTAAATAGGTTCGCTAGGTACACCGAGGCCTCAGGCGGCAGGTTCCTCAAGCACCGATTTGGAATCCCATCGTGGCCGGGTGCTTTGTCCAGCTGCAGCTTCGCCAAGCAACTAGCCACCTCCGCTGGGGAGATCGGTTCTATTTGCTCTTCACCATCATCAGCGTCGAGATATACTCGTAGACGGCGTCGAGCAGCGCGCAGTTCCCGGTCATTTACGTTTACATCAGATGGGCGGAAGTTTCTTTCGAAGCTGTCAGCCAGGGCATTGGCCTTGGCCGCTGGCTTGTAGACGAGCCCATTCACGCCGTGCAGAGGTGGGATGCGCTGTTTTCTCTTAGTGAATTTGCGGGTCTGCTCCCACATGGTTCCATCATCAGGCTTGAGCGACGATACGCGGGCATCCCACTCCCGGTTCCGGTGCTCGACCAGTGCCGCTTTCAGTTCCTTCTGTAGCCTGTTAAGGAGTCTCTTGGTCACCGGATTTCTGGTAATTTTCCACTCCTTGCTGACACGGTTCTTGTGCCGGATAGCCGCGATTAAGTGTGGTGGAAGCTGTTGCGTAGCAATTGGTCTTCGGTTGCGCAGAGGTGTGGATGCTGACGTGGCGTCCTTGACTATTTCTTCGAAGGCGCGCAGTGCCGCATCCACGTCTTCGACTCGCTGGTTGGCTAGAGCGGTAGAGACGAGTTGTCGGTAGCTTGCCCAGTCAGTGTTGCGGAAATCTGGGTGAATCTCTTCTGTTTCCTGCCACGGTCCAACATCCACTGCAACTATCACCGGCGAATGGTCAGACGACATCCGGTTGATAGTGGTCGCGTCGATGAATCCAGTGAGGCCTTTGGTCACCGCTATGTCTATGACATCCGGCCGATAACCGCTGGCTGGGAAGTGTGTAGGCTCTTCTGGGCCCCACACACACATGTTGTGTCTGAGGGCTAGGCGTCTCAGTAAGTTGCCAGCTGGATTCTTGATTCGACTGTTCCAATCGGGGTGTTTCGCATTGAAGTCACCACCGATCAGAACCTTGCCCCTGATTGTCGCCAGCGCGGTGAGATCGGCTTCCACCATCTGCCTGGTGGGGGGCCGGTAGACTGCCACGACCGTAAGTTTACCGGTAACAGTGGTAACCTCTACTCCGACGGCTTCTATTTGCTGCATTGGCGGTAGAATCACTTGGCAGTGCGGTATCCTCCGTTTGATGAAGACCGCAACTCCTCCCCCGGCGGTGAGGCGGTCTCGTCTGTAGCAGCAGTAGTTAGCTGCTGAAACACGGAGTCCCGGCTTGAGGTGGGATTCGCTGATGATGCAGACATCTATATCCTGCTCCCTCAGAAATTGCCGGAACTCAATCATCTGTGAATACATGCCATTGGCGTTCCATATGCAGAATTTGAGATTCCGTATGTGGGGTCCTCTATCCATTGTGGTTGTGACATTTGCATATGGGAGAGGCCGTAGCCGACGTCGCTGAGGCATGCATGCTGCTTGTCATGGTGTCCATTTTCTGAATTAGAGTGACCATCAAATTCATTACGGTATTCATCATGGTGATGAGTTGCTCCATGGTGTCTGCAGGTGCTTGTGCGGCCCGCTGCATCCTTCGCTGGATAGGATTTGGTCTGGCTGCAGGTTGCCTAGGTTCTTGTATAGCAGTCTCTGTTGGTTCTTGCAACCCCCCTGGGCTGTCAGGAGGATTTCCATTTGGTGGGACGCCCGAAGTAGCTGCAGCAAACGTACGGTTGTCTCTGCGGTTGTTGTTTATCTTCTTGGCAGGTTGCCTCTTGCCCGTTGCTGCTGGCCCAGGTGTAGCTGCCAGCTGCCGCCCCTGGTCTGCTGACTGTTCTTTCTTCTTTTCAAGGTTCTCTCTTGTGGTGTTCGTCCCTCGAAGTCGATCGCGTGCCCTCTTATAAGCGCTGCAGCCCTTATAGCTGGCAACGTGGTTGCCGCCACAGTTGTGGCATTTGGCGGTGTCCTTTGTCTTCGCTGCAGTGCAGTTGTTGGAGTCGTGCGGGCCGGCGCATTTAACGCAGACCGACTTCATCCTGCAATGCCGGGCCACGTGTCCAAACAGCTGGCAGTTGTAGCATTGGGGAGGCCCGGCTGAGGAGCGTAACTTCTCTGTGGTAACCTTCAGGTGACATATGCTTTCCACCTGGAAGATTCCACGGTTCTCCACAGTATCTGGTACTACTGCCAGAAAAAGCGGCATTTCAACGTTCGTTCCTGGGCGTCTTAGTTGGGCAACAGCTTGGATGTCGTAGCCCATGGTGATCAGTTCCTCTTTGAGATCGGCGACTGGAAAAGAACGTGGTATTCCCCTGAACACCACCTTAAGTCGCTTAACTTCGCCAGTAGGGAAGGTAAAATACGGAGTCTGCATTTGGTCCAGTTGCTTCGTCACGGCGGAGTAGTCTTCCACGGTGGTAAACGTAAATTTAATTTTATCTCCGCCCGCTGTTTTGGCAGAGAATGGGTATTTGGTAATCTTCTTCACCCATTCATGGAGCTTCTTATAACTCTCTTGGAATTCCACCACGATGGGCGGAATGTGTGGACTTCTGTTTCTGGGAGGCTCTTCTTCTTGTAGCGGTGCGAACTGGTTGGAGGTTTCCATCCGCTCGGGCTCAGTCGACGGCAGCGGCTTGCTCGTGCGGCGAGCCAACACGAACCCCTCGCTGTCGGGTAAATCTTCTGCTGTGCTGCTTCCAGGCGTTGCAGTCTGGCAGCTGTTAGCGGCTATTTCTTCTTCGGTGGTCTTCCTGTAATTTATCTTCACAGCACCTCCGGGCCGAGCCGAGGTACTTGGCTCGGGGAAGCTGAAAGCCCCCTTGAGAGTCTTCTTTGCAGCTTTCTTGCCTTTGCTAGGCGCCGAGAGCTGTGACACCGGCACGCTGATTTTATAGTTGACACCTCTCACTTCATTCTTAGAAATCTTCGTCTTGCCGGAAGAAGGCGGAGAGGTTCTCCTCTTTGTAGCACGGTTGTCTACAGGACCGTGGGCTATCCCAGTCGTCGGCTGCGAGTAATAAGCGTTCCGATCAGAATCCATTTCCAAGTCCATTGTGGTTTGCTGGGTCGTCATAGGCGGTGGCTGTATTGATCCATTTGAAGCCCCACTCAAGTCCGTTTCCGTATGCTCAGTCGTCGACATTGCCGCGGTTGCCGCCGGCAAAGCCGAGTGCACTGGGGCACTCGGCCCGCCTGGCGCGGCAGCGCAGCTAGCACTTTCCTCATCGCTCGTCATAACAGCACGGCGGCAGACTCGGAACTCGATGCAGAGATGCAACCAAACCGGTTTGACCCCGTCTATGGCCGTGTGCACCGCCGACCAATCAAAGAGCAGCGTGAAGCTTCCCTTGACAACAGGCTATAAATAGGAGCCAGGACTGGCTCGCGAGTCAGTGTCAAGTCGCCCGGCAGCACCCAACCGTGGAGGTTCAGTGAGCAGTAGCGCTGTACAGTTAAGACGTATGTCGGACCTTTTCGTGAAGAGTGATAGCTGCACATCCGTGCTAGGCGGGTTGAGTGCTGCATTGCACTCATCTTTGCCAGCGGATGATGCAGCAACGGTATCGACCTTGCTATGTATTTCGGATTCCGCCGCGGACAACGTTAAAATTACATCTGACCAGCATTCGACAACCCGGCTATTCTCGGAAATAGAACCGCGTAGTGAAACTCGAAACACGCGGTCGCTGTCTCTCGACCATATAATGCGTTCGAGACCCTTGAGTGAGGAAGAAATTCGGTCTTTCTTTAACACAGAGAAAGGGAAGAGAAGAGCGGCGGAAATTCTGGTAAAAAGTATCAGAAGTCGGGAGTGCGGAAAGGCGAGACAACAGTGCACCAGACCGCTTTTCACGTTCTCTGGTGATGAAACCCGTGACGTGATTAAGCCGAGTGCCGTAATTTTTAACGCTAAAACCGCGAAACGCGCAGCGGATTCGGCGATTAGCCCACCTGTCCAAAAGCAGGAGCTGAAGAAAAGCAAGAGTATCGCCGAATATTCATCCACGTCGCGCGATAAAGTGAAAACTACACCGGCCGCGCCGCGCGTAAATGTACCTGCATCCTCGCCAACAGCGGGGACCAGGGCGGGCACCACATTCCGAGGACCAGTCCATGTTCCTGCAGAAGGGGAGGCCACTCTACCCCGTGCAGCGAAGCACGTGGAGCCCGTAGGAGGAGAACCAGCGCCCAACCAGTCCGGCGGCGGGGAGGTAGCACAGCTCGGTAGAGGGGAGGGCGACATGGCGGCCGACCCACGCAAGGAGCAGTCAGAAGAGTCCCGGCAGCAAGCCGGGACGGTCGCACCCGAGGGTGACTTTCAGCTCCCAGCCCGGAGTGGAGGTGAGGTGGGGAGCGGAGGGGGAGGCCACGCAGTGGCTGCACCCGGCAGCGAGCTGTCAGTCGCTGCTCGCCCGCAGGGCGGACAGCAAGCAACGGGAGCTGTCTCCCGGATCCCAACCAGCACCAGGCGAAGGGGCGCAGGAAAGACGGCGCGAGGCGCTGGAAGGGCACCTCGCCCTGCTAGCGGCCCCAAGCGCGCAGTCGACCGCCGGTCGCAGACCAGAGCGGTCAGCAACGGGGCACAGCAACCAGCTGTCGGTAGGACAGTAGTTCCCCGCCCACTAGCCAATTGCTCAAGTCCGCAACAGACAGCCATTCGAGCTAAAGAGCCATGCAGTAGCAAAAGCGAGCCAATAGCCTCCACCTCAAGAAAGACCAAAGCCGCTGCTAAAGACAACACTCTAGAAGGCGGTGCGGAGGAAGGCTGGCGGGTACCACGGAAGACCTCTCGTCCTAAGCAACTGATCCGATCGACAGGCTCGGATACAGCCAACTCTTTTGAAGTACTGGACGCTGGGCAGCACGAGAGCCAACAAGAACCAACACCTCTGGAAGCTCCAAAGGGATACAGTCGACGCATCCCGCCCATCATCGCGCAAGTAAAAGGGAACATTGCGTTCTTTGGGCAAGAGCTCGAGGCCCACTGCCAGCAAGCATTCGACTTCAAGCCCTCGGCGGACGGGCTGCAGATCCGACTAAGAACCGTCGACGACTACAATTGTGCTACAGCATATCTGCAGGAGGAGAATATTCCATACTACTCCTTCCCACTGGCCACAGACAAGACAATCAAGCTAGTCATTCGAGGACTCCCACTGTGGCTGCCGACTGAAGAAGTCCAGGCAGGGCTCACAAATGCCGGATTTAAAATTGAATCTGTGGAGCAATTGAGAGTCACAGCCGACCCAGCCAGAAACCTACAGGAGTGACCGATGCCTCTGTTCATGGTCACCCTGAAGGACACACTGGAAAATAGGCCAATAATGGAGCTGGATAGCCTATTAAAAATACCTGTAAGCCTCGAAAAGAAGAGGACAGACAGAGGTCCTCTCCAGTGTTACCGCTGTCAGAAGTACGGCCATGTTAGCCGACATTGTCGACTGCCAGTGGCGTGTGTCAGGTGCGGTGGCAGCCATACCGCTAAGGACTGCGCACTCAAGAAAGGAGAAGGGCAGCCAACCTGCGCGAACTGTAAAGGCCCACACGTAGCCTCATACAGAGGCTGCCCCGGGTATCAGGATGCAAAGCGGCGAGCATCTAGGAAGCCTGGTGACAACAAAAATAGGCGGGAAGCACCTACACAACTCTCCGACCAACGGCCTCTAGCAACGACGAGCAGCCAACCAGTAGGAATCACGACTGTGGCCACCGATGAAGGAACAGCAAAGCAGAACCACAAGAAGCCAGCAACGGACCCAGCAGCTGCACCTGACACAGGACTAAGGGCAGTCATGAAACAGCTGACTGAAGCAGTCCAGGGGTTGAGCGACATTGCAAACACCTTGCAGACAGTCGTCATGGCAGCGATACAGAACAACACGACAGCCAGACAGAACAGTGCTACTCAATCCACCGCAGGTCAACAGTCCGAAGATGGCCATTAGACCACTGGAAGGAGTCAGAACCTGCGCTTGGAACGCTAATGGACTAAAGAAGCAAGACAACGAATTCCAGAACTTTATGCGGGATGAAAGGGTGGACGTCTGCCTGGTCTGTGAAACGCACCTTAAGCCAGGAGTACGAGTCACGGTTCCCAACTATTTATCGTACCGCAGAGATAGACCAACCGCAGGAGGCGGAGTTGCTGTGTATGTGAAGAGGTCGCTGAAACACCATGCTACCTCGCTTCCCATCATGACTACGATCGAAGCCGCAGCGGTGGTGATCTACACAACGACGGGCCCAATCACCATGATTGCGGCCTATCACCCGCCGGGGGCAACGATCTCCACCGCTGACTTGGCCGCCCTTAGCAACATACCCGGGAACTTCATCATTGGAGGTGATCTAAATGCGAAGAACCGCGAATGGTATAGCCGGGTGACCAACGCAAGTGGCAATGTGCTGCAGAGGGAGGCACAGAGGAGAGGGCTGGCGGTCTGGGCGCCGGAGAAGCCTACGTACTTCCCCACGCAAGAACGATACAGAGCCGACGTTCTAGACGTGTACATCACGCGCGGCATACCCGCAAGGCCACTGCTGCTATCGGTCCCGCAGCTATCCTCAGACCACAACCCGGTGTTAGCGGACTGGGATATGGGACAGGAAAGCGAAGAGACGAGCGGCCGGAACTACTGGAGAACAAACTGGACCCAATTCCAGGAGGAACTCCAACCGGTGATGGAGCAACAGCTGCAGCGCGGTAACGAAAATGGAAACATCGACCAACATCTGCAAAGCTGGACGGAAGCCACCCTGAGGGCAGCAGAGAAATCAGCCCCAATGAGGAAGAGAAAACCGGGAAACCAGCTTCCCCAAGAGCTACTCGACCTCATCAGGGACAAGAATAGGGCAAGGAAGAGCTGGCAGCAGACACGGGACCGAGTGTACAAGGGGCTGCTAAATCGCTTGCAACGCGAGGTCAAGGCCCAACTGGAAAGGTACAGGAACGACCAGTGGGACAGCCGGGTGGCTCAGCTTCGGACGGAGGACGGTACCGCGTGGCAGCAGACGAGGAGATTTATAAGGGCGAGAAGGCGTACTACTGTTTTCCACGGACCGCAAGGATTGGTCTACACCTCTGAGGAGAAAGCAAATGTCCTTGCTGACGTTTTCGAGGAAAACTTCCGTCCTGTGGCCGAGCCATACGACGACGAACACATCAGGAGAGTCAACCGCGAACTGCGCCAATATCTGGCCAGCGACGAAGAGGACGATGAGCAGATAGGCGAGGTTGACGCCAGGGAGATAATAGAGGTGGTGAGGAGGTCGCAGCCCAACAAAGCTCCGGGAAATGACGAAATCAGCAACCTCATTCTGCAGCACCTGCCTCCAGCTGCAGTCCTGAGCCTAGCACACCTCTTCAACAAAATTCTCCGGCGGAAGAAGTACCCAGACGGCTGGAAGGAGGCAGAAGTTGTGGCGATACCCAAGGCTGGGAAGGACCACACCTTCCCACAACACTACAGGCCCGTGTCGCTGCTGCCAGCTGTCTCCAAGGTATTCGAGCGGCTACTCCTGAGGCGACTGATGGTCCATGTAGATAGGCTGCAACTAATCCCCGCAGAGCAGTTCAGCTTCCGCCCAGAACACTCAACAACGCACCAGCTGATGCGAGTGGTGGAAGAAGCGACCGACGCCTTTAACAGACGCCGGTACTGTGGCTTGGTACTACTTGACGTGGCTAAAGCCTTTGATACTGTGTGGCATGTAGGTTTGCTACACAAACTGAAAACAGCCGGCATACCAAAACCCTTCGTGCTGCTCATAAGAAGTTACCTGTCTAACAGGAAATTTAGGGTCAAGGTCGAACGCTATTTGTCCACGTTGAGGAAAATCCGAGCAGGGGTGCCACAGGGATCGGTGCTGGGGCCGGTGCTATTTATCATTTTCACATCGGATATCCCCAGACCGATATACATCATGTCAGCCTTCTACGCGGATGACACTGCATACTTCACATCATCATGGAGCATACAGGTCATCTGGCAACGCCTACAGGCAGCGCTGGACGAGCTAGAGGAGTGGGCGACCCTGTGGCGGGTGAAGATTAACACCACCAAATCCCAAGCGGTGGTCTTCTGCAGAAGAGGCTTACCACCACGGCTGGGCCTACAACTGTTTGGGGAGCAGATCCCCCAAAAGAAATGCCGTACGCTACCTTGGCGTTACCCTGGACCAGCGACTGACGTGGCGGCACCTTATTGAGGACGTCAGGAGCAGGGTCAACCAAAGGTTGGGGGTGCTGTACCCAGTTCTCAACCACAATTCATCGTTGCCTCCACGCTGCGGTGTCCGAGTCTACCAGGCGCTCGTTCGCCCAGTAATCGAGTACGCCAGCCCAGTGTGGGCCTACGCCGCCAAGACCCACATGCGGAAGCTGCAGGTGCTCCAGAACAGAGCTCTGAAGAGAGCACTGCATCTCCCACTGAGATTTCCAACGGCGGACCTGCACCAGCTGGCGCAGGTACCTACACTCCCTGCGAGGATGGCAGCCACGGCGGAGAAATTCTTCACCAAAGCAGCGTCATGCAGGAACCACTTGATCAACGAGTTGGGCGAGTACGACACCGAGGGGCTGAGGCACAAGAGACCAAAATCGATCTTCGATCCAGGTTAGTGCTCAACACAGCGACGAAGAAGTGCACACCCCCCCCCCCCCCCCAGTGGCAGAAATCTGTGTGAAACTATCTAGTGCAGTGAGTCAAAGAAAAGAAGTGCACCCCCCCCTTCCACCTGTCGCAGAAATCCGTGTGAAACTATCTAGTGCAGTGAGTCAAAGAGTGGAAACCCATGATCCTTGACTACAATCTGTTCCACAACTGTGGACCTAGTATATAAGAATTTTTAAAGTACTAATAACTATAAGATAATTTTGCAAACATAGAACTCTGACAATGTGTTAATCAATTGCACGAAAGCAAAGCCAATGCCTAAAAATGTAATGATAATTATAACCAATTTGTAAAAGCAGGGGAAGATGTCATCAACAGAATGACAGGCACCCCTACTCTAGTCCCGTCAACTCCAGTGGAGTTGACAGTAATTTCGTGCTGCTGCTGCTCGCGAGTCAGTCGTGTCTTGTCCTTGCAAGTGTGATTTAACCTGATGAAGGCAACGATGGCAGTTGCCGAAACGTCGTTGAAAGATCCAAATAAATATATTAACCGGCAGAAAACCCGAGAATTATTTATTTCAACGTTAAAAGAATTTAAAGTTAAAATTTGTAGAGGGCAAATGTTGGTGAGTGTAGGATAGGGGAAAGTTAGGTGTGTAGGGAAATTGCCACCGGAGCGTGTGCTCCATTGCAATTTAAAAAAAAAATTAAATTAAATTAAATTAAGTAGTCAATTACTTAAAAACCTGTTAGTATGATAAGTATACTAGATAGTTAATTAACATTACTGAGATTCCGATTTCAGATGTTAAACTATTGGTCATACACCAGATATTGAAGGAATTAAAGTAACTGGTTAATATCTGGTAAGTGGAAAAAGAAAATCAAAGAATACTACGCAGAGACAACAGTCACATATACAAAATTCGTCGGATGCAAATTTGATTGGTGCCGATATTCGACGTACGGATCAATAACAAACGCTTGCAAGTTTCCAAAACGCAGTTTTTTTTGAATTTTCACAATAATTAATCAAAACTCGTAAACTCCCCCTCGTTCTGTAAAACCAAATGTTGTGAGATGTTAAAATTCACTTCAATATTAATGTAATAAGTAATTCGAATTCATGTCTGGAGAACATACTGAAGTTTGCTTTCTTATTATTATTATTATTATTTGCGGATAAGCCCATCAGGTCTACGCAAAGTACTCAGAAGCTTTTGTTCCCTTTCCTTTGTGCCCATATTTCCTTCCATACGCTTGCTGTGGGCTTCTTTTCTCTCATCCCGACCATGTTGTTCCAGGTTCTTGATTTCTTCAACCCATTTCATTGTATCCGATGTTAATTTACTTGGGTTTTCATAGAATTCAACTGTTTGTCTTGTCAGTCTGTTAGGGTTCATTCTTTTGATGTGTTCCATAAAATTTTAGTCGGCGTTTTCTAATATCACTGTGAATGTCTGCATTTGGGACCAAAATTTTCCTCATAATTTTGCGTTCATTTTTTTCAATGTTTTCTATATCTTTTTCCGTTTCATAATAAGTGTTTCTAATCCATAAAGACATTCTGGTTTAATAAGTGTATTGTAATGTGTCAGTTTTGTGTGCTTGGAGATGTATTTTTTGTTGTTGACGTTTTGTGTTAGGCGATAAGCTATTTCCATCTAATATAATTAGCTTTTGCTTCTCTTGAATTGTTTCGCCGAGATACTTTAAGTATCGTTTAAGTTTTCCATACTTTGTCTCCATGTATTTTGGTGCTTCTTTATTGCAGCTCATAAATTCTGTTTTCTCGAATTACACCTGTAGACACACTTTCTCCGCTACTTCTTTCAAGAGTTCGATCTGTTTTTGGGCTATTGCAATGTCACGGGTTAAGATTTCTAAGTCGTCTACAAATGCTAGGCAATCTATCTTTAATTTTCCTCTGCCTAATATAATTGGCTGGTCAATTCCAAGGATTGATTTTTGTTCCCGCCATTCCTGTAAAACTTTTTCAAGGACGCAGTTGACCAGTAACGGAGAAAGTCCGTCTCCTTGTCTTACTCCTTGTTTTAATAATGAAGAGTTCTGATATTTCCGCTAAAAAATTTATTTTGGACTTTGTATCTGTTAGTGTTTGTTGTATTAAAGCAAGAGTTTTGGGGTCTAAGCCTTGTTCTTTCAATATTTGGAATAATGGCTCACAATCAACTGAGTCATATGCCTTTTTTAAAATCGACAAATGTGCAGACTAAACGGTTGCTACAAATTCTTTGATGTTTAAGGATAAGTTTCAGGTTGAGTATTTGTTCTGTGCAAGATCTACCTTGGTCTAAATCCTGCTTGATATTCTCCGATCTTTGGTTCTAGTTGTTGTTGAAGCCCTATCGAGTTTGCTTTATTAATTCATATGTGCATATATCCATTTATCCTAGTCATCTCAATTACTAAATATGTATAAAATCAAATCTGTCAGGTAAGTTTAGAATAACACAAAAATATTCACATTAAACGTAAATAAAACATAAAAAATCATATGTACCATTTCAATAAATAAATTTTATCGCCTAAGCTCAAGGATATTTCGTGGTAATTTTGATGGCAATTAATGCCAAAATAAAGATCAGTTGTTTATTTAGGTTACACAAAACCCCTTACTACAAATCGATTTGAATCAGAAATTTTAATCATATGTTTGTAAAATTAAAAAGGGAGGGACACCTAGTTAACGAAATTAAGAGCTGACATTCCACGAATAACACAACTAATAAAAATATCCCAAAAACACTGATTATTTTTAAATAATTGTTCAACGACAGAATACTTGATGGTGTAGGTGAAAAAATCTTTCATTTACTTAAAGGAGCGGTCGTGTGGGAAGGCATAGTAAAAATTTTTGGCTAGTTTGTCTACAGATTTGTACTTCAGACATAAATACTCATTACCTGTATACTTTCATCACAATCGATGCAAAGACGGTGGAATTGTGAGTCTGTGACATACATACGAACAAATGCACATGAAAAATTTATAAGGGTTGCATGCAAATGTCGTCATACAAAAACCATCGCATACATATTGGTCACGTTTACTGTGACTAATCTGCAGCACCGTGTTTTTGCTATCCGAAAATTACAATTCTGATGTCTACATCTGTGTAAACATGTCAAAATCGATAGAGCTGCGATAAGAGTTCGCAGTTTCGGTATTCGGAGCCCTTATTGGCAGGAAGCAGCTGGTGTGTCTCATCGAGATGCTTAACGAGGCAGCCAGCGCCGCAGGTGGCAAGTTGAGAGCCTCTCCAGCCAAACTTGCACAAAGACCGCACCGGCACTTACGCCTGCGTCCGCTATGTTCGGAACTCTGCCAAGAACGCGAGTGAACTGGGAGTAGTAAACCAGCGGCAAGTGGAGTCCAGCTAGGCGCATATCGCCACTTGCTACAAACCACCTTAAAGAGGACTGGCGAGGTTCACACATCCCCAGCTCGTGTTTCAGGAACCTGTAACAGCCCTCATACCTGAATTTTGAATAGTATTGTACTGTATGAAGTATTTGTAGTGAGCTAAAGTTTGCTTGAATAGTGATCTCGTATGTTTGTTTTGTAATTTCTTGTAAATCAGTGTATAGAGACTTTGTTTTATGTAAGAAAATTATTTAAAGTCCATTTAATATGTTTAAAAACCGAATTGTGCAAGAGAATTTCTTAAATGTTTGTAATTCCATGTATTAATGTAAGTTACGATGTCTACAGGACAATTTTCTACAGTTTGAAATGATTTCTGCAAATAATTTTGTATTTAAGTATCTCTAATTACCATTTCTGATCATTTTTTAATGTTGTCAAGTAATTTTGTATTAATTCCGATTGTTTTTAATATGTTTGATTGTTTGAGTGATTGTTAATGATCGAGAAATATACGGTCGGATGCCTTTGAAGAATTCTCGTAATTTCGATAGAGACTATATAAACAGATCGGCTGGACAGAGCAGTTAGTTAGTTAGTTGACATCATTCAGTGTTACAGAGAGTTTCATTTATCCAGTTAGTTTATCTTTGCGACTAGTTCAGAAGTGCATCTCTGTATTGTATCCATGGAGGAAGGAATTATATGGAGGAGAAGTGACGTTAAATCGGTGAAGCAAGCACTAAACTCTCCCGCATGGTGGTAGCACCGGCAGCGACCATATGGCGCTTCCCAACAATTAAGGTGTTCACATTGTGGTAGATGCAGTGATTATTTCATTTAGTATTGTGTATAAGTGTTTAAAAATGCCAGCTTGTGTTGCGTACGGTTGCACAAATAGGCCAGACAGGAAAGAACCTGGAATATCATTTCATAAGTAAGTTGAATTGTAATTATCGTTGTTGAAGTGAGCGGTAGACACCGCAAACTTTGCAGCACGTCTATAAATATTTAGTCATAGCTCTCAATGGGATGACTTTGTTCTCAAATTTTCTTGGTATAGTGTAGAAAATCAGCAAACTTGCTATTTTGCACATAATAGACTAGCATTATTTTTTAACGAGTGTTTAAAATGAGATTTAAAGGGGCGTGTTTTACTTCGCGATTCAGTGAATTTACTATTACGATTTCTTTCGTCACGTTGCTGATTATACTGACAATGGATGATGAAATTAACTGTTATGTGAGAAGCTGTGAGTTTTATTAATTTTTTAAATAGCTATTTCAGGCCATTAGGTTATTTTTAAAGCTTCATATAAGACTTGTTTCTGTTTGTAAATACGTCTATACCTATTTTTACCGATTTTGAAATCTTTCTCATCTATTTATGTCGAAACAGGTTCATGCAGAAATAAAAATGGGCTTCATAAATAAAGAAGTTATTGGCCTTTGAACAAAATCAATTTGGGGAATGTGTTTCTAATTTAGTCTCTCTTTTTTTTGTACAACATTCTCCCCCCCCCCCCCCCGTATCTAAATCTAACTGAGAGATAATTTTTTTACAATTGTCCTAATAAGTAGGGCTGTGAAATTAGACAACACATCTTGATCAAGAGAATGTTCATTAAGGTGACTGAATAAACATTTTATTTCTGGTACCAGCCTACAAAATGTCTGGGTTGCTCATCCCTAGAGTGGGTCCTCTTACTTTTTTTCTGGTCTAGGACACATTTCAGACTAACCACAAGTGGTAGTAATAAAACTGAAATATCCATTCTGCATGTCAACCATGTAATCATTGTGGCTTTGACAGAATTAATTTTTGGTCCAGCCTGCATCCAAACCTAAACCCCTCAATTTGGATGTTGTATATCCCCCAAACTAAGCAAGGTATCGAAAACATTTATTCCTTATTATCGAGTTTTTTCGTCGTGTTACATAAGAATCCATCATTAAATTTGACTTTTTCGAAATTTTTCTTCTGCATTTCAACTAAAGACACCTCACTTTTGAGACAGTATATCTCGAGAACTAGGTGAAATATCGAAAAATTTTACTCTTTATTTTTTATTTGTCTCGTCTTTTTAAATAAAAATTCATCATAAAATTTGACTTTGAATAATTTTTTCTTCTGAATTTCAACCAAAACCATTTCACATTTGAGACAGAATATCTCGAAAACTAAGCAGGATACCAAAAAAATTTATTATTCATTTTTTATTTGTCTCATCGAGTTACACAATAATCCATCACCAGATTGCGGCGTCACGTTTATCCTAGAGTCCCCTTGAGGTGTTTGTACATATTCCCCGTGTTTGTTGGGAAGCGGTCAAGCCCCCACCACTCCGGCCATGCCCCCCCACCCCTCCGCCGGCCTGCTTCACTCCCATGCGTGGTAAAGGTCTCTTGCGTCGTCTCCATATTATTCCTTCCTCCATGATTGTATCTATGCATGTTAATATCGCTGACTATGTTTTGGCGACAATAAACAACTCTTCAACATAACCTTTTTGATGCACTTTTTTAATTAATCAATATAGTAATTAAACCACCAAAGAACGTAATAGGGCGTATGTTGACAGGACGAGAAGTCATTAAATCATCCAAAGAGAATAATAAACCGTTCTTCAGAATCGGTAGTGTAACAGAGTACCATTGTCACTTGGGCCCTCTTTCATTTGTCAAAGGTCTCAGGCTCATAAACGTAACTAAAATTATATAACTTACTTTCTTTATTACAAATTCGAATTATTATATATACATCGGATTATTTCAGCTTTTTAAAAAAAATAAAGAATAAAAAAAATAAAAAAAAAAAAAGAATAAAGACTTTTTTATGAAGTATGTTCTGAGATGGATGTTGCAAAGATTGTGTTAGACACACATTTATTACTCACTGGCAGAAACGGTTACTTAGATAATAGGTGCTTTGAATAGTTTGAAGCAACCATGCGTCGTTTGACGTCATAATAATTTCGATCGATGGATTTCTCGAGATACGTTTCAAATATTAATACCGTGAATCCGTACCAGTTGTACCTTCAATTTCATTACTGTAGGTATATTTTTAGCGGAGTTGGATATGTGGTGTGTCTATTCTGCACTGGTTATACTTTACGAGTCTTTCATAGTATTCTGAATAAGTAGTTATCACCTTTGCAGCATACTTTAATGAACGCTTTCATCCAACACAAACCAACTATTTCTCATGTTGAGGAACATCATTTGTGAAGCATTGATTCTTGGGCCAAGTGACTGCTGTCTGACCTCCTACAGCCATAACTGTTAAATACTTAAGAAACGGAACACTAATTTATCTTGATTCGCATAGGCTGTTCATTGTTTCTTTCTGATATTCATTCTCCGTATTGTTCACTGACTGTGTTTGGCACTAAGTCATGAGCAGGTATAAGATTTGTAAGACTAAACCTTCCCAACTTAATGCTTCAGAATTTTTATTTTTTTTGAACCAACAAACATACACAGGACCATTCTTGCTTTCTACGAAAATTATGTACACGTTAACACATGACGAACTGAAACCCTTATGCCTAACCCTATACTAGGCTCCAGTAATCTGTTCCTCGAAATTTCAGATCCGTTTACAAATGATTCACGTCTAGAAGAGGCTTCAGAATATGATAAACTAGGTGTGCAAATATGATGAAAGGAAGGTAACATGAGACATGCATTAAAATTTGAAGTTAAGGGCACTATGTCTCGAAGAAAGCGCCATTAAAATAAATATTTTACAAAAACGTGGAGAGCCATTTTGTGCATTGGAATGAATCAAGCTCTCATCCTAGCGTTCGTACAAAATTCGAAAACTAATAAAGATTTTAATAGCCCAGCAAATTACTATGGTCTATGACTTACAACTGTTACCATATCAAAGTGATATTTCGTATTTTTTTCAAACTGCAACTATTTTGTACTAGCAACTATCGCTACTTTCGATTCCTTGCTTTGAATTCTCACCAGATGTATCTTTCTTTTTGTTATGATTAAGGGGAATTATTTTCCATTATTGGTTATTGCCGCCCTGTTCTTCCCATTGATCTAGTAACACTAAAAACGAATATTTTGAAACTGTGAGAAGTAAATTCCTCCCCCCCCCAGTTCATGACGTTTGTTGGTTGAAGTAGTGCTGTATGCACCTGTTTCTTACCGACTTCACTGAGAAATACCATAGAATAAACGTCTCCTCTGCACCAAGTCACACGTACGGGCAATTTTCCTCAAAAAACACTTTGCACCCAAGATTTTTAAGAACTACGCATGTCCCTGAGGATACACTAAGCAGAGGCAATTAGAAAGTCGTTTCTACCTGATCTATTATAGTTATATATATGAACTTGAAAACTAAAATTATTCATTTTACATGTAGAAAGAAATATTTCACTTTATCTGCTTCTGCCGTCGTATTGCCGAAACATGTGTAACCTAGTAGTGAGCGTGCACTATCGGAGATAACTTTTACGCCCAGCTTGAATGGAAGTGTTCAAATTCACCTTGTATCCTACGATCCAGCAGCTTGAACGAACTTAATCAGTTTAAACTTTGAAGTGTAAGTGCTTTATGTTCCACTGCCACTATTGATAAATTGGCGGAAATAGTCCGGTTAGCGATTTGCCAGAGCTATTCGTCCAGCATAATAGTCAGGGCAGTAACCTCTTGCAGATCTTGAATCAGTCTGAGAAACTTGCGACAGTGATTTCGCATGTCGGAAGCACATCTTCGGCAGCTTGTTTGAAAGTCGACACTGGCGATTAATAGTCAGCCAGAAGATGCAAGATTTTACCGTACTTGTAACATTTGTTCACGTTGTGTTATTGGATTAGGTTGCAAAGCATCAAGTATTCCTCTTTGCACTGAAAACATTTGTACACTGTATTGCTGTCCAGAAATGTAATTTATGTCTTGTAACTATAATTAATGATCAGTCCACATACTGGGAACAGGTCCAGAAGACAACGATTCCTTCCTTCCCTTGCATTGAGTACTCGACAGGAGTGAATCTAACACTCTGTATGCTGGATCCTTTCCTGTATATGCAGAACTTTATCTATATTTGTGTATTTTTATACAAGCTGAGTATTTGACAATTTCGAAAAGTTTCTTCCTGCATATTCCTGACAGTTGATCGTATTTCGAGCATGTAGGATCTTTTGTTTTTTCCCATAGATACGCCTTACCTACTCCAAAGATTGTTTTCGCCGCTGCTGTTACTATAGCAACATTGAGTTGGAGGATATATTGCCAGTTACTCCTGAAGCACAACTGGGAGAAAGCTTTGTTGTATTGATGAAAAGCCAGAGAAGTCAAGATTATTAAATTAAAATAATTTCAAACCAAGTTAGGACTGAAACTTAAAAAACTTTTCAAAACATGAGATGGATCACGAAGGATTCAAAATTAAGTTATATGCACCGGAAAACTATTATATCTTTATTGCAATTGAAATAAATGCGAATAACGTAACAGACACGAGACATATGCAGTTAATTCAGGTAATTCGCATTCAAGTTAGACGCTTCTCGAATGCAAGAACCGAGCGTGTGGGTGAGTGGTTAACGCTATGGCCTCGCCTTCTGGAGGACGCTGGTTCGAATCCCGGTCCGGACATCCAGGTTTAGGTTTTCCATGGTTTCCCAAAATCACTCGAGAGTTCCTACAAAAGGCCATGGCCGAATTCCTTCCCATTCCTTGTCCCCAGTCCCATCCCGCCCCTAATGACCTCGATGTCGACGAGGCGTAAAGCCATAACTAAAAAATAAAGTTTTTTTAAAAAAAAGTCGAATGCAAGGGGTGACTACTTCAATAGGATATGATCGAATTAAATCCCGTTCATTTTCTCTGATTCCCTCCCATTTCTAATGACATCGACATCGACGATGCGTAAACCCGAAAGGAAAAAAAGAAATATCTCAGATCTTGGTATTGTTGCAAGTGCATTCACAAGTAGCATAAACCTCAACATCACCAAATGCGCAACACCAGCTCTGTTACAGAAATCGTATCAAGTCAGTGTTTAAAACTACCACGATTTAGTTTACTTTTTTGACGACACTTTAAACACAGTAGCACTCCGAAGTTTTCTAGTGATCAGGATGAGGCTTCCTTCTTTTTGGACGGTCTGTCCGCTGTGTTTTGGGCCTGTTATGTGCTCACGGTGGTTCTTGCGCTTTGGTTATGACATTCGAGTGATATATCGTAATCAGCGACATAAACACAGAAGAACAGTGCTTTAGATGCTAAATAGAAAAGGAGATTGTCTTAAGTGTTAGTTTGGTACCATGTCCACTGCTGATGTCAACACATCCAAAAACATTTTGCATCATCGCTATGTTAATCAAAAAGTTATTTAATTACCTTTGTAAGTTGTATCTGGTTTTGAATAAATGAAATATTCAACGAAACAATGTCTCGTATTTCTAATCGTTGTTCTTATTTCCTTGACTCTCCATCATCCAGCTTCGCCAAATAAATAATACTATAATGTGACTTAATTCCCTTTTTTATTATAATATTATAACATTCTTAATCATCTGAATAAGTACAGGTTCTTTTTTACAGTAACATTAAAATCGAAAGCGAACACGACACGGCCTTCACCAAGCTTGTCAAGTCTTGATCTTCTTTTCATCTGTTTATATAAACGTTTCCTTAGTTACCTATCACGCAGAATAATTATTTATAGCCTGTTATATCAAAGCCCCCCTCAAGTTTGCCATATATATTTGTAGTAACAAATATTCTGGTAAACTTGCTGAGGACCTTTATGTCTTCGCTTTGAATCACCCTATACATACATAATTTTCTACAATGACACTGAGGCCGATAAAACACTCCTTTCCGTGTCCTGTCACGGTCGCCATCTCGTATTTCTAATGGTTGTTCTTATTTCCTTAACTCATCCATCATCCAGCTTCGCCAAATAAATAATACTATAATGTGACTTAATTCCCTTTTTTATTATAATATTATAACATTCTTAATCATCTGAATAAGTACAGGTTCTTTTTTTACAGTAACTTTAAAATCCAAAGCGAACACGACACGGCCTTCACCAAGCTTGTCAAGTCTTGATCTTCTTTTCATCTGTTTATATAAACGTTTCCTTAGTTACCCATCAGACAGAATAATTATTATAGTAGCCTGTTATATCACAAATGGCTTAAACTCTGTGTTAACGTAAACGAAACCGAGAACACAGGCCAATCTTCTGCTTCTTCAACATCACCTTCTCCCATCACTGTGGACCCGGTTGTCTTGTATGAGCGTTATGCATCGTTGTCATGGTCACACTTGGAGCTATGGTATTACGGCTGCATCTCCTTGCTGATGCCAACTATTTTATAATCTGCTGCCAGGTCGTACTGAGTGCTAAAGGGGAAAGTGAAGTGTTGCCAACTGTCTGTTAAACGTTTAATTATGTTCAGCGTGTGAGGAGTGTATCTTCTGTTTGTGAAATGTGTAATTTATGAGGCGAAGAATGGGGACCGTCCAGACATTCACTCTGATGACTGCGGATAGCGCCTAAAAACCACAGTAAGGACGACCGGTACGTTGTGGCGTGAGCTCGTGCTGTGTCCATTGTACTTACCGATCAAGTGTGTGGTGACTCAGTGCATTGTGCTACGCTGGCGTGTAATCATAGGACTATCATATATATTATTTCTATAAGGTATTTTTTTGTCACAAGCGTGTATCTTCCTTCATACTTAACCGAAATCAATGAATGAGGTGTCATTTTAAAGCTTATGGTCGCCACTACGGTCACATCATATTTTAAGGAATGAAGTTTTCGGAATTCGACCCTTAAATGGCAAAAATGTCAATATTTCCAAAATGCTGTTTTCTGTGTTACGAGTCACTTATCTCCCTTTATACCTACCTGTAATCGTTTAATGAAGTATGATTTTAAAAATTAAGATCTCCGCTTTAGTGACTTCATATATTAAGACAGAAATTTTTCGAAATTCGACCCTTAAAGGGAAAAAGTATCAATATTTTTGCAATGCGGTTTTGTGTCACGAGCGATTTATTTCCCTTAATACCTAACCGACATAGATAAATGAGGTATCATATTAAAGAATAAGGTCTCCGCCGTGGTAACATTATATTTTAAGAAAGGAACTTTTCGTAATTCGACCCTTAAAGGACAAAAATGTCAATTTTTCTAAAATTCTTTTTTTGTATGTCGAGCCATTTATCTCCCTGGATATCTAACCAAAATCGATAAATGAGGTAGGATTATGAGAAGCAATGTCTCAGTTTTGTGAAATCATATTTTATGAAGGAATGTTTTTGGAATTCAGCCTTTAAAGGGAAAAAGTATAAAATTTTCTATAAGCATTTTTGTGTCACGAGCGATTTATCTCCCTTAATATCTAACCGATATAGATAAATGAGGTATCATATTAAAGAATAAGGTCTCCGCCATGGTAACGTTATATTTTAAGAAAGGATTTTTTCATAATTCGACCGTTAAAGGGCAAAAATGTTAGTTTTTGTAAATTGCCTTTTTTATATCTCGAGCCATTTATCTCACTGGATATCTATCAAAAATCGATAAATGAAGTAGGATTATAAGGAGTAATGGCTCAGCATTGTGAAATCATATTTTAAGAAATAATGTTTTTGAAATTCAACCATTAAAGGGAAAAAGAATAAAAAAATTTATGATGCATTTTTGTGTCACGAGCGATTTATCTCCCTTAATATCTAACCGATATAGATAAATGAGATATCATATTAAAGACTAAGGTTTCCGCCGAGGTATCATTATATTCTAAGAAAGGAATTTTTCGTAATTCGACCCTTAAACGGTAAAAATATCAATATTTTTAAAATACGTTTTATGTCTTTGCAGCCTTTTATCTCCCTCGTTTTTTAACCAAAATCGATAAATGAAGTAGGAGTATGAAGAGTAATGACTCAGCTTTGGTGACATCATATTCAACCTCACTTTTCACATCATTTTCTTCGCGAAATATTCGCACGGGTCGTCTAGTCTGTTGTATTGCTACACTACATTGAAATATTTGCGAGAAGCTGGACTCCTAGCTCGTAAAGGTGGACGGTACAAACAGAAGGCAACGGTGCTTTCCGACCCTGTACCGACAAGTGACCTTGGGTCAGGTAGCCCAAGGAACAAACGCGTGACGGCTAGGGTGGCAGGAGAGAGTGCACAGTGGATTGCGAGCTGCGTGGTGAAGTGCGTGGCCAGCCGACAGGACAGAACATGATGTGCGGCGACTAACATTAGCACGGTCTGTGATGATGCTCTTGTGTTACATGTCGTCATCGGAGAGGACGACGGTCTCCGACAGCCAGCAGATGGATCATCGCTTCCGTCCACTGACGGAAACACACTCGGCGCCTACTGCGAAATGGTAACTCCACGGAGATGTTGATGATTACCGCAAATCGTTCTCGTATACATAAACACAGTGTCGCCCTAGAGGAGTGTTTCCCAACCTTTTTTGGGTCATGCCCCACTTTTAACATTTTTTTGCCCCCCATACATAATTTTTAATAAAAAAATATTTGTTATTAAAGAAACTCATATAGGATGGTTTTTGAAAGAAAACACTTTAATATTGTCATAAAACACAGTAAGTAAAATTAAAAAACATATAATGAAATACTAAAATTCAAAAGATTTTTAATAAAGATTTATTATGGAAATTTAGTGTGATCCTTGCGCTTGATGCTTGCTACATAGAAATTTTATATTAGGCTCCAATTTAGTAAGCTTTAATCTCAAGTCTCCACGTTCTGTTATATCGAGTCGATTTCTTTTTTTTATCAGTAAATCATTTACTGCACTAAATCCAGATTCGGCTAAATATGAAGATGGAAAAATCACGAACAAGGGCGTTATTGGCGCGTTTTAAAAGGTCCGGGTTCCCGAGACAGGCGGCACATTACGCGGTGAATCCCAAAAAGGTCAAGTTAATGACTAAAATCATCCAGAGGATATATTTTGCTAACATCAAACGAAACTAAATCTAATAATTATTTACAGCACTGTTTTAAGAATTTGCTTTTTTGCTATATTTTGCACCTATATCTAGCATTGCATTTAAATAACCCGAACAGAAAGCGGTAAAGTCGTATCAAGTCAATTTCTAAATTTTCCCCCTAAAAAAAACCAAATTTCCCCCCTGTGGGGCGTGGGCCCAACGTTGGGAAACACTGCCCTAGAGACTCTCATCGTCCCTCTGAGCCTAAAGAACGGTCATTTAAAAACCTCATGTGTGATATAAATTAAACCTATTGTATTACGAGTTGTTTGTTTAATTATATATAAAGAGTAATTTTTTCGTCATCATCATCCTCAACAGTTTCCATCCACTCCCAAAATAGTCCAACCCCTTGTAAGAGTTCCGCTTTCTGGGGTAGCGTGATAATATGATGATGTGGGATACTGTTCTTACTTACTGTAGACCAAACTTCGTGCTTACTAAAGTTCTTAAATTACTGACATACAGCACTAGAAGCCGGATTTGAGTTCGTAGTCACCGTCGGTCGCCAGACAGGGTCCTAAACCAGTCCGATAAAAGTGGGAGGATAACTAACTATGAAAAATCTTCAAGTATAGAATAATGAAAATAACTTCTCCACACATTTATTAAAATAAAGTACACATCGAACCGGTTGGCCACTATCAAAATTTAGATGTTAAAGCTATCGAAACTTCGTAATCCGTCGATTGCCAGATTCTTAGATAAAAGTTGATAATCCAAATCAATTCACATTAAATTACTTCCGATGCCACATTTTAGTGTTCTGATATCTCAACACACTGTCCAAATCTATGTAAGACACTTGCAGCAATGGTTAAACTAACTCAGTCTTCTTCTTACTTCTTGTTCATATAGCGTCTCACATTACGGGACGCGAGCCGTCCGCTACCATACCTCGATAACGACTCACTTTAAACAATGTATACAGGCGCTCATCTCGGCGCTACTTGCGGGTCGGCGGAATACTACTGTTATGTTACACCCTCCTCCACGTGGTGGGAAATGTGCAATGGCATACATTGGGGGATTGCCTGTGGTGGTGAGGTACAGTGGGGACCTAGTGTGCCCAGGGACCGATGCAGTAGCTGTGAAGGCCCTACAGGAACCCTGACAAATGGCGGTGAACGGGGCTCTGGTGAAGCTGCGACAGGCCTCGCAAGCCGGTAGTGGATATAGTCTGCTTGCAAAACAAAATACAAGTAATTTTGTGACTAATATTAATATCAAACGGTGGTGCAAAGGTGTTGCCAACATGTGAAGTAACATGCCAATTCCCTACATCAGAAACTTCATTCAGTAAGAATATTTTATTGATAAAATAATTAAATTAAAAACTAATATGAGTCTTGACACGAGGGAGTACAAGCTGTACACCTCACTGTTAACGGGCAATCTCACGATGGTGAAAACAGGCTATCATTGAAATTATATTATGTTGTCAGTATTTTCACCACTGCAATGAGGTTATGATATTGGGACCTATCACAAAGCTCCATGTAAATGGATGATTATCTTACGTCAAGAGAGATGTTTCAACAATGGCACTTTCACAACGTGTAAGAGCGAACGAAAGTGATGATATTCAATTATGGAATCAGTTCAGATGTATGGAAATTCATAACTACTCACTTGTTAGTCGTTTATGGGCTATAAGTGTAACTTATGATCAATATCTGCAAATTTGAATGCAAGGACCCTTTCAGCAATACTAAGAAACTAAATCTGATTTCTTGGCTGCCAGAGGACGACGTATGTTGTCTCAAACTACGAGAAACGTGGCTCTAACACATAGTTCCTGACGCAATGGCAAGGCACTGCTCTTACTACTCTACACGATGATAGGTAAGAAATCGTGAAGAATGGACCATTCGGTAAAGGGTTCAAGGTGTGGTTTACAGTCGAAACTCTAGACTTGACGGGATGCCTCTCGGGAAAGTGTTTGGAGACAGTCGTGGTACGCTGCACACGTAAAGCCGCGTTCCCACGACCTCTTCTAACGGAGGAGGCACCTCATTAGCCGAAGTGTAGGGATGAGCGCGCGCCGCAGGTTAGCCCTACCCTACCTCGCCACCACCTCCCCACCACGTTGCCTAGTGTCGTTTGGCACAGAGCACTTTACAGCAACAGAAGGGGTGCGCACCGCTGCTGCAAACCGATGGCAACAGCGCACCACTACACACGCCTGTGGTGTTTACCGACATAGAGTGGGTAGCTGCGTCTCGTCTCCGCTAGCAGAGGCGGCATTGTTCCCATGGCGTGTGGTTGAGTATTCGTCCCGTCCCACCTCCGGTATAAGACGTCGTGGGAACCCATCTTAATTTTTTTTTAACTGTTTAACGTCTCCTATAACAACTAGGTCTTTAGAGACGGGAAAGGATGGGGGGCAAGGATGGGAAGGAATTCGGCCATGGCATTCTGAAGGAAGCATCCCGGCATTCACCTGGAGTGATTTGGGGAAACCATGGAAAACCCATATCTGGATGCCCGGACGGGGATTCGAACCGCCGTCCTCCCGAATGCGAGGCCAGAACGCTAGCCGTTACACCACCACGCTCGGTACCCATCTTAAGACACAGTGTCGACCAGGTTTAACAAAATGGTAGTTCAGTACACGGGGCTACCGCACAACTTTACCACCCATTCATGGCCACCACAATACTCAGCGATACAGAACCAACATGCCTCGCCATAGTGGAACGGTATAAAAAACATGTCAGAGAAGAAGTAATTATCATATACAATAACGCGGAAGCGCAAAATGCAGCTATCGTCAATGCTTTCCCTTACCATGATGTTGTCACCCAACAAAATTCTGTTTCTTTCCTGCCCATGTACTGTTTAGAACTTATTCCTCGGCGTATGATCTGAACACATTACCTGCAGATCTTAAAGAGATACGAAACTGAATAATAGAATAAATTGGATTAATGGGGTTGGTGAAAGGTATGCCTGGATGGATCCAGGCTGTGTCTACGCAAGGGGACGCGGTACCCCATAATAAAGCTGCTTCATGTGACAAAACAGGACTTTGTGTCTCGTACAAAAATGGTCTTGGCAAATACGCTAAGGCTTGCAACCTGTGAGGCTGGTGAGGTGGAGGCATCGCGGCGTGTGGTCGCTGTCACGTGCAGCTCGTGCCGCCTCCGCTGGGCGCGCCTCGACTGATCGATATGCGGCAGCGGAGCGGGCTCAGCCGTCAGTCTGTGAGGAGACGCGAGGCGGGCTGCGCGCTACACTGCACAGTGGTAAGTCGGCAGCGCGACGCTCACGCAACAGCACACTCACAGTGGCGCTAACAGTGTGCGCATTCCTTTTCTCTCCCCAAATAGATTACTAGTACGAAAAACAGAGAATGAGAAATCTCATTCCAAATTTTCATTAATTTTTTACACCGTGCTATTTTACTTTTGAGAAGTGATTTTGGTAATGCCGCACGCTAGTAACTGGAAAAAATCCAATTTTTTTTGGCAGTAAACATGTAAACCGTTTTGGCCAGTAAGAAACGAGATATTGCAATAGTACTGTATTAGGTGCATGATGTAATTGATTCCGAGAAAATTGCGTTTTTTAGTTTCAACTTCTGACACTAGTATCTAAATTACACAACCACTTGACGCCCTTGCCGGCTGTCAACGCGCTCGTCTGTGGCATGTCTTCGAACTTAAGATTCTCGGTATCTATTTTTGTCGAATATTTTCTGTAATTCCTAGATTTCTGTTTTTTTTTGTGGAGTCTGTTAATAACTGTGAACGTTTGAATCTAGATCACAGCAGTTAATTGAAACTGAAGCTTTTTAGTTACTAATAAGAAAATATTTAATTAAAAAATTCTCAAAATTATCGGAAATTATTAGTTTATGGGCCATATATGTACATGTTTACTAATAAAGACCACTGTTTTCTACATTTACTGTCTATCCGACCCGTGAAGCTGACCGTAGTCTTAACTAAACGTTATTTTTCCGAAAAAACGTATGACTTTGCCTAATAATTTTTCAGTCGTCAGGAGCGAATGTGCAATGGTTGTACAAAATCATACACATACTTTCCCGATCTTCTCCTTCTGAGATCTGTCATCCCAATACACAGTTTCAAGCTTCTCAGAGCGCCAAGTGTTTCACGCGGTATACTTGTATGTTTTCTGACAAACGGGAAGTTCATACACGAACAGAAATGTCTTTGAGAGTGGTTACTTGAATTCAGGTTGTTGGTTCGAGCACTGCCACCGGAGATGTCGTTTCGTCTTCAGGTTATGTCTGTGTTTTAAGATTATACGAACTGAAAATAATAATATAAAACCGAGTGACTTACAAAAATTCCTCAACAGATGGTATTGTGTTTAAAATTATATAATGTAAACTTCTTATTTTCAAGAATTAACTATGTAATATTAATGTCACAGACATATTTTGAAGATTTGAACTTGCAGTATTATTTTGAAGGTCAGAAGTGTAAAGCTGTTAAAAAAATATCGAGAAATGAAGTCAGAAAGTTATTAAATTAAAAACAAAACTTTTACTTTCCTCAGGAGTAAACAGATAGGAAAATGCGAATGATTTGACGCTCCTGCCTTCAAATTTTCCATATTATTAATAGAGCAACGCTTGCTCCCTTTTTTTCCTTTTTTATTGTGTACGAGATGCTGTAAGTTTTTCGGGATGCTGCTCAAATGAAAATTACAGTGCTTCGTACGACAATCAAAAGTATTAGGAATCCATATTTTTTAATCCTTCTTGAAAAATTTGTCCTTGGTATGTTTCGCTCTCATGTTTATAAAAGGTAGTAACTAATCAAAAAATTCCCGTTGAAATAGATCAAAATGATCAGATTTCACACCAATCACCTCCTTTTAAAAATAAATAAATGTATTCCTGTACCTTCTATACAGAAATAGTTGCAAACTTACATTTTCTCTGATTCCACCTTTAAAGTAAGGTATTGGATGTTTCATGTCAGCACAATCTGATGTTGGATTAGCAGCGTGAAACTAAATAAGTAGACGACATGACTCAATACAGTACATCTAACTGGGTGAAAGCCTATCATAGGGCATGCAGTATATTAGCAGAATACATGAGTGACCTAGGATTGGTATTCCGGTAATTTTAATGTTTGTTTTCAGCTAAGGACAATTTTCCGATTTAATACGAACGACCTCTTTCTAAATTCTTCATTGGATTAACACATAAAAGTCGCGTAAATTAAATTCCTTTTTAAGTCTCACTGCAGTTACTTCACCAACGTATAGTTATTTGTGTATCTTCTTGAAGGTGTTGAACTTGCAAAACTGTCAGCGACGTGATGCTTGTTTCGGATGGTATGCTTGAGTAAACTTACAAGCTACTCTTTCCGGTACGTTCCATATTAATTGCAGACGATCACAAATACCAGCGTATTATCTACACAAGCCATCCGTCAGTCTGCACGTATAGCTATCAATTTTTTAAATAATTTGTCACAGACGATACAACTTATACTAATAATTTTGTACCAAAACTGTGTAGTGTTAAATATAAAGATATAGCTGTAACAGCACGGGTGTTAATCATAATGACTTCGCCTCTGACGACATACGTAGTCACGGAAACGTTTTGCACGGTTATTGCCGAACGCCTTCTCTGGTCCGAACAGCGCTGACCGATCTTGGTGGTTGAACGGTAACGTTCTGAAACGCAATTAGGAAGACAAAGGTTTTAATCCCCGTTAAGCCATCCAGATTTCGGTTTTCTATTGTATCCTGAAATCACGCCAGGTAAACAACCGGGTGGTTCCTTCACAAGGCTGTGGCCAAATTCCTTCCCGTTCCTTGTCCTCAGTACTTTTGGGCCTGTAATGACCATGACGTAAATGGAGTATAAAGCTCTGAGAATGGGGAAAAAGTAGCACGGGGAATTGACTCCTGTTTTACTACAATGCACCGTGCCTCAGCATTGTGGTCGTACAGAATTTTCCTCCAAAAACAACTGGATATGGTCAATCACGCTGCATACTCCCCAGATATTTCTTCGTTCAATTTTTTTTTTTTTTTTTTTTTTTTTTTTTTTTTTTTTTTTTTTTTTTGTGTTCCCAAAACTAAAATTTTACAATGAACTAATGTCCCTGAAGATGATTAACATATTCCAAATTCTTTGATTTATAGTCTTCGATACATTTCGGAAAAAAATCGGTTGAATTCCTTAAAAACTTTGTTGTATCTTTACGCTAGGTGTATGACCATGGCCATGTTTTGGATATGGTTGCGGGTGTAAAATAATTCCTACATCACAAATTTAGGATAGTACAAAGTAGTAAAGAATAAACAAAGTAATAGGTGATATGTTTAGTAAAAATAATTTTATTTACGGAATAGTTTAATCGTTGTTGGACCTCTAAAAGGCCGATTTAAACATAAAATTCATTGCACAGGATATAGAAGAGGCAAAACATAATTCAGGGACAAAGAAATGGTTTCTGGGGTCTATGTTCATCACCGCATGACATGATCTGACTGAAATACAAACATGAAATTTATTTCACACTAAGTGTTTGCTCTGCAAAATTTAAAGGATTCTATTGAATCTGGAGGGACTTAATAGTCCTATTCAACACCGACAGAGAAGATCTCACTACACAGTAGAACCTGTTAGTTGACTGAACCGATTAAACGAGGATGTGTCGTGGATGAATGAAAGGCTCTGCCTGAAGGACCACGTACCTCAGTGGCAGAAATTCTGACTATCATCCGACAACCGGGGGATCTATCCTCTGTAGCGGTATGTGCCGGGAGGGAGGTAAGGGTGAAAACCTTTTACTTCTTTTTTATAATTCAAAGAAACCCTAGGCTTCTAATTTATTGGGTACTCATAATGGCGTACAGGCGAGGCTTATTTATCTTTAACATTATCACATTGAAATATTAATAATGGGAACTAAGCAAAGCCTCTTCTTACAATTGCCAACATATTAATAAACAAATAAAGCATTACAACACCACCACATTTAAAATTGATCTAGAAGCAAACTCCCAATATTAATGGCAAGCAAGAAAGCTTCACACCTGGTTTTTTAAATGAAAGTTCCCTTCACAATGATCGGGAACCATAAATCAAATACAGTATTGACATTAACTGTATCCGATCTCAAATGCCGGGCGCCAGGATAATTTAAATTATCCATCAAGTATGGCTTTAAGAAAATCTGCCCCAGCTAGCTCAATATTTGGAGGTACGAGAACTCCTAATCATTCAGTGGTCGTTACAGGTCTGTATTCAATGACCGAATAAAAGTACCACACTGCACTGTAGAAATATTACCGTGACGGCGATGTATCTCCCGCGACGGCGGAATTACTATAGCCCCTTGCCTATAGCGGACAATACACCACGTCCTTCAGTCAGCGTACTGAATGAGTGCACAGCGACCTCACTGTACAGGACACGCTTATTGACCATCAGGTTCGATGCCAAGACGGAGCGATCTCCAACCTCGGAAGATCCGCTCCTTCCAGTCTGAAGACTCCGCGTCAAGTCCTCTCCAGCGTCCGCCGGAAAAAGCCTCCTCCCCTCGCTCGTGGTTTACATAGTGCAAAAATACACCGACATTACAAAATACAAAGGATAGTCTCTCGTTGATTGGTTCTGCCGTTTTTAAGCTCCTCCTACCGGCTGTGACGACAGGCGAACATTGTCTTTTACGATTCGTGCGAACTCGGCATAGCCTCGGACTTATTCGTCAGCTGTGACCTCCAAACAGCCCGCTTGGAGACCTGGTATGGCATACGAGCATTCACCCCACTGTGCCGTTTCCCGGAGCTAAAGGATTATAGGCTTGACCAAATCCGTTAGAAAAGGCAGCTGGTGTCCATTGTCCCTGGCAGCCGCCGGCCTGTCGCGACAATCTGGCGCGTCTAGCTCAGGTCCCACAAACACTGACAATACTCTCCGATAATTCCTTTCTTATTCTTTTTATATATAAAAATATACAAAATATTATATATAAAAATGTACGAAATGACCCATATTCGGTCATTCTGTTACACCTCCAAGAATGAGACCTGGGAATAAATTTCTATCATAGTGCCACAGGTTAATGAGGGGATTACGGAACTCTACCTCCGCGAATCCCATTGCGCGGTCATCTTGTGCTCATCGTGATCAAACACTTTTAAAGTCTAGGCTAAAACATTTTTTGTGTGTGTGCGTGTTACGTTAATTCTATCTAATTGCATAATTAATGGGCTGTATACATCAAATTGAGCACCATCTGATGTAATCAGTTGCCGTGAACACATCTTTCAAAGACATTTGACAGAGTGAGCCACAAAATGGTAGTAAATAAGGTAAAAACTATTGGAGTGGATGAGAAAGTAATTTGCTGGGTAGAAGAATTTTTAAAAGGTAGTAAACAGAAAGTTAGGGTGGGAAATGCGGTATCAAAGGAAGTGGAAGTAAAAATGGGAGTTCCGCAGGGTAGAGTATTGGGACCATTGCTATTCATTATTCTAATGAATAATTGTGTTGATTGTTTACTATCTGAAATTAGATTGTTTGCAGATGACATAATGCTGTATAAAAGGATCAATACGATAGAGGACTGTAAACAGTTGCAGGGTGATCTGGACAGGATATCCAGTTGGGTTGGTAAACATGGGATGAAGATAAATGCAAAGAAGAGTCAGCTAATTATATACACAAATAAAAAACAAATGGTTAATTATGAATGTAAGGTGGGGAAAGAATTGCTTGCTGAAGACTTTAAATGTAAATATCTTGGCATTACATTTGATAACAAGCTTAACTGAGAAGGACACATTGGACAGGTGGTAGGAAAAGGTTTCAAAATTCTGCACTTGTTGGAGAGAGTGATGAGGGGATGCACGAGAGAAGTAAAGGAATTGGGTTACAAGACTTTGGTAAGACCATTGCTCGAATATGGTAGTGTAGTAAGGGACCCACATTTTGAGTATCAAATACAGGAGCTGGAGAAGGTGCAAAGAAGGGCTGCTAGATTTGTTTCTGGAAATTGTCGCAGAATGCAATCAGTGACAGATATGATAGAGGAGCTGGAATGGAATTCATTGCAAGACAGGAGGAGGAGGAGGAGGATGAGGAGGGTAATGAGAGTGTACAGGGCATATACTGGCGATGAGGCATGGAAAGATATTGCAGTAGGTATGAAAAGTAGTTCATGGAAGGGAAAAGATGACTATGACCACAAGCTGGCACTCGATTTCAGGCACAAGGGCGTGTGAAGATTTTCTTTTTTAGGTAAGGGTGTCAGAGATTGGAATGAGTTACCAAGGGGAATGATGAATAACGTACCGAAAATGTTAAAAGAATTTAAAGTAAACATTTGTAGAGCGCAAATGTAGGTGAGTGTAGGATGGGGGGAAGTTGGGTGTGTATGGAAATTGCCACCGGAGCCTGTGCTCCATTGCAATTAAATTAAATGCGCGTAAGGAATTTTGTAATTGGTATTGCTTTCCTCTAGTGTTCGGTGCTTGTAGATTTCAGAGGTTTTTTAAGCGAAGAAACCTATTGTTGTCTGTCGGTCCCAGACTTTTAACTCGTAAAGTAAATAAGTTCCATACTCAAAATTCCCATAAACTATGTGTTTAGTTGATAGAACAGTGTGCCACACAGGTAAAGGGAGTTGAAAACCAATGTTTTTCTACATCAGTGTTTGCGTTCTTGCTGTTTAGAACTCGCCATACAGTCGAATATGTGATTATTTTTTTTCTGCCAACAGTCTCTTGGCTGGTTTGATGTAATCCTGCACTTCTTCCTATCTTCCGCTAGCCACTTCAGCTGCAAAACAAAGACTTGTGTAGCTGTCAAATTTGTCAATTTTGGACTGAACTGGTTGAAATTCAACGATGTTATTAGTAAGTAGTGCTACATGCAGAGGCGTGGAGTCTGTTACACAACCCCGAAATACGTCAAACACTGACTATTGAACCCTAGTTTTGTGAATCTTGACACGTACTCACTAGGATTTTGTTAACCGTGATTAGTATGTAGTATGATATTCTTGACGCTGCATAGTGATGAAAGAAGCAAGATGGTAAAACTCGGTTCCAACCTGTTCATTCTTACTCTTCCGAAACACAAAAGTGTACAGACTTTTCATTTCCCATTCAACAGACGAGTAACTTTCACCTGCGTCGTACTCAATCATTCACAAACATTGCAGAAAGGTTTGGCATTCATCCAGGTTTCTGACACACAGCCACTGCACTACTGTTTGTACTACTCTACTGGTGGCGTAAGTGCGGTGAAACTTTCTTCGATGGCCAGGACTTGAACCAACGAACTTGAAGTCGAGCGCCAGTTTTCTGCCGCTATCAGTGATACCAACCGATAATACTCTGCACTGTACCGAAATTGATTTTTTTTTTTTTTTACTTATGACTTTACGCCTCGTCGAGGTCATTAGAGGTGGGATGGGACTGGGTACAAGGAACGGGAAGGAATTCGGCAATTTCCTTTTGAAGGAAGCATCCCGGCAATTCATTTGTTGCTATTTTAATTAATTAGAGCTTAGTGATAAGACAAATACAAGAGAATGTTTCACAAAACATTTTGATATCCTAATTATAACACAAACAGGATTTATACCTTGCAGCACGGCGTTAAAGAGTGTCGTTTTAGTCAATCTCTGTAGCTATCTAAACGTACGAAGATTGATGAATTTGTCATGTGTTCAGATACGAGTATAATCTAGAGCGACCTGAAACGGTGTTATGGGTGGCCGACGAGGCTGGTCAATATTTAACAGGCCACTCGACCACACAGATAACTTATAATCCTTGTGAGTGAGCGTGTATGTAGCAGAACGCGTTTTATAGGGATCCTGGAATTTTAGCCAAGCACGTTAAATCAATGTATACTGTACCGGGAAGTTGCAGAGGGATCGGGTCCAAATCTCGGGTCTTACGTACCTGCTATCCTGACTATAATTTTTCAGCTTCCTTCAAAAAAATTACACAAATCATATAAACACAAATATTACTACGTTCGTACATGCAAGGAAATACTTAAAAACTCCCCTTAATGAAGAAATGAGCCCAACAGTGGGCGCAGCCCCCACCTTACGATTACAAAAATTTTTTGCGATGAAAATTATCGTCTTTCCGGCGGTCAAAGTCCTGACTGCACTATAATTAACATCACACTTCCGGCTATTGTTCAATTATTTTATGGTCTATATGATTCTTCTTTACACTTATAACATCTCCTTTACGACAGCGAAGTGCAATATTTTTTCAAAACAAGAAATTTAATATTCAGATCCTAATATTTGTTGCAGCCATTTTCCGAACGACGTTTATACGAATTTTCTTATTTGTTCGATTCTGAAGTTACATCGTTCGACGTCTTTATAATTCAATTATTTACTTAAAACAAAATTTCACTCACGCTGAAAAGTATGATAAGCCGCGGAAGATCTGAAATTTATTTGGAATCGGCAATAGTAAACAGATTACAGTAGGAATGGTGGATCTCACCAGAACGTTTGTGTACGTTTCGGACTTATTTGTTAATACGAGTCGTAGGTATTGTTTCATTAATGTTAACATTCAGATTTAGATCCGTACCAACTTAAGAACTTTCATAAAACTATGCGGTTAAGATTGTCTTTTCTAATAAAGTCGGTAGGAATCATTAAATAAAAAAATTCGCCATCACTGATATCTGACAAAGATTGTTTTATGTTTCAAGTTGAGGAGATCCTCACAGTCAGAATAAATACCACGTTGAGAACAAAGTCCATTAGTTATGTCACTACCCAGATATACTTTTCATGCAGTAGTAATCCGTTAACAACTATATATATATATATATATATATATATATATTAAAAATCCGGTCATGTGCGACTGAAGTCTCGCACGTTTATAATTCTCTACTCTAATGGTCTATACATGTATCTCTCATGCAGTAAGACAGATCTTAGCCGACTGATATATTTTCAGCTCTCCAACACCACGCCACATATCTGTTGACGCTATCGATCAGTTACTATCAAATTTATCACGATGCAATGCACTCGGTATTAAGAGCACCTTCATCATTATCAGCCAGTTCAGTCATTTACTGATGTGGCCTCATAAAGTCATGATTTCAGGTAGAAGCTTGCGCAGCTTCTTCCAGGTCGAACGATCTTGGGCGATCGTCTGCAAGTTAACTCCGACAACCCTGCATGCGCCTTTGTCCCATTGATCTTCCTCACGGTCTGTGGTGATCTCTTGGGGTCCATTCTAACACTGTTTTTGTCCATCTCTGGTCTTTTCTCCACGTAATATTGCTGGCCCATTGCCGCTTCAAGGATTCAATCTTCTCTAAGATGTCTTTGACCTTTGTAACTGACCATGTCAGTTGCTCTTTATTGTCTTTCCTCATTACGCCTATCATTACCCTTTCCATAGCTCTTTGGGCACTCCTGAGTTTACCTTTTGTAAATTCATTTAGAGTCCAGGTCTCTCAGCCATATGACAGCGCAGGAAGAATGAACTGGTCATAGATTATTTGCTTTAGATTTGTGGGCATTTTAGATTTCAGGATAACCGATTGCCTTCCAAATGCTTACAATCGCAGCTTGATACGACGGAAAATTTCGGGTTATACATCACCTCTCATGTTTACAAGCTGGCCAAGATAAATGTACTCGCTGACGATTTCTAAAGATTCATTGTCTTGTAGTACACTACCCTCTGTGGCCCATTTGTTAGAAGTAATTCTTGTTGTTGAAAGATTCATTCTTAGGCAAACTGCTTTACACTCAGAGAAGAGGTTGGTAACCAAGGTTTGGAGTTCATCAATGTCATTAGAAACAGACTCAACGTCATCGGCAAATCTCAAGTTGTTAAGTCGTCTGCCATTGAATCTAATTTCGTTTTCCGTCAGTTCTAGCTTTGACATTGCCATCTCCAAGACAGCTGAAAATAATTTTGAAGAGATGGTATCACCTTGCTTAACACCTCTTTCGACGCGGAATTCAGTGGTTGATTCTCTAACATTGACAAAGGCTGATGAGGTGACATAGATATTATGGAGCACTCTAACATAAGCTGTATCCACGCCATGTTCAATTAAGGCTTGCAGGACAGCCTTGTGACTTAATGAATCAAATGCCTCTTTGAAACCTACAAAGCTTACACAAAGAGGCATCTGGTATTCGTTTGTACGGCTAATTAGTTCTCGCAGGGCAAGAATGTGTTCGATTGCGCTAAAGCTGCTGCGGAATCCTGCTTGTTTAATGGTTTGGGCAGAGAACTGATTCGGTTCAACAAGATATTTGTAAAAACTTTGTACAGAACAGTCAGCAAGCATATAGGTCGGTAGTTTTTGATGTTATGAATACTTCCGTTTAGGTGTAGCAGAACGATTTTTGCTTCATTCCATGAAGTAGATTAGACTTAAGCCAAGTGTCTGATAGTTTGTTCGCCAACTAGCTTCAAAATATCAACGGAGAGATCGTCGTTGCAGCGACTGTTCATCTTTTCATGTTATCTATAGCATAACTGACTTCAGATGGAAGTATATTTGACACTGTGGATACATTGGAGGGGGCAGAGAATATCGGAGTTTCCTTTAAGCTGCAATATAGGTTGCTATAAAAAGCTCTGATGAATTCCATAATTTTAGTAATTCTTCCATTGTTTCCATCCATTGCTATTATCTGCTTCTTACCGAGTACAATCTTTCGCTTCCCTCTCTTTAAACCTGTTTTATTTTCTAGACTATCCCTTTCAACGTTTTCATTCTACAACTTTATATCAGATACATGTTTTTCCTCAAAGTTTTACACATTTCAGAATATCATGTCATAATCAGACCGAATCCTCATTTCCCTGCTCTTGTTCAGTAGATCTTTTGTTTATTGCTGAATTTGCTCTTCTGGATATAAGAGCACTTCCAATAAAGTAATATTAACATGTGGCAAATTAACCTCAAATAATAACTTTTGCTTACTTTGCTCACAACTTATTAAGTACGTTAGAGGTAACCGTTTTAGTGTGTTTCGTTTAAATAAAGTATATGGTCGATATTGGAGACATATCACATTTATAAGACATCTGGTAAAAAAAAAAAAAGGTCTAAAATTTACAGGAGCAGTGGCGTCTCACATTTTTTCCATTGTGAAAATAGATAAAAAAGCTTATTTGAGATCTATACGAGGCCTAAATATAAATACTTCACACATATCTACATATATATACTCTGCAATTCACAAAATTGTGGGTGGCAGAGGGTGCTCAGCACCGAAGCTAATCTCTTTGCTGTGCATTCCAATCCCTAATGGTACGAGGGAAAAAAGAATTCATATAAGAATCAGTCCGGCACCTTATTTCTCTAATTTTATCTTTCCTGTCCTTCCGACTCAAATAGGTTGGTGGAAGAAGTATTTCACTACACTCAAAAGTGAAAGTGGGAGTACGCATGTTTACCAATAAGTTTAAACGAAACGTGCGTCGTCTATCTACCAGAGACTCCCAACCTAGTCTACTAATCAGTTCTGTGACGCTTTCATAAGGACTGTAGCAAGCGGTCACGAATCGAGCGGCTCTTCTCTGTACTTTCTCTATACTTTCAATCAACCCCTTACGAAACGGGTCCCAAATGGCACAACAATAATCCAAATGTGGACGCACAAGAGATTTGTACGCTATCTCCTTTGTTTGTTCATTACAATTTTTCAAGATTCTACCTACGAATCGCAGCCTAGAATTTGCTCTACCTACTAACGAATTAATGTTTATGTCCCATTTCATGTTCCTTTGTACTGTTACTCCCAAATATTTCATAGAATCGACCATATCAATAACTGAACTGTTTACCTCGTATTTCTGAACAATCGGATTCTTTTTGTTAGTTATGCTCATTGTCTTGCACTTTTTACAATTTAGAGTAAATTGCCACTCAGCACACCAAGCCAAAATAACATCCAGATCGCGCTGAATTTCTAAGCAATCGGCCAAATTTCTTACTTCCCTATAAATAACCGCATCATCAGCAAACAATCTAAAAAGGCTTTTCACTTTGTCTCCGTGATCGTTTATAAAAATTAAGAAAAGAAGTGGTCCTATTACACTTCCTTGAGGTACACCCGATATAACATCTAGATTACAAGAACTTCCTCCTTCAACGACAACATACTGCGACCGACCAGTTAGAAAATCCTTTATCCATTCACAAAACTGATCCGATATACCGTACGCTCGAAGCTTCGCTAAAAGGCGGTTGTGTGGCAACACATGGGGATAGAGTGGTGAAAATCGTCCTGGTTTATTTCAATTAAAGTAAATTAGATTAAAATTATTTAAAAAATTAAGTATTATTGCATATTTTGTCAAAAAAACACTTTTTTTAACTGCTTAGCGTCTCTTAACAGCGAGGTATTTAGAGACGGGAAAGGATGGGGCCAAGGAATGCGAAGGATTGTGGTCATGGCCTTTTGAAGGAAGCATCCCGGCATTTGCCTGGAGTGATTTGGGAAACCATCGAAAACCCAAATCTGGATGACCGGCCGGGGATTCGAACCGCCGTCCTCCCGAACGCAAGGCCAGAACGCTAACCGTTACACCACCAACCTCGGTATGAAACACGTAATCTATACACATTTTATTTGTGAACCCTATTTCGTTTATGGACTAGAGTCTAATAATAGACGAACAGACAGGGGATTGACAGCAATTAGGTTCCGTTTCCCTTCTGGAACGGACCCCTTAAAACAAAAAATTAGAAGGAAATATACTATCGAAGTTATAAAAGACCATCCAGTATTTTCAGTTAGATTACTAAAGTAGACACGAATCACTAGAAATCCTGCCATCTGCTGAATACCGTTCAAGCTGATTATACTTTGACGTCATCAGTTGTGCGAATTCTGGAATCTTTCCCCGATTCCACCTAATGTGCAAATTTCACGTAAAGTATAAAGCAACAAAAATTACATCCAAGCTTATTCGCAGACGTACTGAGAAGCCGTTTTTTATCTCTCATTACCCAGAGCTTTTCATGAACACAGAAATTCTAGAGAATGTATGTACGTACATATTTGACGTTTGAAAATATATTACGCGCAGAAGCATAACTGAGACTGAATGTGGATTTGACGGTCAAGGATCTATTTCAAAAGAAAATTAACGTCGGATACTGGTCTGCGGGCCACTCAGTCTATTTCTGAGTATCTTCTATGAAACATAGTCTACAATCTGAAAGTTTACTGGATTCTTCTGAAGGAGGCGTTCTAAGCCAATGTATCTGTGATAAGACGGCAGTTCTATTCCTCTTGAACTTACAGCTTAATTTTGAATCCAAATCACAAAGTATCCTACCGTTAACAAAACAAAGCCCGTAGAAACACCTTGACACTTCAATTCGAACTACGACCTTAAATTATGAAAGCGAATACCTTATCCTCTAGGTTACTACAGCAATTGTTATGTAAAGATTACGAGGAATGGAATTTATTTGGAACATAAACAACGGTCACGTCACATCCATTATCACCAAAAGTCAAGAATGGGAATAAGGATCCCTGCCTCCACAAGCGAAAAGTCGAGCTCGTCTTCCCCTGTTAAACGCCTATAAATTCTGGCTAAAATACAAAGACAAACTATCCTCGTATAATATGCTCCCAAGCTTTCAAGAACCTTTCGAGCTTCGTCTAGAAAGAACCCACACAATCCTCTGGGAGGAAGCCAAATCCGGAAATTTGATCTACAAGATATCCAGATTCCCATCAAAACAAGAAACAGCACTCTTAAAATATTCACAGACGGATCGAAAACCACTGGAAATAATAGAGTAGGAGCGGCATATTTCTGTCCCAACACAGGTAAATCGACTCAATTTTCGCTACCCGAAGAGGCATCCATCTATACAGCTGAAGCAAAAGCCCTGCTGAAGCCATCAGATATAGCCAAAGTACCAACATGGACAAAGTCGTTATCCTGACGGACTCCCTCAGCGCACTAAAGAGCTTACAAAATACTACGTGGAATAGCCATACTCAAACTATTGTACTGGAAATTCTACAACAACTGAAATGGAACCGGGAACTTGGCATTACGACTACTCTGATGTGGATCCCATCTCACAGCGGTATCGAGCATAACGAACGGGTGGACGCCCTGGCAAAACAAGCTATCCATGAGAGAGAGGTAATCAACATGCAACTCCCGATCTCGGATATAACACATAGTAAGAGCCAAGGAAAAATCGCAAGAGGAATCTCCTCAGAAATCAAAGCCTCATATTATGCAACCATTCAACCGAGCATATCTCCAAAACCTTGGTTTTACAATTGGAACAGTAGCAGACGATTAATCACTACGATATCGAGAGCCCGATTTAACCACGGTAACTTCCCCAGCCACCTACACCGAATAGGGGGGAGAGATTCCCCATACTGCGACTGCTCAGACCAGGCAATAGGAGACATCAATCACATAATTTTTTCATGCAATAAATACCAACAACTCCAGGACCAAATGATGAAAGATCTTGCCAAGAACGGCTTCCCCTTTCCGACAAACGTAACCCTCCTACTTTCCAGCAACAACAAAGTAGTACTTAGCATCCTCGCCAGATACTTAAAAGATGGAGGGATAGAATTCTAACCAATCTTGTAAGTTAAAACAGGAAATGACTATACTTCAAACCTAAAGCCCAAACCACAGCACAACCCCACTTCCGCGCAAGCACAACAACTAGTTTGGCAAAATTAACAGTATCCTCACCAATCTACCGATTGAGGCCAACACCAGATAGATCAACCCTCTACAGATTATTTGTAAAGAAATACGGCGATTTAGACTAATCAATAGAAAATAATGGATATACAGAACCGCCGATTACTAAGTCTAGTTGATGTATTGTCTAGCAACGCTTTTTAGATTATGGTACTTAAGAAGGCACTTGAAATTTGAATATTGTAAATAGCATATACATTCCACAAGATTGTAATAAGGTTTACCTAATATAGATAAGGAAATGTGTAAATAGATAAGTTACGCAAATGGATGTAAGAAGCTTTGTAAAAATGTAGATTGGCTGTATGGTCTCTAACCAAATGCCATTAAAATAAAAAAAAAATTTAAAAACAATTCCAAGCGAGAAGTCAATTGCAACTGATTCCGCCTGTTCGTCCATTACCGTAGTTGATATAGATTATAGGCAGTAACGTAGTTCAGTCCATAGAGCGACTGACTACAAACTATTCAACTTTGATTGAAATTCTGATGAATACGAGTTTTTCTCCAAGCAAAACAGGCGAAACTGCTCCCAATACAAATTCAATCCGCTGTTAAATAAAAGCGGACACTTCGGTATCGAGGTAAAGTGACAGCAGTGTAATAGTGTGGCAACACTTCCTCCGCTCCGAGCACGTGCATGGAACTGCAGATATTTATCTGTGCGACTCCATTCCTACAAACTGTCTCTTATATTCTCGTCCCACTCAAAGTCTGATGATTTTATGAGGTTGATAGATATCTCGTTTAAATGAAACTATTAGTCCAAGAAGGGAATCCATGGAAGAGAGACTTAGGTCATCAAGACTTAAGTGGTTTGGGCATGTCAAGAGAATGACTAGTACAAGACCTCCAAAAACTTATTTGGAAAAAAGGATAGTGGGCAAAAGACCAGTGGGAAGACCAAGAAGAATATGGACAGAGCAACTGAATGAGAACATAGAGAGAAGAGGCTGGAACTGGGAATATATCACAGACAGAGAATTTTTTCTGGATAGAGGACAATGGAAAAGGATCGTCTATAACAACCAAGGCTCGTAAACCACACCTGGGAAACTGGAGATGGTCCCCAACGATAATGAATGATAATGAGTCCAAGAAGAATCACTATCAAGTTTTTTTCCGAAGAGATCGGATTATATACAAAGATACTACTTATCAATGCAAACAAATGCTCCAGCGATTCTAACTTGCAATACCTTCAAAATTAAATTTTTCAAAACTAAAACTCAACCAACAAACTCGTCTCTGCCGATCACTTACATAGGCCTTACAAAATATTCCAGAATAATTCAAAGACTTGCGACCGACGTTTCTCGAATTCTAACAATGCTTTAACAATTAAAATCGCATTAAAACAATCAAAATTAATACAAAATCATTCACAATCATTATGAAGCGCACAGAAATGAAAATTAAAGATATTTATAAACAAAATTATCTACATAAACCAGTCCACACAACCAGTGATGTCCTATTGAGACCTATCCGTCCGAAAATCTCAAAGGATGCCACTAAATGTTCCCATGCGGTGCATTAATCACCGTCAGCCGTGTCGCATTCCTTCGGTCCATACGGCCCAAGCTATACGCTCCGTATTCATAACGCATGCTCCTGGCATTATGAATTTTCCACCACGATCTCTCCCAACGAGCGTGGTGGTTGAGCGGTTTATGCTGTAGCCTCTCATTCGGGAGGACACCGGTTCGAATCCCCGTCCGGGCATCCAGATTTGGGTTTTGCATGGTTTCCCCAATCATCCCAGCTGAATACCAGGATACCTCCTTCAAAAGGCCATGGCCGAATTCCTTGCCGTTCCTTGTCCTCAGTCCTTTCCCGCCTATACAGACCTCAACTTTGGCGAGGCGTTAAGTCATAAAAAAGTATCTCTCCTGCTCTTCTGGCAAAGTTCCGGAGTTTTAAAATTTTCAGCACCGGCGCTCGAACCACTTAGCCGCGTGTCAGCCGCTGGACACCATTACAGTGGCTCAGTGACCTGTGCCGACGGGGAGGGTATTGGTGAGAATGTGCCAGCAATCCCACTTTTATCTACTGCTCCCTCTTCGAGCCTCAAAGTTTTCCAATATCCCTGTCGTTGCCGATGTGGCTCTGTCGACAGTGATCTTCTTTGAGGACTTTGCCGTTGTCAGCGGTCCCCTTTGAGTCGCAGTCGAGTCCGCCGCTGTTCGACATCGATTGCCAATTAGGCAGTACCCGGCGGGCCTGCGCTCAGGGCTCAGGGCGTACAGGGCTACTGCCACCCGAGTCAGCAGACACTGCCAACAAGTAGTAGCACGAGAAACTCACACAACAAACGACAGTTCTTGAAAGGACATCAAAAAAAAAAAAAATACATGGTTAAAAAGTAACAAAAATTTAATAGCGATATTTTATCATCGCAGTCCGAACCTGAACATAATCTGTTATGATTATAGCACGTTTTTCGGGAGTACTTAGGGAGCGTTCATAAACTATTACCTCCATTTTGGCCTCCTGTGAACCCCCCTCCACCCCCTACCACTTACGTAGCTTGACATGGCTTTTGCCTCTACTCCTCCTACCCCCCCCCCCACCTCCTGGCGCCCGGTCGTGGACGTAGCTTTTTTACTGTTGAATCCAGAAGACATGTTGTATTATTTTCTCTTGTCAGAGTATCGTAAATTACATTGGGAGATAATAAAATGACGGTAATAAATATTCACATGCTGTTGTGTATTCTGTACCTTATTTTAACTGTGACAAATAATATGAACGAATAGCTACGTGGCTTGGCTCGGAACCCCTCCCTTTTTTCCACGTATCCCAGCGTAGCTATGCAGCTAACCTCTCCCCCCACCCTTTTTCAGACGAGTCACGTACTTTATGGACGATCCAAACAATTGATTCAGTAATCCGTCGAAGTTTTCAATGGATCTTCCCCATGAGCTATTTTTTTCATTTATTTTCCTATATCTTCAGCTTGGTATCTTTATTCTAATCTAGGTTCCGATTTATATTTTTTATGCGTATACAACTGATATGGTCCTAATCTAAGAAATTCATAATATATTATTGCAGATGCCACTTCACTACGAAATATCCGCCGGAGTATCTGCCGGAGTCACCTAGGCCACTATGTATAAACCTTCTGGAATACCAAGAGAGGATGCCATCATCGGAAGGCGAAAAAATTCTTACGTTCAATGTCGTTATTTACTGGCTTAGAACTCTTGTCACCTTATCACACGCTTCATAAAGATATCACACTTCCGAGATGCATGTTTATTAGATTTTATGGTCTGCAAACCAGTCTTCAACTTCGATCTCTTCTCCAAATATGAGTTTGTTCTCTTCAGCCAGGAAGGCACGCTAAGTAGGTGTGTCAGGAGTGAGACGGCCGATGTTTTCCTGCAGGAACTACCTTTTAACGTCATAACCCGAATTTATTTCTACCTCTGGCGCCTGCAGTAAGCTTCCGTTCCAATTTTAATACGGTCAGTATTGTTGTTGGTTTGAAGTGCCGCCTTACTTGGCACAGCAAAATACATCGGATAAAAACTGAAATTCTGAAATCGATCTGCCATTGATTCGGATATATCATACTCTCCTTTCATCATGGACATGTGTTGGATGACAGTTTCCAATTTTCGCCTCATAAATGCACAGAAAAGAGCAATACATGTTAGCATAATGCTTAAAGCGCCAACGCATGATGACCGTACTTAATAAACTTGCGCCTTCAATATAACTCTTATGTCATAATAATAATATTGGCCACAGCATCTTCACAGATGATAGTTGTAGCGACTCAGCTATCATTTGGGTTGAGTGCATCGCATCTTCTTTTGTGGCTGAATAGTCCGATGGCGGCGCGACAAATTTTGCCACATCTATCGCACACGAAAGAGCGATCCGGTGGATGTACTTCCCTGTTATGAAGCTTTTTCAGCTTTATTTTGTCCAACCATGCTCTGTCATATTTGGACATACCGGTGGTAATATGACGACGCCATAAGGGTCTCGTGCTGGCGCAAGCTTCCCAGTCAGAAGTGCGCATGCCGAAGCTCTCCAAATCACGCTTGCAGGAGTCCTTAAACCTTAGCATCGGGCGCCCTATGTCATAGGAATATATAAATTTAGGACCACGCAGATAGTGTACACGCCGTGGTTCTTTCGTGAAATCATAACAAATTGTACGATATTTCTATTTTATGAGACTACTGGGTCAGTCGGCTCGTACAATGTTTAAATAATAATAATAATAATAATAATTAAAGGATTGTAACATATTTGTGACAATCTCAGAGCCTCGCCAGCAAATTTGCTGAGTCCAAGGAAGGTCAACGCTGTGAACTGGATCTCGAATACACCTGGGGCTAAGCGAACAACGGCCCTTTGTCACAGTGTAATATGAAAAAGTGGAACGGGGAGACAGCGGCTTATCTCCACACCAAGTGCGGGTCTGCCTATGTATTCCCCAAGGCTAAAGATTTGGCTCGTGAATCTGTTGTTAGCTTCTGGCGAAAATTCCCGTCCTCGCAGATGGAAATTTTGTTGGGCGCAGTCAAACCGAAAAATGGTACAAGGCAGCTATTTCGGATCTGTGTATTGCTGGCTTTCCACGATCCGCACATTTGCGGGCCGGGCTGATCTAGCTACCAAGGAGCGGGCCGTGATAAGGGTCCCGCCTGTGCTTGTAGGGACGGCGCGCCTCTATCCGTCCCCCAGTCAGTAAACATCAAAGGCCCGGGTAGCTGTAACGACAGACAAGGTGGTGGGGAGGCTAACCTCTGGTGCGTGCTGATCCATACACTTCGGCTGATGTGGTGCGGCTTCCAAAACCACGCCATATGATTCACGTGATTGAGAATTCCCTAGTAAAAATCTAATGAACAATGCTGTTAGAAACTGGTTACGAGCTGTTTGTTTACTTCTATTTCCACATAACTTACGAGACCAAGAATTGGCATTCGAGAAAATACTGGAGGGAGCCTCCGGGCCGACATCATGGCAGAAAAACTCTGTCCAGGGGTGTTGCATCGCTGACTTTCTGACAGAGAAGTCACCATGTCAGTGCGCAGGTGTTGGTGATTTTGACCACCACCGCACTTACCAGACGCAAGCGGGTAGTAAAGCTCTACCCGAAGTCCTCCGAGGAGTACCGTTTGGACCATCTCTTGGCTAACGGTATTCTTGCTGCTGTCTGAGGAAGTGTGCGCTTTCTAGCGCACTGACGCAACGTCGTTGCTTTCTATGAACAGGGTGTTTCAAAAATGACCGGTATATTTGAAAAATCAATAAAAACTAAACGGGCAGCGATAGAAATACACCGTTTGTTGCAATATGCTTGGAACAACAGTAAATTTTCAGGCACACAAACTTTCGAAATTAGGGAGCGTGCATAAACCACGTAGCTCCATTCTGGCACCCCTGTGAACCCCCCCTCCTCCTCCAACGGAGCCCTACGTGGCTTTTGCCTCTACCCCCCCCCCCCCCCCTTTGTAGCACGGAGCTTTTTTCTCTTTTGAGTCCTGAAGACATTTTGCGCTTTTTTCTCATGTCAGACTATTGTAAATTACATACGGAGATAATTGACTGAGGGAAATAAATATTCACATGCTGTTGTGTGTTCTGTTCCTCATTTTAACTGTGAAAAATGTTAGGAAAGCTACGTGGCCTGGCTCGGAACCCCCCCCCCCCACGTAGCTCAACGCGGCCTTTCAGCCCAACCCCCCCCCCCCCCCCCCTGGACCAAGCCACGTAGTTTGTGCACGCTCCCTTAGTTATAATTTTCAACAGCAGATGGCGCTGCAGTCTGGAAAAATCTAAAGTACTGTATTTTTCACATATCCACCATTTTTTCACACCAGACTTGCAATCTGTGAACAGCACACGCTTACAGCAGAAAGACGACTTACCGAATGGCGAACTCACAGACTGCGTTTACTTCTACATCTTTCAAATCGCCTGCAGCGCCATCTGTTGTTGAAAATTGTAACTAATTTCTAAACTTTGTCTGCCTGAAAATTTACTGTTGTCCCAAGCATATTGCAACAAACGGTGTATTTCTATCGCTGCCTGTTTAGTTTTTATTGATTTTTCAAATATACCGGTCATTTTTTGAAACTCCCGGTATACACAGAAACGTGTTGCCACTATAGAAACGGTAAAACTATTCTGCCAACTAAAAGAACACGGTGTGCACGTTCCTCGATCCTCTAACGGCTCTGGACAGAGAAATCTGCTTGATTAAGAGAATTACTCTCCGACGAACATTTTGCGCTTTGTTAAATTGCCGACAGCAATCAGGAAAGGCTCTGTCCCGTTTTCTTTTCGATCAAGAACTAGTATTTTGTTTATAAGAAAGACTTAATGGCACCCTAGTTACATTAAACCGAAAATATTAGTTCGTTATAAAGTTAAGTTTGTATTGTGAACCATTTAGAAAGCATTGGATTTTTCATATTAGCTTCGCATGTAAACTTTCCATGTTAGTTTTGTTTCTACGACATAGTGCTTGTATTTCATTAATAATTATTCCTTAATAATTACGCCACTACAAACTGTTGTACAGGTGTAATTATTAAAGAACAATTATTAATTTAACAAACAACTGTGGAAGAAATGACCTACAATATTCACATATCTTATATTTCACATAATAGTTTCACAACTTTTGTTTATTATTAACGTTTTCTGGCTTAGTTGTAAGACTGTGTGTTCCTCTGACAAATTATTAATGGTTTATGTATTAAAGTAACTGCAAATACATCAAAGTCTGAAGGCCTCCAAAGTTAATTGTGTCAGCTTATGACTTTCTTAGCGTTAAATGATAATATACCATTTCGCGCCCTGTTCTTATCATTCAGATCAAGTGGCCAAAATATTAAATTGATAAAATCAATAAAAATGATTAATTATTAAAATTAATGAAAAGTTAAGAGGGGAAATGTAATTACTAAATCATATCCAATTACCAACTACAAAACCCCGTTATACCACACTGTAATTAATTTTCATTCTCTTTAATACAACGGTTACACGGTGCAGTGCAATGGCTGCGCATGATTGCAAGTTAGATACAATATGGCAGTTTCAGTTTCAGACTCATTGCACCATTCTCGAGTTTTCTTTCTGATGCTTCCGTAGTTCTCTTATTCAATCAGCACCGCAAATGTGGGCTTATTTGATTTCTTTGGAAGCGTGGTTTCTGTGACTGAAGTTTTATATAATACCAAGCATATTTTCGAGTCATGTAATACAAAGTAGTAAACTATTATGAGGTTTTAGTTTTTTTGTTTGTTTGTTTGTTTTGTTTGTTTGTTTGTTTTGTTTGTTTGCTTTTTTTGTTTGTTTGCTTTTTTATGCTTTTGAGTTTACGTCCCGTCGACGTCGAGGTCATTAGAGGCGGGATGGGACTGGAGACAAGGAACGGGAAGGAATTCGGCCATGGCGTTTTGAAGGAAGCATCCTGGCAATCGCCTGAAGCGATTTGGGGAGGCCATGGAAAACCCAAATCTAGACGCCTGGACGGAGATTTTTACTGACGTCCTCACGAATGCGAGGCCAGAGCGTTAACCACTCACCCACCACGCTCAGTTTGAGATTTTTAAATTGATACAAATTTACACTTATATTCCGACTGTTATTATTACTTCTCTTTAGGTCTTAATAGTGCTCCGTGAACTCTTAACGAAAGCACCTAGAATTGACGTCTTATCTCAACACATTCTCAAGTTACACAAGTTTAAATTATACCACAGAATAAAATTGTGACTATGACACTTAAATCAAATAAATCATTGTATGGCTTTGTTGGCCGGCAGATCGCGAAGGATTTTTTCGGCCGTCAGGTGACAGGGTTTAATATTCGCAGTGCAATGCTCCCCTTGTAGTGGCCACCTAGCCCAGAAGTCCCTTCGGGTGTATGAAACCTATAGTTGAATATGAATTCTGAACTATGGAAGCGTTTTGGCGAACGTCACATTACACAGAAGTCATTTAAAAGGTAGAGATCGGTTTAAGGTCCTTTTGGAAATTCCAACATAAAACGGGATTCGAACCGTGGATCACATCGCTCATCAACTGAGCCACCAAACCGCTCACTGTCATACTGATTCGTCTACACGCGCGTGATGATGTCAACAGGAAATCGCATCCGGCGCGAGGAACACCTCAAGGCATCAGTTACCTATGTTTGGCTCAATCGTCTGTCTCGTTTCTAGTCTCGGAGTTATAAATGACTGAAATAAATCATAGTTTGTCACACAACAACGTCCTACTGGCCAACACCATGACGAGCGAATAACCTTTTTCGTCTTAAGAAGAATGGAAATCACAAGGTTTTTTATTTACGTGTTTTTACAGCCATAGTTATTATTATTACTGCCATGAGACTCGTGTCAACTTTTTAACTTAGCGATTTTTATTTTGAATTTTTACTGTTTTACCTTATACTATTTACTACCCCCTGAGGATTCTACTGTTGTCGCTGATTCACTAACATTCAAATGTTGGCCGAGTGTGGTGGGTTAGCGGTAAGATCTGGCCTCCTATTCGGGAGGACGAAGGTTCGAATCCCCTTCGGCTATCTAGACTTCTATTTCCTGAAATAAATCAAGGCGAGTTCCGGGATGGTTCCTTCGAAAATGACATGGACGATTTCCTTCCCGCTCCTTGCTCTCAGTCTTTTCCCCCCTCTAACGACCTTGACGTTAACGAAGCATAAAACCATAAGCAGAATAAAAGCATTAAAATGAAAACATTCCCCTCCCTTGGATTTTGATATCAATTGATGATTAATCGACTTGGTCCTTCCCTTCCTTCCACATACTATTCCTATTGCATCGCCAAATATTTTTCCAGACCTCGCTATCAAAGTATGATTTTCAGATACCCTAACTCTCTCTATAGGTCTCCTGTTACCCAGTCTCTCTCAGACCAATTATTGTATGTTATAGCTTGTTGCAATAATTTGCACATCTAAATCTATTCGTAACTGTTTTTTATTACTGTCCATCTAACACCTAATAATGGTACATCTAATCATTTCATCTCTGACAGATGCGGGAGTGTGAATCATTTATTACAATGCAAACCACCTAGCTCTGTAACCATCAAATAACATTCACAGATTTTACTTCATTTTTTACCTTCCAAAGTCGCAGTTTACGCACACTCAAGTTCCGTAATTTTTTTTTTTTTTAATCGCTTAACGTGTCTTAACAGCGAGGTCTTTAGAGACGGGAATGGATGGGGGGCAAGGAATAGGAAGGAATTCGGCCATGGCCTTTTAAAGGAAGCATCCCGGCATTTGCCTGGGGTGGTTTTTTTTTTTTTTTTACTGCTTTACGTCTCTCAACAGCGAGGTCTTTAGAGAAGGGAAAGGATGGGGGCAAGGAATGGGGAGGAATTCGGTCATGGCCTTTTGAAGGAAGCATCCCGGCATTTGCCTGGAGTGATTTGGGAAACGATGGAAAACCCAAATCTGGATGCCCGGACGGGGATTCGAACCACCGTCGTCCCGAATGCGAGGCCAGAACGCTATCCGTTACATCACCACGCTCAGTGCCTTGAGTGATTTGGGAAACCATGGAAAACCCAAATCTGGATGCCCGGGAGGGGATTCGAACCGCCGTCCTCCCGAATGCTCCGTAAAAACAGTAACTATATACCGTACATCAATTCTCCGTCTACAGTGTAGTCGTAGAAAAGCTTTATTTTACTATTTGTGCACGTAATGAGCTGCGTGTCTCTTCATTGATCACTCACATACTTCAGATATTACCACAGTGCAGAAAATTAAATATTTTAGCGCCAATACATGAACACAAACAGGCTGAAGCAGAAATTAAAAAGTTAATCGCAGCAACAAAAAACTAAATACGACCATTGTAATGAAGATCAATTGATTATCATGACGAGTGATATGATGTGCTTTTCAGAAGCATCTACAGCCATGCCGATTTTTCCTCCTCTGATAAACTTCATAACCAGAAAGACTGGTTTTTAAACGGTTTTTCATAAACATTCTGCAGCTTTCTGAGTTGTACGTGCTATTATTCCTTACTCCTAAACGTATGTTACAGAATGTGAATACGCAGAGTCAAACATAAGTAACAAGTTTATACAATTCACTAGGAGACATCATCAACTTCAGCTCCCCGTGCAATGGTCTCTGACGTCAAAATGCGAAATTGGTAGATCTGCCCGCTAATATCGATATATATGTACCCAAAATCGACATATGAAAAAAAGTACCTCCCAAATAACCACATTTTGCTGTGAAGATGTGCTACGAAGAATTTCTTATCTTTTGACATGAATTTTACTACCACAGTTGCAGCTTCATGCAACTTCATGACCAGCTACCAATTTGACGTCAAACTGTGCAGAAAATTGATGGAACTGGAGGACAAATTATACATCAAAAATTGAAAAGAAAATTTGGGTTTCAGCTTGCATCCAAAGATGGGCTTGATTTTCATGTTACCTTTTTAGCTTCGTATAGCATAAATTGAAATCAGAAGATGGCAGTGAAGGTTTTTTTTTCCGTTAAAGTATGAAATATAAGTAATTTAACTTTATTAAAAATTTAATTACATTATTTTATTTTAAACATCTTTATCTTTGTTAAATAATAGGGAAATATTCTAAATTTAAAACTAATACCAGATGTTTTAGTAAAAATTTAATATCAATACTATTTCATGTCAATACTAGTAAAACGTAATCAATTTTTTTTTTTAAAAAAAACCACAGACTTAGTAATTTTTAATTCGTTTATTAAGTTATTTAAGAAAAAGATATTAACTCTGAAAGCTTATTCCGTTAGTTGCGGGTGGTCGACACACGTCGAATGCAAATAATTCACCAGATACGTCGCATTGCCTCTTACTGCACTGCCCGTCACATTGTCTTTAATAAGATGTATGTACATTTTATCAACAATATGTGTTTATGGCAATGGTTACCAATAGAATATAGACAAGCGAACCAGCTCGGGTAATCCCCTATAAACGTCGATAATGTAGGGCACAAACGCACAGGGATAGTCCCCAAAAAGATATAAGGAACATTTTGCAAAAGATAACTAACTACCTATCACACAATGATCAAATAGTTCCTAGTGAAACACAAACGAAATGGGTTGCCAATCTAAAAATATAAAATCGGGAAAAAATTCTGGAAAATTTCGTTGTATTCTCATATATAGTGGAAAAATGGTTACATTTCGGTATTTCGGTAGTACAGACTAGGGCAGAATCCATATCGGTAGAAATACTGAAAAATCGGTAGGTTGGATACCACTGTCCCCGCGGGAGAGGCGCCGTTCTTTAACGGCCTCCACCTTAAGCTCCCCCAGCACGCAGCTACACAGAGAAAACAACCGCCCTGGTGGAATAACACAAAAGAAATTCTGCGTTGTTCCAGTCCACAATGAGTGTTATCTGCCTTAATTTCCTTATTTCATTTGAAACAAAGCTTATGCTACATATTTATTACATTTGTTACCAGCTCTGAATTACTAAGCGCCGGAGAGCAAACACAAAAGCAGGACTTCTTCCATGCAGAACGGCCTATTATACGCACAGCGAGGGAAAAAAACCAACTTCTGCAAAAAATGACGATGGAATAATTTCTTTTGTAGTTAAAAGAGTTGCACATAACATGGCCGCGCGGAATTCTGCTTCCTTCATAGCACATCGGTTTTAAATTATCATAGCAATCCCATACCATTTTTCAGAAATTTAAATATCGTTGAAAGCAGGATCGTTAGATGATTCTTTGTACAGGGTAGAAGGAAATCAAATATGTCATATAGAGCAGCAATTTTGTGAAACCAACTGAAATCTGGATGGCTGTACTGGATTTGGATCTTGCCGCTAAGCTACCGGGCATAAAGTTCATAGCTACAACTGAACAGAAGCTCATATTGAAATTTTCATTCCCCATAGGATATTTTGTACTAGAAAAACAATGTACACCGAAAATCGCTTCACACATGATGAATGTTCTCCTCCAGACTTCTAAATATTTTCTTGTTGTCTCAACAAATTTTTATGTAATAAACAATCTCTTCGTACTTTATCTCAATCATCTGCTACATTTATTCTAATCTTTGGGCCAAGCCCGATATTCTCAACCCTTCCCCGTCTCTAATGACCTCGATTTTGAAGATGCGTGAAGCCAAAACATAAAAAAATATTATAAATCCATCTCTACATATAAAACAAGGCATCCACAGGAACGGATATTATGGAAGGCGACATTCTTCATTGCTGGTAACAGACTGGTGTAGAAGGTCAAAGGGAAAGGTGGTGGAGGTAGACATAGTTTGGCAACGTCAGTATATGCCAAACACCTATCGAGGGGCTGTTGAATGGAAGACACTGATACTCTTAGTAGAGAGTTATAAAAATGCAACGAAATAAAATCACTGTTAACATCCTCGACTTTCGATCGCAACGAACGGAGAAATGTAAATCTGTTATTAGGGCGGTTATTTTTAAGTATCAACATCACGTTTATTTATATGCTGGAAGATTCCTCCAAGCAGCCAGGGCATGAGACTATGCTCTCCGTAATTTATCTCTCTCATATGGTCAATTTTGTACAATTATGTTGCGTACTTGTAATTTATGTCTTCTGTAATGTTTTAACAAAGCAATATATATTTGAATTTTCTTGATTTCTATTTCAACATGACATTGTGATACAACCTTTATCATGAATGATCAAATGAGTTTTACGCCTGCATTAAGCTAAAGGGATTTCATGTTAGTTAAACCTTCATTCATTGTTATTCACGTGCTCATATGTGACATAAAAGGAGCTTGAATAAAAGTTTACAAGTGATATTATTAATTTTGGATGGTGAGAGAGTTGGATGGTCTTCGAAATGTTCAGTTAGTGGTTAGATAGAATGCCAAAAGAGAACTTGAACAACTATAAGAAGCTAACTGCTGATTCGTTCAGAAAATTATAAAAGTCTGTTTTGAAGGAACAAAGAGACGCGACAAATAATCAAGAAATAAGATACCAATATGGAGGTGACATTTTTTTAAATAATACATTAAGTTTGTGTATGAAGTTGTGAAATTATCCGAAATGTAGTGATGAAACCATCGTTCGTTTCCATTTTACGATGGAGAACGTCAATTTGAGACCGATTTATTTATTCAGTTTTTTGTAAAATTGCGAGAGAAAATGTGTAATTGTACTTATTTACAGGACTGGACAAAGAAAGGTTCAAAAACAAATGATAGAATAGAGCCGCAGATATCAAAACTACTTTATTCTCTCGTGAATATGCAATCTTTGGAAGTCTTAACCTGAATGTCGTTAGAGTCGACGAATTTCAATATACAGGGTGTTACAAAAAGGTACGGCCAAACTTTCAGGAAACATTCCTCACACACAAACAAAGAAAATATGTTATGTGGACAAGTGTCGGGAAACGCTTACTTTCCATGTTAGAGCTCATTTTATTACTTCTCTTCAAATCACATTAAACATGGAATGGAAACACACAGCAACAGAACGTACCAGCGTGACCTCAAACACTTTGTTACAGGAAATGTTCAAAATGTCCTCCGTTAGCGAGGATACATGCATCCACCCTCCGTCGCATGGAATCCCTGATGCGCTGATGCAGCCCTGGAGAATGGCATATTGTATCACAGCCATCCACAATACGAGCACGAAGAGTCTCTAAATTTGGTACCGGGGTCAACACAAGCACCGACGTCAACATTACCTTCCTGCGATTGGGCCAACTGGCGGTGAATCGAGGAAGTACAGTACATACTAACGAAACTAAAATGAGCTCTAACATGGAAAGTAAGCGTTTCCGGACACATGTCCACATAACATATTTTCTTTGTTTGTGTGTGAGGAATGTTTCCTGAAAGTTTGGCCGTAGATTTTTGGAACACCCTGTATGTGTATAAAATTGATAGATATGTTCCCTGCCTTTGCGAGCACTAAGCTTTCTAGCTTAGTCCGCTATCAATCATCCCTTAGTTTTAATGTAATTTATTCAACAATAAGTTAGTGTTTTCGGATTTCTTATTGTTCAAAATTTCGGTGAAATTCTGGTAATAAAGCTTTTACGTACCAAGCAGAAATACAGTAACAAACAATTGTCGCAACATTAGGTCACACATATTCTTTAAAGTGGAACTATAATTGTTACTCACGCCCAAATGTTTTAGATTAACTGGGCCAATCGATCAGTGGATAAAGTGTCTGAAGGTCGATAGGTCCGCACTTCGAATACGGGTCTCGACGGGAATTTTTACACATCCTCAACTGGATGACGACCTCCGTCAAGATTTTGCATACATGAATGTGAGGTATGCAAGAACGTTTCGGTGTAGAGGTCTCGGTTGACCGTGTAGGTGGATTAAGCTGCAAGTTGAGCTCTTTGACATCTGGATATTGTGGGCCATTTCCTCAATTGCGATAGGATCAATTTTATGAATAATTTTAACCCCAATGCAATTGAAATTGTTGTTTTATTTTCCGAACGCGTTTCACTTCATTTGCGAAGCATCTTCAGCGGTTCTGTCTGTGGGTATTTATACATATAATTACATTTGTTCTATATTAGAATTTAAACATGAAAATTGCGGGTTACAGATTTAAGCTTACTTACATTTTCATGTTTAAATTGTAATATAGAACAAATGTAATTATATGTATAAATACCCACAGATAGAACCGCTGAAGATGCTTCGCAAATGAAGCGAAACGCGTTCGGAAAATAAAACAACAATTTCAATTGCATTGGCGTTAAAATAATTCATAAAATTGAGCTCTTTGGTCGCCCAAGGAATCCTTAACAAAGCCTCAGCAAATAGTGCCGCACACATATACATCTTTTGTTATAGGTCCCACCCACCCGATAGCTTCGTCTGTCATTAGTGAAGCAACATGTTGGCGACCATCAACTCGAAACAAGCGATAGTGCTCTTCTGCTGGCCGAGCGAAGTGCTTTGACCCAGAGACAGCACCACTACCAGGGTCTGTGTGTGACAAAGCCCGAGGCCATTAATCCGGCAGCTGAGCTGGCGCTAATCTGACGTCACACAGGAGGCGGATAACACAGTGATGGCCGCATTACGGAGGCGCGGCAGCTGTCCGCTGCACAAACTGGACAATGAAGCGTGACTAATGCAGCCATATGGCGTCTTCTACATCACCTGCCAGCGTGTCCTGCGCGGCCTCTTCACCCCTTGTATCAAGTGGCGTAGCTAGGTCAACAAGGGCCCCGGTGCAAAAAATTTATTTTGGGCCCTCAGGCCAGACGGGTGACCTTTTTTTTTGCTTTGTATGCTGGTAGGGGCCCCCTGAACTGAGAACGGGGGCCCTTGAATTGTTGTTTAGGGTCCGTGAGCAGTGGTTAGGGGCCCCCCTGAGCAGCGAGGGCCCTTAGTGAGGGGCTCCTGTGTTCTCAGGGGCCCCTTAGACGACGGTAGAGCTAAAAAAAGGTCGCCAGTTTGCCGTGAAGGCTCGTGGGCCCTCTAAACTGCGCTTGAGGGCCCCTAGAGGTGCGCTTAGGGGCCCCTTGAGGTATGGTTGGGGGCCCCCTGAGCGTGAGGGCCCCGGTGCACTGCACCGCCAGGCCCCATAGTAGCTACGCCCCTGCTTGTATCAAGTGGGTTCGTATTTGAATTTACTTCCATTCTGCAGAAAAATCACAACAAAATCTGAAGATTTCGTTTGGAATTATATAGGTCGTACTCTAAATTCGATTACACCAATTGATAACCAGTGGATTGAAGAACTGGGGGACCGTGATGTTTCGTACGAGGGGGAGGGGCACACGTCGCTATTATTGGCTTGTTCCCTACGCATATAAATTTTTGTTTAAATTTCTTTGCGTGAAGTTACGACATTCTTAATAGTCTCGTTCAACAGTTCTAGTCAATGTAATCAGTATGAAATATTTGTATCCAGTGATGAGTAAATTTTAAAAAAAAACAGGGTTCAAAAAGTCTTAATTTATAAAAATGGTGTGGAATAAACTGAACAAAATCACATGTTTCGAAAAAATATTTTTAGAAATTTCAAAACTGGCGAGACTTTTACTAAAATAAAAATTTGTTACATAGCAGGACATGATGCGGTTGCATTCCTGAACACGCTGTATAGAAATCGCATACGATTTGAAAGTGTGTCTCGCTGGACCCGCTAATGTGACAGTGCTTGGACAGTGAATGATACAGAATCCACTATAAAATGTATATCCAGCATCCACATTGATGTAATGAGCTGCAAGCTAAAATTTACGTGCCGAAACCGAGCAAGCTATCGAACAACAATAACATCGGACAGTGACGTCATCGAATTTTTTGATAACAAGTTATTACACTTCTGATTTTGCCTCGCTAAATTACTTTGGAAAGAAATAAGCCTGGAGAAATTTATTGTTAGCAGGAAGTGGGAAGAAATCCTTTTATGATCTGTTTGAACGAACCGTGATGGTAGGTCGCCTGTTGTGATTTAAAGAAACGACCAAACAAAGGCATAGATTGCCAGTGTGAAGCCAGTCCTGAACGCAAACCACTCGCACTCAAACCAGAGCTCGAATTTTCAATCATGTCATAAATGTCGATCACAGTATGACCAACATCGAAACAATATTGTGGTTTTACAGAACACCTGAAACTTAGTTTGTTAAAGTGCAACTCAGCAGGCCTAATGAACACGATAATGCTCCACACGATAAATTAGCCTTCTTGCCGTACTCTGGCGCCATAACATCTAGGGTCGGAAGAGTCCTGGAAAGAAATGGCATTAAGACCATTTTTCTAACACCAACAAAATTGAGAAACATTTTGCGCTCTCCAAAAGATGACCTTGCCCTGAGTACACCGGGAGTTTACTGCATCCCGTGTGAATGTGGAAAGAAATACATCGGTCAGACCATACGGTGCGTACAACAACGTTGTTTGGAACACGCCCGACATGTTCGCCTGGGGCAAAAAGACAAATCAGCAGTGGCGGAACATAGTTTGACAGAAGGACATGGTTTCGATTTCGAAGCGACTAAAGTGTTGACACATGCGAGAGGCTTCTGGGACAGCGTCATTAAAGAAGCATTTGAAATTCGCCTGGTTAACAGGGATTGTGGGTTCCAGATAAGTGATGCATGGATTCCTGTTATTGAGGCTGCTCGTCACCAACGCTCTGCTTTTTGTGTTCCGCGGGCGTCTAATGACATCTGAGATGCTGCTAGGCAACATAACAACATCTGTCGTTGCCATGCCAGTTTACAAACAACACGCTCAAAGCTGACTTCAAGGCAGACTTCAAGACTTGCAACTGCACCTGAAGATGGCGACGGATAATTAAAGTCGCCGAAATATTGTGCATTAATAACAATATTACTCGGTTTGTTTCCCGAGAAACGTTTATAAATAAACAACGCCGAGAAAAATTACATTCATTTATAAAAGTATAAACTGTTTGTTATTTCGTAAACTGATATTTTTATTATACTCATAAATTAATATAATATTTGAAATATTAATTAACAAATTTCTTTCTTTAATTTTTCTGTTATCACACATTTATTTGTGTTTAATGGTACCGAGTATACCTGTATTACCATTTGTTCAATGACCAACAAATTAATGCTGCAGGCAACGACAAAGTTGGATAGTCATAAAAACAATTCGATGCTAAACTTTTTGCCCTCGACATAGGCACAAGTCATTTCAATCACATTTTTCTATCTCCACTTTTTCGTAATATTTTCCTTTTCCTATTTAATAAAACTATCCCTTTGTACGTTCCAGTACGCTTAACTCAATCGGCTGCCATATTGCTATCTAAAGACTGAATAGCTTACACTTAGACAAGAAGCGATTGCTGGCGTTCATATAACGTCGAATTTCGTCTAATAACGGAGAAGAAGTTTCATTTAAGAATCCTAAAATTACCGATGCTCTGTACTGGAGTCGATCCGGAGTCTGTTGCAACTCCACTCTCTTGGGGACAGCGCGTGACGTAATATATTTTTTGTTGTGGTCTCCTGCAGTCAACGACAGAGTTCCTGGTTGCACCGTGTTTCCCCTCCGCCCGGCTTAACCGAAGCCGTTAATCCTATTGGCTTAACGTCAAATCCTAGCCACAGAGTGTCTATACGCACTTCTCTTTCTCGAAGCAACCATAGTTGCCATCCGCGACGGAGATTCGATTTTCGTAAGTTTTCGCTAGTGACAAATTAATTTCAATAAAAACTAAGTAGTAACTTGTAATGTCAAAGTGCCTGGAGCCCTGCACAAGGATATATGCAAGATATTTCAGATGAAATGGACAAGGGAGGCCAAATTGATAGTGTAGCACTAGATCTGTCTAAGGCGTTTGACAGAGTAAGCCATAAAATGGTAGTAAATAAGGTAAAAACCATTGGAGTGGATAAGAAAGTCATTTGCTGGGTAGTAGAATTTTTAAAAGGTAGAAAACAGAAAGTTAGGGTAGGAAATGTAGTATCAAAAGAAGTGGAAGTAAAAATGGGTGTGCCACAGGGTAGCGTATTGGGACCATTGCTATTCATTATTCTAATGAATAATTGTGTTGATTGTTTACTATCTGAAATTAGATTGTTTGCAGATGACACAATGCTGTATAAAAGAATCAAAACGATAGAGGATTGTAAACAGTTGCAGGGTGATCTGGACAGGATATCTAATTGGGTTGGTAAACATGGAATGAAGATAAATGCAAAGAAGAGTCAGATAATTAGATACACAAATAAAAAACTAAAGGTTAATTATGAATATAAAGGTGGGGAAAGAATTGCTTGCTGAAGACTTGAAATGTAAATATCTTGGAATTACTTTTGATAAACTTAACTGGGCAGGACACATAGGACAGGTGGTAGGAAAAGGTTTCAAAGTTCTGCACTTGTTGGAGAGAGTGATGAGGGGATGTACGAGAGAAGTCAAGGAATTGGGTTACAAAACTTTGGTCAGACTATTGCTCGAATATGGTAGTGTAGTATGGGACCCTCATTTTACGTATCAAATACAGGAGTTGGAGAGGGTGTAAAAAAGGGCTCCTAGATTTGTTTCTGGAAATTATCGCAGAATGCAATCAGTGACGGATATGATAAAGGAGCTGGAATGGGATTCATTGCAAGACAGGAGGGGAATGAGGAGGGTCATGGGAGTGTACAGGGCATATACTGGCGATGAGGCATGGAAAGATATTGCAAAAGGTATGAAAAGTAGTGCATGGAAGGGAAAAGATAACCATGACCACAAGCTGGCACTCGATTTCAGGCACAAGGGTGTAGGACGATTCTCTTTTTTAGGTAAGGGTGTCAGGGATTGGAATGAGTTACCAAGAGAAATGATGAATAATTTATCGAAAACTTTGAAAGAATTTAAAGATAAAATTTGTAGAGGGCAAATGTAGGTAGGTGCAGGATAGGGGGAAGATGGGTGTGTAGGGAAATTGCCACCGGAAGCCTGTGCTCCATTGCAATTAAATTAAATTAAATTAAAATTATTATTATTATGTGGTCACTAAGATCCAAAACAATTTCGTTTCTCATATTCACTATCGCATTGTTATGTCCTACCAACTATTGGACCACATTTCGAAGTAATATTACGCTAATTACGAGGTTTTACCTGGCGCATTTGATGTCTTCCAGCTCAGTAAATAGGTAGACGAAATCAACAACAGAGAAATAGTCATTGAAGCCGAGAACTTTCCTTCGACCCATACACTTGCCAAGAGCCCTTGTCAAGGTAATTGAGGAGTTTACCCTGCTTCAGAACTTCCGTCTGAGAAAAGCACACACGTAATGGATTGCTAACGAAGGCGTGGGCATGATCTGACGTAACGACTAGCGGAAGTGTGTAAGACGCAGTAGCGGTCCTGCAGCCAATTAGAGGCCTAATAGCGAGAGGTTAAGGCCTGTCCGACCGCTGAGACAGAACGGAAATAATTCGCCTCAGTGGCGCTGAGCTTTCATCTGAAATAAACAATATCGGAAATTTTTCTCAGTTAAATAAAACTTTTACTCCTTTTAACTAAGCTTGGAGATGTAGAAAAAGGAGAAGATAACCAAAATTTTGTCGAAATTCCTATCATTCCATCTGTCGCCAATTATCTGTCACTGTTTCATTCATACGAGTTTGCCCCAACTTTACCACGGAGACGCTCCTAAAATTTCCATTAACTGAACTTCATCTTTTATTCGCATGTGATTCACACGTCTTTGGCCACACAGAATTTTCCTCCCTTTCATGTTGCAATCATTTGGAATCTTATTTTTTATTTTCTTTGTTGAATTCATCGTGGAACTGATTCGAGCTAAGGTGGTGGCAGAAATTTTCTTTTTTAATATTTCATTTTTATAAAAAATACCTTAATGTAAATAAAATGCTTAACCAAGAATTGTGAATATTTGTACATTTAATTTAAATTTTCAACCTTAATCACGGTTAGTGTGTTAACATATAAAAAAAAAATATTAAAGAAAATAAAACAATCCCCCTACCATGTGTTTCTAAACCAACTTAACTAGCTGACATGCCTGCGAGGACAGATTCAATTATAAAACGCAAAATTATTTTTCTCACTTGTCCATTGCGGTATATAAAAAAGTTAATTTATACATATACGTGTTAATTTTGGTGAACAGGGGGTAACTGCGTGCGCTTTCGCTTGCTGCACGAGGCTCTAACTTCAAAATATAGGATCGACAAATTAACTGTCAGTAAAAGCCCTGCGTAAACACAGAGCGCAAAGCAAATAAATAAAATGTAGCTCCAATTTTGTTGCTGGCATCTACGACCTTCTATGCGTCGATGTGTATGAGAGCATGTTTGAGAGAGACAGAAATTATATTTGTTCAGCGCAAACTTTTGGCTCGTTTGATGTTTGCTTCCAACCACTGTGTAAAACCTAAAATCAACATCGGCTACGATAAACAGTGAAATCTGTGACTTCTCTGAAACGAGAGTAACACTATTGCAACAAAAATTTGGATGCTTGACCACGGGTGTTGCTTTATTTTGTTTTGTTTCTTCAAAAATTTAGCAAATATTAAGCTGTCAAGAAGTATCCAGTTGAAATTTTTCACATAAAACCCAGTAAATAATAAACCAATTATTCTAAACAAATATTTAACTAGTTAACTGTTTACTCGGTATACAGTTATAAATTAAACTGCGTTGCATGATCGGTATACAAACGTAGGTGGTTACTCTGGAATATGTTACCCGTTCGTAACAGCTTCCCTGTTTTTCCCAGTGAGAAAAAGCTTGTAATTATTACTGTACAGTCCATGTGGATGACTGATGATATCTTCAGTGTAGTAAGATGTAGACAATGCAGTGTGCTGTGGATGACAGAGTGAGGTTATGAAACAATACCAATCCATTTAAACCTACTTTTCCGAAAGACCCGACTATCGGTGTAACCAAGTTTAACCTCTCCAACTCGCCGAGCGAGTGGTATGGTATGTGCGTTTCGTAGAGGTTTGTGCTTATTTATCAGCACTTTGGTATAAAATCTGGTGATTAGCAGTCGTGCATTACCACCAGTCCTATACTTTTAGACCATTTATGATTGGTGAAAACTACTACCTAATCCTGTGTAAGGCGACAGACACCATTATGACACCGAAAATAACTGATCCAAGAAGTATTTCACTACACTCAAAAGTGAAAGTGGGAGTGCATGTTTACCAATAAGTTTAAACGAAACGTGCATCGTCTATCTACCAGAGACTCCCAACCTAATCTACTAATCAGTTCTGTGACGCTTTCATAAGGACTGTAGCAAGCGGTAACGAATCGAGCGGCTCTTCTCTGTACTTTCTCTTTACTTTCGATCAACCCCTTACCAAACGGGTCTCAAATGGCACAACAATAATCCAAATGTGGACGCACAGGAGATTTTTACGCTATCCCCTTTGTTTGTTCATTACAATTTTTCAAGATTCTTCCTATGATTGCTCTACCTACTAACGAATTAATGTGTATGTCCCATTTCATGTTCCTTTGTACTGTTACTCCAAAATATTTCATAGAATCGACCATATCAATAACTGTAATGTTTAACTCGTATTTCTGAACAATTGGATTCTTTTTGTTAGTTATGCTCATTGTCTTGCACTTTTTACAATTTAGAGTAAGTTGCCACTCAGCGCACCAAGCGAAAATAACATCCAGATCGCGCTGAATTTCTAAGCAATCGGCCAAATTTCTTACTTCCCTATAAATAACCGCATCATCAGCAAACAATCTAAAAAGGCTTTTCACTTTGTCTCCGAGATCGTTTAAAAAAATTAAGAAAAGAAGTGGTCCTATTACACTTCCTTGAGGTACACCCGATGTAACATCTAAATTAGAAGAACTTTCTCCTTCAACGACAACATACTGCGACCGACCAGTTAGAAAATCCTTATCCATTCACAAAGCTGATCCGATATACCGTACGCTCGAAGCTTCGCTAAAAGGCGGTTGTGTGGCACAGAGTCAAAGGCTTTCTGGAAATCTAAAAAAATTGCATCTACTTGTGAACCTGCATCGATAACTTTCATTACGTCGTGTGTAAATAAGGCCAGCTGTGTTTCACATGATCTTTTCTTCCGAAATCCATGTTGATTTGTTGTAAGCAAATTATTATCATCTAGAAAATTCATAATGTTCGAGCATATAATATGCTCCATAACTCTACTACAAACAGATGTTATAGATATGGGACGATAGTTTCCAGGATCACTTCGATCATCTTTTCTGAAAATCGGAGTTACTTGCCCGATACGGGTGTTTGGTGTATATTGCTTTGTGGTTCAGAGAGAAAAAGTGTTGCTGTAGTCCTGAAAAATCAGCACTCTAATTTGAAGAAAAGGTTGACATGAAATTGCTAAATAAGAATCAAATTATTAGTGTAATAGTAATGATGTTCCTGGTACTCAGTAATGAACTACCACATTAGGAAGTCATAATACCCATTTTATATCTACATTATTAGCTAATCGAGTTATAAGTAGGAAGTTAATAAAGGTTCTTAAAATGGAAGTATCAATAATAGAAGTAATCAAATTGAGAGCCGTTAATTTAATAAGCAATCAAATAACGATTTTTTGTTGCGAATTTTATATTTATTAATTTCTGTTATGGATCTATTCCCTCAAACGTTACCATTAAACCCATTACAAGCGAAACAGCCATCAGCACTTTAAACGAGTAGGCATTGTTTAGGAGCTGCTATAATTTTCTGCAGATGTTAACAAAATCTGATGTAATTTTATCGTTACAGCTGTCATCTCGTTTTAGCATGTAGACCGTAACTTTTACTTTCCGTTCACGTTTCTTCTTCTTATTCTTCTTTCTGTTTGACTTTTCCACATATTCGCTCTCACAAACCATCTTCCGCGCTTTTTAAATTTACGGGATTTATTTCTCGTTTCTTACCACTTCTTCTTCATTTATTCCTTTTCTGTTTCCATTTTTGTATTTTATTTCAGCAGCCAACTAGTATTTGTAGCATCATAGATGAGTCGTTACCGGATGAATTACCATTACAGAATACACACAAAGTCCCTTCAGAACAACGCTAATTGTTTTGCAGACATTTGAAGTACTCGTTGGAGATACAGGTTTCGTGCCAAAAGAGAGAGGCTTGTAGACACTAAAATAAATCTTGCACAATTCGCCGAGTCATCTGGTGCGCTGAACTACGTAGGATAGATAAAATAATATCACCCTCACCAAAGGTTAACTTCGTAATGGAACTGATGTTTCCATCGCCAGTTCGGGAGACAAAATTCAAGTTTTTTTTTTTTTCCTCCCTGGAAATTGAAGTTAAGCTTCTTCGTGAGATGAAGTGCCGACAGGGCACATCAGAACAGAGTGGTTGAGTTTTAAGTGGCCAAGTATCTACCCCGTCGTTGTTGTACCAAAATTTTAGAATCCATACCATGAACCATCTGGCATATTTTTCACGCGCAAAGCAAGCTTAATCAGAAATTAAAGTAGGGTAAATTCTTTTAACACCGGAGTTCGAGCCAATGATGTTGAATTTTAAAGTCGGGTGAAACTCATTATCAAGAAATGCCTTGATAACGATTATTAGTGATAAGACGGATCAAAACTATCTTATAACTCACGTCCTAATCAGATGATAGTATACAAGCACGATTCAGTTATAAGAGTGTGTTGAAACTTGAATGAAGAGGAAGCAGTAATGGAAATGAAAATATGGAGTGTTGAATAAAGGTTGATGAAGCAGGAATTAATACTCTGCTATTTCTTAATGTTCTGTGGACAGTATAAAGAAATGAACAGAATAGTAATACAAGAGTGTGAACTGCAACAGAAATTATAACCAAAGCAAACCAGGCATAAAATATTGAGATATGCAGTATAAGCAATAAGAGAACACTGGAACTAATGAAGTAAAATTCAGCTGACAGTAGTAATACGGATGAAGTTGATGAGTTGTAACAAACAAGGTCTTCTTAAAAATCAGAAACCATTCAATATCTAGCATCAACTTATATCCAAAAGAACCGTTTAATGCAGTATTTGTGCATGATACTATTCTTTGAACTGGAGTGTTAATTTCGATGAGGTCAGTAGAAAGAAATATTTAATCATTTTCAATGCGATGCGATAAAATGATGGAAACTGCTAGGTGACATTCTGACATAAAGTAAACACGACATTTAAATGGTGTATAAACAACACCATTCGTATAAAAATCCTACTAAAGATATATGATTTGCTAGTGTAGGACTGTTGAAATAATTACGACTATTAAAAAGACACAGACGAAAGCTGAAAACACAGAATTGGAAAAGATACGTAGGTAGTTAGATATGAAAACATAGATAAAGATATTAAACGTAATATCGGATTTTGTTAAAACAGCAGAGAAAATGTTGTAAAAAATTTACTAATGTTATGGGTTGAAGTGTGGTAGACACTTCAATTGCGAAAATTATTATTAAAATATGTATTCTTCCAAGTGTGACCGAAATCGGCTCATAAATATATAAGATAGATTAATGCGCCACTTATGGGAAAGAAATATGAGTAAAAAATCCTTAATCGCCACCTTAATAATAGACGGTATCAATATGGCCTAAATAGTTCAAGTGGTTTTGTAGCGATGATGCGGTTTTACTTATGCACAACGGGTTTTATTTTTTATGCAGTCCAAGTTCCTACCACGAGTGACCTTGCGATTGTGTTAAGGAGTTTACATACAGGCAAATAAAGTAATCTGTTCCTTCACACAGCAGGCAGCACCAATACAAATATTTCTGGCTGACAGAGAAGCCATGCGAACCATACTGAAGTGTGCCTGTGGGTCACCGACAAACGTACACTTCCGAGGAGAGATAGTAATACATTATACGCTCAATCGTGATTAAATCAATTGACGTACAATATAAATTCAGGAGGAGAGGTAAAAGATACAAGGAAAACGGAAAGAAAATAGAATTTTTCCTCTGCTTTTACGTATCCTGCCGTTATTTCTTTGATAGTTTATCCGTGTATTAAAGACCACAAATCTCAAATCTCGCGTGACGAAATCGTTGGCTCAGACAGTAGAGCGTGCGCTATGGCACAGAGTAATAATCCCGTTCATGAAACTCACTTGGCTCCACTGTTAATATATGGAAGATCGAAATGGAATGACAATAAATGCGTAACCGAATCGCCAACTCACTAGATGCATAGATTTTTTTATTTTTTTTGTTTTGTTTGGGCTTTACGCCTCGTCGACAGCGAGGTCATTAGAGGCGGGATGGGATTGGGGCAAGGAACGGGAAGGAATTCGGCCATGGCCTTTTGAAGGAAGCATCCCGGCATTCGCCTGGAGTGATTTGGGGAAACCATGGAAAACCCAAATCTGGATGCCCGGACGGGGATTCGAACCCGCGTCCTCCCGAATGCGAGGCCAGAACGTTAACCGTTAAATAAAGGTTTAGTATGACTTAACAATGGACAGGAAATTGGTGGTTGCGTAGACAAGGGCTTTCAAATGCCCCCATAAATGGAAGTCAAGAGGGTTGAGGTCAGGAGAGCGTGGGGGCCATGGGAACGAAACTAAAATGAGCTCTAAAATGGAAAGTAATCGTTTCCGGACACATGTCCACATAACATATTTTCTTTGTTTGTGTGTGAGGAATGTTTCCTGAAACTTTGGCCGTACCTTTTTGTAACACCCTGTATACTATGCGTTTCACAAACGAATATACATTTATACACAGAACACGAAAGTTAAACGTTCCGCAGACAGATGAAAACACTTTTAGGTTAAGGACGACGGATCTAACAAAGCCAGTCTGGCAGGACTACCCTCCCCCTCACATTGGGCACCTGTGTATGACAGGGGGCCTCAATACATGGTGCTTAATTGGTTGGATCGAAAAAAATATCTATCGATGACATCGGACACGTGATGGCACTGACGACAAAACTGAAAGTAGAGAAAGTAATTGTCATTTGTGGCACTTCATTTTAGCCTATACTAGCAAATACTGACGACTGGCCACTACTGCACGACGTCTCTATCGTACTTCAAAGCATCTTTAATAACCGGACAGTAACTAACAAATCTTTCCCAGCGTATATCGCTTATGACGTACTACTAAAACGCACTAGCTACCACAATCTCTCTTGCAGCCCTTTCTTTGATTTATTTATTTTGGCCTTTTGTCTGGAGTCATTTAACAATTGCACATATTTGTCCCTGTATTCTCGACACCTGTTGCGGGGTTCACATATTCATTCTTGGTGTCTCGAAGGAAGCTGATAATTGATTTATAAACTTGTATATTTTTAGATTTCCGAATGGTAGTAACATTCGCTGGGAATCTGACGATAACTATTCTATGCGCCCGTAGAATCACTTGCGTTAGTAGCTGGTACCGCGAACAGGTGAGCTTGATGTGGTTGACGATCGGAGATCTGTTGATCGGATTTGCATGTCGGTTACTCTACAATCCGGAGGCGGCATAAATAGTGTGGACAACAACCTTGTCCTAATCTCATCCTAATAATGGTGTTATGTGTCTTCTTGCTATATGCTGATCACTAAACCATAGTGTCAGCTGTTCATTAGGACAGCAAAAATTAGGGTTCTCTGTATTGCTTCCTTTACAAACAAACTTAAAATGCGTCATTTAAAGCACATTCATTGTTTAACCCAACTATCAGTTGTTCAAAATGTCAAAAACTCTCGTATCCGGATATTCAATGCTATCCGTACTAAACCAACCCGCTCTGTTATAGAAGAACTGTTAACTTTTTAAGATAAAATATACATATAAACATTACAAATTAACAGAACGGATAAAATTTATGATAAGCCATGGAATAAAAAATGAAACTTAACAGTTAATCTACATATACCAAAAATGTTATATATCTGAAACTGAAAAGATTTAAAATAAAAATCCATATAAAGTTTAAGTAAAATTCGTCTAATTTACAGCAATTGCATAAGTTCCATCGAATTTGAAAATAATTGCATTGTATAGTATCTGGAAAAAATGATTTTCTAAATTCTTTCGGTGACATGAAAAGTAATTCGATAAAATTCTCTTGCCGTTTATGATTTCATGTTAACACGCTTTTGGCAATACCCTGTTCCGAATCAGTTGAAATATGCTCACAAGCCGTCAGATAAAGCGGCACTCGTTCCAGTGGATTACCATTCCAAATACCTCTCGTTGGCGCTATTCGGCGCTTTGCCCACCGGCAAAACGTATAAAACTCGCCGAAATATGGAATATGATGTTACTGACGAATGTTGTTGGATTTGTCTATCTAAATTACTGTAGAACACACAGACAGATTATGCTGCAAATAGACTGGTAGTAACTTATGGTTTAAGCAGTGTTTCACAACCTTTTTGGGTCTGGCTTAAAGACTCTGTAGTAAGGTGGGTTTTTTCCGGCGTATGATCGCAATGAAGTCTCTAACGGGTGTACCGTCGGATTGTGTTGTGAAAACACGATATTTCGATGATTAGCTCAGCTGATCAGAACAGATATTTTCGCACCCCGGAAGGACGATGGATCTAAGTCGTCGAAATATCGTGTTTCACACAATCTGGCGGTACACCTGTGAAACTTCATTGCAGTTTTTTTTATGACTAAACGCATCGTTGACGTTGAGGTTATTAGAGGCGGGAACAGGAAGGCCATGGCCTATTGAAGGAACTATTACAGCATTCGCTTCGAATGATTTGGGTAAACCTGGGGAAACCCAAATCTGGATGCCTGGACGGGGATTCGAACCCGTGTCCTCCCGAATGCGAGGCCAGTGCGTTACCGCTCAGCCGGAATTATACGCATTGGAATCAGCAATTCTAGCAAAAAGAAGAACAGCAGAAAGAGGAGAGAAAGGGAAGAGTCATATTTTTGCCAAACGAAAGGAGTTTTCCATTTGGTTGAATTAGGGCCGCTGTTTTGAGGTCGCCTTTTCCGGATTTTTCTTCCAATATTTTTAACTCTCTTCTAAAGGTATCCATAAACCCTTTCCATTTCTCTTAATGCAGCGACTATAACAAAAAAATATAGAACGAAAACTCCTTAGTACATACTTGTTTAGTTTTTTTTAATGGAGAAAGAATAAATGTAAATTCCCAAGTATACGTCCTAGATAGATCGGCTAAATTTCTAGTCTTACATCTTCTCTTCGGCGAAACAGTAAAAACCAGTGTAAAATAAAGAGATGAAAAACATTTAAAAAATATAAAAATAGTAAATTTTAATACATTGAGAGAAATCTATGTATACAATTATAATAAAACACTTGTTATCAAAAGCTGAAACTTCGTAAGCTGTTGTGATTTATGAAACAGAACACGAGAAAGTTAAACGTTTCTCCAACAGACCTTCCCCCTCTAGGTTAAGTATGTCGGACCTAATGAACCCAGTCTGAATACGGGCAGGACACAAGTCCTCCCCGCCCCCTTCCCGCATCATAGTTCATGCATAGAGAGTACGAAAGTTTTATTTTACAGATAACGGAATCCATGGATTGGAATGTGATGACGAATGATGTACTGAACATTATACCTCAGGCGGAGATAATGGTTTAAAGTCATAAGTAAATATGGGCAGTCTCAATGAATTAACGATGTACACACTGATATGTTCGCAGTAACAATTGCCGTGAGTAATGTTGGCTGCATATACGTCGGCGATAATGATGTAGCCCTTGCCTACCTTAACACTCAAGTCACATTTGACTTGAGCACATCTGCAGATTGTAAGATCGACTCATACGGTCCTCTCTTACGAACGGCTTCCGCTTATGCTCTCACACTTTGAAATCAGAGCTCAGCGTCTACCAAGCCTTCCTTCCCCAGAGGACCAGCACAGAATAATACTCAAGCCTCCACGTTTGAAGGCCCAGTACAGAGTCCCCTCTATCACCCTTCTCGTACGGCTTGGCGTCGACTTGTCAGCGGTTGCGTAGGGAGCCATCCGAATGGCTGTGTATATCTCGCAACTTAACACAAGCAAAATCTTTATATTATTTTGTCATCTAGTCAAAGATTTAATTTGTGGAATGGGCACACTTTTGTCAACCTAAAGTTACTGAGGGCATTTCGGTAGCGCAGCTCCAAATTTTGTCAAAAGATACTTTCCAAGCGTGATTTGTTTTATAGCAAGATGCTGTTGAAACAATTAATCTGAAAATGAATCAATTTCTTATCTGTACGAGAGGGTAAAATTCGTCTGATGATTAGTGAAATTTCCACCACCCTGCAATTGGCCAAGTTGTAGAGTACAGTTGCTATCACCACGTTGTGCACCGAAGACCTGGACGAAATTATAAAGCACGCTAGTGGTGCTAATAAGACAGATTATACTATTTATGGTTAGCTGTTTGTAAGATGGGAACTAAACATTGGTGCTATATAGTTTGCTATCGTGTATCGGGTAATGTATCTTCAAACCTGATAGATTAATTTAAAATTACAATCAGTCAACCAGCGACTGAATAAAATGATGTTACCAAACATGGTAATGATACGCCAGGAAAATGGGTTGATAAAGAAATTATGATGAAGTGGAAATAAACGTAATAAGGTGCCGTTAATACCGAGGAGAAAAGAAGATTGCGTCGCTAACATTAACATGAGCATTTAACAAATGATTAAATAAATACTGTCCATTTTTAAAAATAACTAACATGATGATTTAACTTTCTGCGGTGAAATGAGTGTCGTGCGGAATATGAAATTTAAGATTACATTACTTTTTTATAATAATGAAATAAACGTTATAGTTTAACTTCTAAACGGGAAATAAAATGTATTAGCACACAACTGTTACAATTTAGTATGGAAACTGTGCTCCTTAATACAGGGTGTCCAGAAAAGGACTCCCTGATTTCAAAATTAAATATCTCGAAAACAAAGATCGATAGAGGAATTCAGTAAACGGTATGTTTATTGTGACAGCTGTAAGGAGTGTATACAGCAGTGTGAAATAATAGTTACAAAAGCTGCTAACAGATGTACGCTGTACAGCTCATATCAGCATACATAAGTGAAATAATCGTATGAAAACAATCTTTGCAAACAATCACATCACAATGTTTTCAAAATGTTCACCATTGGCACTACAGAGGTGGCGCAAACGAAGAATGAAATTCGCCATCACATTTCGTAGTGTGTCGACCGAAATGGATTCACATGCCGCATAGATCGTCGATTCCAGCTCGTCCAGCGTGGCGGGATGCTTCGGGTAGACCATGTCTTTCACTGTGCCCCACAAAAAAAAAGTCACAGGGAGTCACATCCGGCGAATATGGAGGCCAATCCATGCCTGCACCAGTAAATTCGGGATATCCCAACGCAATGACTCGATTCCCGAAGTATTCCTCAAACTGCTGTATACACTTCTTACAGCTGTCACGATAAACATACCGTTTACTGCATTCCTCTATCGATCTTTGTTTTCGGGATATTTAATTTTGAAATCAGGGAGTCCTTTTCTGGACACCCTGTATCTATTTCACTGTGAGAAAACAATTTGTGACGAAATTTGGACTATTACAAAAACGTGTGGGACACAGAGGAGGATTTCATGACGATATCACAAGCATTGGCTTAACTCATGGGAAAGGAAGCGATCTTCAGTACGAAAACTCGTTGCGATACAGCGACCGAGTGTTTACACATATTTAATGACTGGAATGACTGTTTGTCAAGATCGTTTAACCCACATTTATTGGCTAGGAGAGCGATGTGTGAAGTCGCCAGCCGTGATTGCCGCTGGTCGATCCATTTCCGGCGATACATCATTCAGGAGGGAAGCGATATTCGCAGAGAGCCCGCCTTCCCGTATTCCCTTTGAAGTGGACACTCATTCACATGTAATGATGTTGACAAGCGGCCACTAGCTGGCAGCACCGAGCCAACAGAGCAGGAATCGGAACTGAAGCGAAGCCACTTACATCCCCAGCGTCTCTGCTAATTCTCTTCAAACCTCATTTAAACTTTTCGCGTGATTTCATCGGCTACTATGTTCCTCCGCCGCTAAGAGATTAGAAACTTGAACCAAGCTCGCTTTATTGGGCAGAAGTAACTTGTTAAAGGTGTGCCTTCTTTCTTCTACTAACGGCAGCAACGTTTAAGCCAACTGTCTTCAACAAGCTGGGTAAAAATTTCGACACGCGATACCTACGAGGTGCATTCAAGTTCTAAGGCCTCCGATTTTTTTTGTCCAGACTGGAAAAAATATAAACATGCGCATTGTTTTAAAATGAGTGTGCACTTATTGTTAATATGTGACAAATATGGCAGCACTGTACGACAGATGGAACTCTAGCGGCAGCGTCGAGAATGAGAACTGTTTTAGATACTTAAAATGGCAACATTTTCCTTACTTGAACAGCGTGCAATCATTCGTTTTCTGAATTTGCGTGGTGTGACACCAACTGAAATTCATCGACGGTTGAAGGAGACATGTGGTGATGGAGTTATGGATGTGTCGAAAGTGCGTTCGTGGGTGCGACAGTTTAATGAAGGCAGAATATCATGTGACAACAAACCAAAACAACCTCGGCCTCGCACAAGCCGGTCTGACGACATGATCCAGCAAGTGGAGAGACTTGTTTTGGGGGATCGCCGAATGACTGTTGAACAGATCGCCTCCAGTGTTAGCATTTCCGTGGGTTCCGTGCACACAATCCTGCATGACGACCTGAAAATGCGAAAAGAGTCCTCCAGGTGGGTGCCACGAATGCTGACGGACCACAACGCACGCGCACATCGGGCTAACGATACGCAACAGTTTCTTCGTGAAAACAACTTTGAAGTGATTTGTCATGCTCCCTACTCACCTGACCTGGCTCCTAGTGACTTTTGGCTGTTTCCAACAATGAAAGACACTCTCCGTGGTCGCACATTCGCCAGCCGTGCTGCTATTCCTTCAGCGATTTTTCAGTAGTCAAAACAGACTCCTAAAGAAGCCTTCGCCACGGCCATGGAATCATGGCGTCGACGTTGTGAAAAATGTGTAGGTCTGCAGGGAGATTACGTCAAGAAGTAACACCAGTTTCATAGTTTTCGGGTGAGTAGTTAGTTAGAAAAAAAATCGGAGGCCTTAGAACTTGAATGCACCTCGTATTTCATAAATGACTTAAACAAATGCCGAAATAGATCCTTTTGTAATTATTATGGCCAATTTCCTTCTCGTATATTGTTAATACTCTTTTACAGGCTATAAAATGTCTCGAACAAAACGTTAAGAATTAGTAATATAAATTAATTACTTACTAATTAAGAGAGATTCTTTGCTGATATGTATGTAAAAATTCATTTCTTCCGGGCTTTACGTCTCGTCGATGTTGAGATCATTAGAGACAGCCGAGGAGTTGAGACATGGAATTGGCAATAACCATTTTGAGGGACCCGTCCCGGAATTGTCCTCCAGTAATTTTGTGAAAGCGTGGAAAACAGAAATCTGGATGACCGAAAGGGTTTTGAAAACGCGTTCTCCCGAATGCCAAACCCAAGCGTTACCGCTTACTCCTCGTGCTCGGTAATAATATTCCAAATGATTATGCACAACAATTTACATATATAAATATCGTTATCATTCAATTCAATTCAATAACCATCAGCAATTACAAACAGATGTATGAATAAAGAACGCCCGGAAAAGATATTAAAACACGGGAAACTAAATGACAAGAGTGGTGAGCTTGTAAGGTCCTCTCTTCCTGTATTTAGGTTTAGGTATATGTAATCTGCCCGTCTTCAAGCCGTAATCTAAGCTGCAGAAGCCGGCAAATTATTTCAATTCACAGTTCAGAAACAAATAAATAATAAATATCTAGACAACGAATTCTTTGAAGTAACACTCGAAAACACTTTTTATTTATATTCACAAGGGTCAAAACACACTTCTTACATTCCTTTTATTCAACGACTTGCCAGATATATTTTATATTCTCATCCATACCCTCGCCATATTTTCATTGTCTTCTCGTCCAAAGATATACATTATCATAGATAACCATTGTCCATAGATATTCTGGCACTTTAATATACGTTTATCTTTATCATTTTTTCATAACAATTTTACACATTTGTATACACAACACAAGCAAGACTAATATTTAATTAACTTTTAACAAAAAATATTCACAAAAATTAAAGTGTAAGGGACTTTGTCACCTTACAAGCTACATGTCTGCCTGAAGACGAAAATTTTCAACCGTTTATCAACTTTACCTCGCACATCTGGGCCTTAAAAATTGAACATGAAAACAATCAACAGAGACCGATTGAAACAAGCATGCTGAATGCGAGTCGTAGAGTTCCTCTATCAGAACAATAAACAGCTTTATAAGATGTTCAGGTCACTGAAATGTAAGAGGGTAGAACATGGCATAGGTCTCTGGTCTGTCTACATTTTTATAATATTTCCATCTTCCCTTTCGTCTGTTTCCTTCCATAGGTTTCTACATTTTGATTAATTTTATCCATCAGCAGTTAGACATTGGAACACAGAAAAGTGTTCAAGCGAGGGATAATTTATGAATAAGCTGTTTGTAATCAGAAAAGTTCATTGAAATAACGCTGATGCTGTGTCTTAATTTCTACTGTTTTTAACCCTGCACTGGTCGCGTGGATTACATATGTAGTCCACTCAAGCCATTTCTAATGGGACTTTTCAGAGCGCGACTACTGCAGGGTTAAACTACCAAAATAAATTAACACGGTACACGTCAGTTAATCATTACAAGCCGTATATTCTTATTTGGATTAGTTTTGACATTCTCATAATCGATAAAAACTTTGACCTAGGAAAGTAAGTTGAAAATCGGTCATATTTGTAGGCTCTCTCTAAGCAAAGGTCTCGATTCGAATCCGCCTATCAAACAACGAGTCTGGTAGGTGAATAGTCGTAGGTGAACGTTTGGACCTGGCGTTTCGAAGCATGAAGACTTGATCTCCGATACAACTTCGTGGTTTACCGAGATTTCTGGTTGGTTCACTCGTGTAAGTCACGATCGATCTCCTACGTACTTCTTGAGCACATTACTCTCCCAGCTGTATTCAGCTTGTAACATAACAGTAGCATTCCGCCTATCCGCAAGTAGTGCCGAGATGAGCGCATGAGTACATTGTTTCAAGTCAGTCGTAGCCGAACCATGGTAGCGGACGGCTCGCGTCGTGTATTGTGCTAGACGCTATTTCAACAGTGCGGTGTAGTAAGCATCGTGAAGAAGACTGAATGTATATAGACAGAACAATGTGTGTTTTACAGAAAGTTGAACAGTGTGTAATAATATAGTAGAACAGTGAAATGTGACGTCGGAAGTAGTTTGGTGTAAAACAGATTTTAATTATCAATTTCCTTTTGTCAAAAGAATCTAGCAATCTACGGTTGTCGAAGTCTCGATAGATTTAACATCTAAATTTTGGTAGTGGCCAACCGGTTCGACGTTGTACGTTATTTCAATAAATAACTTAACTTCATTAACTTATACCTGAAGACTTTTCTTAGTTAATTATCCACCTCTGGTTGAGGACGCTACCTGGCGACCCACGGTGGCTACGAATGAATTAAAATTCAATTAACCGGCTTCTAGTGCTGTGTATTAATAATCTGAGAACTTTAGTAAGCACGAAGTTCGGTCTTGCGGTAATCAAGAACAATCTATACATCATATATTATTCCCCATTAACCCAAACAGTTGTCTTACAAGCTTCAATCGGAATTGAAGTTTGTTTGTAGCTTTTTATACTTTGAGGTGTCACGTCTGGTTCACTTAAACAACTGCGATAATGAACTCCATTTCGTTACAATGCATTATTGATTTTTACTTTGTTAACTAGTGTTGTTTCTACTAAATAATTCATATATTCTTTCACTGCCACCTGCGTGATATTTAATATGATTAAACAGAATTCAGACATTTACCGTAAGATGAAAAACGTATTACATTACTCTTGTGGTACCTTACAGCATGCTTCAGTCGCATTATACCCCTATTATAGCACTTCCACATTTTTATAATGTTCCAGTTTCTGTGAAGTGAACAGTGTAAGGAGAATTAGACAATGTATAACGTCGATATACCTTCACTTGACCATTTAAATGAGTTTTTCAATACAATATATATTATTATTATTTTTTGCTGTCGTCAGTCTTTCAAATGGTTTGATACAATCCTCCATCCCTTCCTATCCTATGCTAACCTCTTCATTTCTACATACCCCTTACAGCCCAACTCCTCAATTATCTGCATCATATATTATAATCTCTGTCTACCTCTACAGTTCTTACCTTCGACTGTTCCCTCCACTAACAAATTAACCAATCCTGCATGTCTCAAAATATGACCTACCAGCCTGTCTCTTCTTTCTGTAAGCTTCTTCCACAAACTTCTTTTCTCACCCATTATTTCCAAAACTCGTTCATTTCTTACTTTGTCTGTCCACTTAATTTTCAGCATTCTTCTATAGCACCACATTTCAAATGCTTCAATTTTCTTTATTTCCGGTATTCCCAAAGTCCATATTTCGCTACCATATAGTGCTGTGATCCACACAAAGAGTTTTAAAAAGTTCTTTCTAATTCCTAGATCAATATTTGAAACTAACAGATTCCTCTTTTTCATGAAGGCTCTTTTTGCTAGCGCTATTCTGCTTTTAACATCATTCCTGCTTCGGCCATCGGTTGTAATTTTACTTCCCAAGTAACAGAATTCGCTTACTTCTCCTATTGCATTCGATCCTATTTTTATATTTAATCTACTAGTATTGGTATCATTTCTGCTACATTTCAATACGATATAATTACAATGGTTTTAATTAACTCTCTACATTGCAGGTCAAGTAATAATGTTATCTTTATCACAGGAAAATTTCTTATCGTAGCAGCCTGCAAAATAACTTCAAATACAAAGCTGAGCTTTTTGTTCCTTACACAAGGAAATTCTGAACCTAGGGAAATCGTTTCTTTTGCGGATACTGAAACTTCTAAAGCCTTTGATGTATGATATACTCCAACTTGGAAAGCTTGGCGGTGGGATTCACAAAGCGTTTTTTTCCGCTTACTTCTTTCACTGTCTTCGTCGGAAACGGTGAAATCTCAGGAATAAAGCAGAAATTCGAACTATCCTTCATATTTCCGTTTATGCCTCAGGCGACGGCTTTAAGAGAAGCGAATAAAGGAAAAACATAAATATGTATTTTTTTGTTCCGGAAACAACCGGCGTCTCCGGAATGAAATCGTTGCAAATCTCTACTCAATCGTATTCCAATGGTTAGAGACTTATTATTACGAGTCTCTGCATTTCATGCGTGTATAACCACCACCCAAGTAAGAACCCTTTATGGTGCAACTATTACACCTGCCGCTTTTCCATCCCTTGCTGTTTCCATATGTGATAATACACAAAACGTGTTTCATTGCGAAAAAATATTGTAACGGCTTTCAATTACAGTTTTTACTCAAAGTTTCATTTTTGAACATGTAACTTATTTTCCTTAGGATGCTTGTTTAGTCTCGCCAGCTTTCTGTATGACGCGTGCGAAACTTCTGAGACATCCAACACACATTAATGGAAGTTAATATTTGCCTGTTGATAGCTGGTCGAAACGAACTCAAGCGTAATTAATAATGACGCAAGCAACTTGCAGTTTTTAAATTAACATTTTTTGTTCATTTTTTGTTTGTTGTAAACAATTTTATTTCAAAATTCATTATGGAGTGTCCAAATAATCTTCAGGCTGGAGTTATTAAACATAACTTACAAACTAACAACAAATAGATTTTTTGGAGTAACAACAATAGATTCTTGCAATGAAAGGTCTACCTCTTCTTCATGTTTATGTACCCTGTTTGCACGCATATGGCGCTGTTGCTTGAAGTATTCTCGATAGAAGAAGACATCCACGGCTCGCCTCGCATTCGGGAGGACGGCGGTTCGAATCCCCGTCCGGGCATCAAGATTTGGGTTTTCCATGGTTTCCCCAAATCACTCCAGGCAAATGCCAGGATGCTTCCTTCAAAAGGCCATGGCCGAATTCCTTCCCATTCCTTGCCCCCATCCTTTCCCGTCTCTAAAGACCTCAATGTTAAAAAGAGACGTAAAGCAGTTACAAAAAAAAAAAAAAAAAAAAAAAAAAAAAAAAAAAAAAGACATCCACGGCATGCCAACGGCCTCATCAAGAAATGTCGTAGAAGCGGGAAATGAGGGAAATGATCCAAGACAACATTTTGTTTTTATTGTTGGTAAACGTTTCGAAAGGTAGAGGTATCGGAAATGATAAAGGACATTGGGGGGGGGGGAGGCAACGGAAAGCGACTGCATTAAAGATCCATTTAGTCCAAAATGAATGAAGGCTTCTATCACATTAGCAGAGACTGATTACCCAAATAAACATCAAAAGTACCTGCCTATTAAAGAGTGTCATAAAAAGACTCCAAAAATAAGTTTCGTAACTTCGATTGCAGGCTAAGCTGTCCGTCCAGCCAAGACAGAGGCGAAACATGAAGCACTCTTACCCGTTGAGTTAACTAGCAGTTTGTGAAAAAGATAATCTTCTAGTTTTAGAATATAAAATTACCTTCAAATTTCGGAATCGTTATTTACACTAATACAATACGCACGCTGCAACGACTATTTTCGAGCTTTAAATTACTAGATTGCTCAGCATTAGATGATTTAATGGAAACATTGCTGTCTAGGCGCGGGTTTCCTGCAGTTCGCAAGCGATTACTTATTGTCGTTCTTGTAGGTATATTTGACTTTTTGTGTGAATTTGAATTTGTTTCATCCAAAGTTTTTTTATTTATCCAATAACTCACCACCGATACGAGATTATAGGGCAGTTAATTCACTTCTGCATTCAGAAGAACTTTATCCTAATCGTTTTTAAAATACAGACTGTATTAAGAAAATTTGGTTCAGATCTGTGCCATACGATACAGAAATGATGCTGCTACTCTCGATTATACAGGGTGGGGCATTTAATATGTTTTCTGGAAATATTTCGGAAAGAAAGCATTTTAACAAACAATAACCTATATAAAAAATAATCGTACAGTAGGGGGCTACAATTATGTGATATTGTTTTTTTCACAGGTGGCGCTGTTGTCGTTACAACAAGGTCTACTTAATTCTTTTAAATGGGAACCCCTATTTTTTTTTTCAAGATTCCGATTCCTCCTGAAAAAATAATAATAGTTTGCTTAACTCACTTTTCTGTTAGCCTCACAGATGGCGCTGTAATCGCGAAAAATGAATATTCGCGTTTTTTGTGTATAATTTTAATTATTGTTTAAATAATTACATGCAATTTTCATTCTGTAAACATGGAAGGTAATTTTGAAGGATAATGACGAAATTAATTTTTTAAATGCTTTTTCTTACTTATTTGCAGCCATGTTTACAGCAGGTGCTCATAAAGGTGACCATTTACTTCCAGACATTTTCTCACCCTTTGCAGAAATGATGCCTGAACAGCTCGAAGTGTGTCAGAAAATGTCTGGAAGTAAATGGTCACCTTTTTGAGCACCTGCTATAGACATGGCTGCAAATAAGTAAGAAAAAGCATTTAAAAAATCAATTTCGTCATTATCCTTTAAAATTACCTTCCATGTTTACAGAATGAAAATTACATGTAATTATTTAAACAATAATTAAAATTATACACAAAAAACGCGAATATTCATTTTTCGCGATTACAGCGCCATCTGTGAGGCTAACAAAAAGTGAGTTAAGCAAACTATTATTATTTTTTCAGGAGGAATCGGAATCTTGAAAAAAAAAAATAGGGGTTCCCATTTAAAAGAATTAAGTAGACCTTGTTGTAACGACAACAGCGCCACCTGTGAAAAAAACAATATCACATAATTGTAGCCCCCTACTGTACGATTATTTTTTATATAGGTTATTGTTTGTTAAAATGCTTTCTTTCCGAAATATTTCCAGAAAACATATTAAATGCCCCACCCTGTATATCTTCATGACATTATATCTTTGTTCCTTTGTCGGGTCGGCATCTGATATGCGGGACAATACATTTTGTCATTCATAACCAATGATATTACAAACCCAAATTATCGCACCCGGTGCTAAACACAAATACACATTCGTTCGCGCTAAGTAAGTAAGTTGAATATTACTGTTATTGATTACTATGTTTGTCCGAACATTGTTTCCGAAACATCGTATACCAATTACACTGATACCAATCCTTCCTTTTATTCAAACGCAGATTAGTATTCTTTTAGTTTTATTAGTTTCCAAATTCCAACAATAAAATAGTTCACAGAGTAAAATGGGCTACGAAGAAGAAACTCTTGCAGCATGGACATAAAGATGCAAAGTTTTTGTAAATAACATATTGTTTTAACAGAGGACATCCAGCCAAATAGCTGTCTTTGCTACTGACCTTGACTAGTAATCATTGTAAATGTCATTTTCGTTCTTAATATTACGGCTCTTCATAGCCCAATTAAGGCTGAAGCGTGCGGGAGTTTACGCAGTAAAAGGCGTTAGCGAATGTGCATTCTACGATCTAAACATAATTCTGCACATTGCACGTAAACTTATTCTAAAAACAAATTTTAGATAATACTTTCTTCTTAAGAACTTTTCGTTATGTATATGTCATAAGTTACATGGAATGAAAATACGCCCATTTTTCCACATCACTTTGTGGCTCACCCTATATGTATTTATATAGGATCGTGCTATGCCTATTGAAAGAGTGTGCCAGGATGACTGAAACGTGGGTTGTAAATGGTTAACCTACGATGCCCTATGACTTGCGCCGACTTTCTTCGTATCTTCTGCTCTTGACTTCTTTTCTCTTGAGCCTATCCTCTTCTTCTCTTGCGCTAGTAAATAAACATGAGCATCGTAGGTAACTTGTAAATAGGAGAGGGAGCGGGCAGCTACGAGCTACTTGAAATAAAACAATGTCTCTGGAAACCCCATTTAATTGCACTGGACCTTAATCAACTACAGTCGATGTCGTACAAATTCAGAGGTATCCCGTAACCCGTAATACTGACCCTAGGGATGAAACTTAGCCCTACAGTTCACAACTAACAGAGAATGGTGAGGTTGATGAAGCGAATATCTATCTCCGAGGCCTAGATGTTATCTTGTAGATCGTCAGTCAAGAAGTGAGAGTGATCAATGTATTCTAGCTTGCTGGAAAAGTATTGGCTTGCATGCTCAGCACTGCACGTGTAGCTTGCAACCCGAACTGTCGATCGGCAGAAAGTCGAACAACAGGACGTGCTTACTCGACGTCTGGCTGCAGTGAAACTTAGATAACTTACATGATTTCGATATTAAAATATTATAATAAATGACGTCTCGTCACAACTTGTTCTGTCCGTTATTATTAGTTTGAAAAAAATTAAATCGCAATTTCTTTAAGCAGCTATTGAATACATTAGAGTCAGTTGAAGTTGGAGTGAACTATTTCTATAGGATTATGTAGAATGGCGGAGATAGCATAAAAGTTCTCCAATAGAGATAGTGTAAATGGTAAAATCGAAGTAATAGAATCCGACAGTGCAGAGTGGCACAACAGCGTCCAGACGTCAGCCACAAGGCTGCCATCAGTCCGGCAGTCGCCATGATGGCGGAGGACTTACCGGGCAGTCGTATCGCAACTCGCGTCTGCCCGGCCATTCTTTCTGCCCTCGCCTTCTGGCTCGCTGCCAGCACGGTGTCCGCAAAAGTCTTTAAACCATACATCTCCTTCCCCGTTCTGCCGGTCACAGCGCTAGACCTGCACAGAAATACTTGCTTTCTCTTGAACGTATCGTTACGTAAGAAACTCATAATCTAGTAGTTATCGCAGCCCTTTATCAACGAGCTAAACGGAAGACACAATATATACTCGGTTCCATATCCTCAAATCTTATATACTATGGAATCTCCAACTATCAGAGGTTCACTTGCCTGGCCACGATTGAATCAAATTTTCCGTCACTCGAACTTAGGAAATTTTATTTTGGTCCTAAAACGTAACTCGTTTGCCATTAGTATAATCTTTAATAGAATTTTAATGTGTGACATGACGATATTTCGGTTGCCAGGCGACATATCGTCATACAATGACTTGACAGAAAGTCCTGTAAATATACAACATCTATAACTGACAAAACCTCATCCGAAACAGACAAGCAGAAAAACTAATTTAGTAACCTTACTAATACGCCACTTTACCTACGCAAACAAACAAACAAATTTATAAAACACTAGCTGACCGGGCAATGCTTCGCTATTGCTAATGTTGAGAACACATATAGATTAGATGAATGCATTTGACAGCTTGTATAAATTTTAATTACTCTTTCATTCAGTTTCAAGTTTATTGCAATGGTCTGGATATGCAATATTTTTGGTGATTCCAATCAGCATATACACAAAAATTTCAGTTTGTTTCGGAGAAATATGCTAAACAGAGAAAAGTTGCATGTGTAAATCAGTCTTAAGAGGGGTGAAACGGGAGAGCAGGTAAAGTTTTGTAAACTAAATAAAAAGACCATTTTCACTTATTTTAAAGCATATTCGTGCAAACTTCATTCGATATCAAATAAAAACTGTAGATTTGTGTGTTGTCACAAAAAAATCAAAATAATTTTTAAAATTCAAGTTCGAATTTCTTAGTCACCAATTATCCGATCGTAATCTGTAAAGTGCTATTCAACAGGAAATAATGTGTTCTTAAACAATGTTGCTATCTATTGTGTCTAATTTCCCCAGTGTGGGATTTTTTAATTTATTTGTCGTAATAGGAAAGAGGAGGCTGGTTTTGGGGTGGAAAAGAAAAGAGAGACTGGAGTTTTTTTTTTTTTTAAAAAAAACTAATATCTACAATATTTTTTTTAAAAGTATAAATGTGCAAATTTCCATCAAAATCGGTTAAATTGTGCTGTTTTGTGTAAAAATTAGGGGCTGGGAAGGGGGAGAGGGATTTTTTTTAAAAAAAAAAAAGAAACAAAACTAATGTGTAAAGCATTTTTATCTTATTTTTAAAGTATACATGTGCAAAGTTCCTTCGAAATAAGTTAAAAGGTGTCAGTTTGTGTAAAGATTAAGGGGTGGGAAGGGGGAGAGAGGATGCATTTTTGAAAACCATATGTAGGCAGTATTATTCTGTTTGTTTTAAAGTATATGTGTGCAAATTTACATCAAAATCAGATGAAATCTATAGGTTTTTTAAGTTATGGGGTGTTATGGGGAAGAGGAGATGGTATTTGGAAAGTTTAATTCTTAGGAACCCTCCCGGACGCACACTTGTCAACTCACCAAAGTTTTACCGTAATCGGATGGACGGTTTAGTAGCGCATAGAGGAGATAGAAAGAAAAGTACATTCATTAAGGGGGTGGGAAGGGGGAGAGGGGCTTTGTTTTTTGAAACCATATGTAGGTAGTTTTTTTCTGTTTGTTTTAAATAAATGTGTTCACATTTCGGTACTAATCGGATAAAATCTGTAGGTTTTTTTTTCAATTATGATGTGTTATGGAGAAGAGGGGGTGGATTTTTTTAATTTTATTTCTTAGGAACCACCCCCGACGCGCACTCGACAACTCACCAAAGTTTCCCCGTAATCGGACTAACGGTTTAGGTGCGCATAGAGGACAAACAGACAGACATTGATTTTTATATAATACCTGTAGATTTAGAAGCATGGTTTTAACAGCAGTTAATGTTTCACAAATCGTGTTTAGTAACTGTTAAGAGAAATTGAACCCCTCGCTATATTGTAAAATTTACATTTTCTGAGAAATTATTTATAGAGAAGGATTATAAATTTTAATGCAGGCGTAAACTAAAACTACGGATTTTAATATAGAAGCATATTACATTGTGTTGGCCCTAATCATTAAGCACTAATTTTGTAATTTATGGCATGAGGATATTCTCAAAAAACTTTCCACTTTTCATTCAATACAAAATAATTAACAAATTCTGAACCATACAACACCACTAGCAAAAAAGTATTGACCACCTACCGAGGCGTATTGTCCTCCTTCCTTTTCATCATCCAACGGAAGCTCGGGAACATTCATTTTTCGAAGTATTTACACCAGTTCACCAGTTGACAGATGAACATTTGTATAATTTTCTTATGGTGAGAACTCACAGAGAAACATTATTTTTATTATTATTAATTAACACCCCTAAGCGTGTATAGCAGCTTGTATGAATATGCATTTAAATTAATTTTCACTTACCTGCCAACAGATGGCAAAATTGTCATCTAATAAGCGGTGACAGAGTTATTAGTTCCTGTAAGCTATAACTGATTGGAATTTCGATACAATTAATAACGGCGAACTAAGGACGAAAACTGCTTTTACCTTTGTTTACGTACCTTAAACCTTCATTCAACCTACAATTGTTTTACTCTCATCTATCAGAAATGATAATATTGGAACAATCATTGCAAATATTGTTTACAGAGAAGCTGAAGATTGTCTTTTATTTGTCCCCAGAAACATTGAAAGATCATGAAACAACTGACGTGCATAAGGATGTTTTAGCATTTACTGACAGCTTAACAATATAAGGAAGATAACCAAGAGAAAGGAAAAACGTAGATTGCTTTATGGTGATGCCTGCTTATCCAACATGTCTTTGATACTTCATTAGTGAATTAAATAAAAAATCTGAAATTTCATGGCGACGAAGTTGAGGCCAAACCCGGTGAGTTATACGAAATTTTATTATATTTCGCTGAAAAAAAAAAGTCTCCAGAAGTACTACGCTACAAAAACAATAACCCCTGTTGTGGACTTGAGAGTTAAATTGTAACAAGCTATTATGGCATATTTTTCCTAGCACAAAATAAGCCATTTATCCAGCCGTGCCAACCTCAAAGAGATACATTTTACTGTAATAACTATGGTAATTACTACGCTTCCATCTATGGTTCTTTGGTATGTTATCATCCACCAGCAACTAGATGCTCTTGCTCGTTCGAGTGCAAAACGATAACAGGGAGGATATTGGAATATCGGAAGATTTAATGAATCGTGTTACACTTTACGTGATACAGAGGACCATTAGGGATGAAAATCGATACGATGGGCATCACGAGAGCAGGGGTTAAACGATTTTGTGTTAGTGTCGATGCCGTCTTTCCCAATGCGCTAGTTGGTTGAACAACATCGAAAATAAGTTCAAAGAAACGGAAAATAATTTATGAAAAATACTCAAACCTCCTTAAAATTTGATCCAATTTCAGCACATTACACCGATTAAACGGCGGCTGCGTAGCCCAGGAGGTAGAGCGCCTGACTGCATCACGGAGGAGCGGGGTTCGATCCCCGACGGAGCCGAGGATTTTTCCTGATGAGTACCGTGGAGGAAGCTCCACGGGAATGTAAGGAATGGCCGTAGTGTGGCGCTGACCCTGTCACGTCTATTCAAGTGCGAAGGCTGTAACGGGAGTTCAGAGCTCTACCTCCGTGAATCCTACACGAAGTCTCAGGAGCCGTCAGAACCCCGTGACCTGAACCTTACATCGAAGAAAAGGACCAACACGTTATTAAGAAGGAAACTAAGTTTCATATCTGTTTCTGAAACGACGTTAGTTCCGCAGTTCATTATTTTGCACTCGCTCGGAAAAAAAACGTCATTTTTGTTTTTCAAAATAGGTATTCTTTAATTACGAATGTCATAACAATACACAGTAGTATTTCAAGGCTACACTTTAAGTAAAATTGAAGGGCAGTTTATTTGCGTATTTTTAAATCATAATTTTCGAAATATCCATTTTTTCGTAATTATGTCATAGCGAGAAATAAAAATCCGGCTCAATGTTTCCAACCATGGAACAATATTACGACAGAAATTAATACAAGAGGATAGCAGTTGCGTTGTACGTTAAATCACTTCTAAACATCGAAATGTTTATGACTTCAGCATTTAGTATAACCCTTGTATGTTTCTATTAATACGGTATTTCTGTTGACAATTTTTCGTTCCATTTATAACTTACGATATCAGGTCTACTTACTTTCCGTATCCGGAAGCATCCTGTCATAATTATCAGTGTTCTGCTACACTGATAGCGCCGTGATTTTCGAGAAGCAGATAACGAAGAGTACATGGCTTGGTAATACTAACTAGTACTTGTAACGTCATATGTGGTTGGTTGGGGCTTTAGATTAATTAAAGTTCGTCGATGCAGCAGTGAAGCTATACTGATTAACACAATGTACAATGTTTTTCTCCACTACTTATAATTAAAACGTTCGGTTTGCCATTTTTTGCTAATTAGATAAACTAATTGAATTGCAGTCACAGAAAATAAGCAAGAAACTACTGAGAAATACACCCACGTTTCAGCTTTCACAGTTCACTCAAATTTATTCATCTGAAACTACAAAATCTCTAAGCAAGCCAGCAGACACTAAAAACTAATCTTCTTCACCAAAGAATGCAGATTCGGGGATAATTAAAGTTGGAAACATTTAGTACAAGCCCCGTAATTAATTATTACACAATCGACATGGTCCAACTCAGCAGCGGTTCACCATACCCAGTTTATGTGAAACCATTTCACTCAGAACAACCTTCAAAGTCCACAAAATGCCTCAGCAATGTCCACACAGTGTTTTATACCTCGGAACATCGGTTAAGCTGTACACACACGCACGCAGCCGCAGCTAGTTAACTCCCGCTGGCTGTTACTTACTCGACCGTCGACATTACAAGACTGTTCCAAAGCACGCTAGACAATCGCTCAACTCCAAAGACATTATATCTACCTCTCAGATCACAATCTACACTAAATATATACCCGTAATTTCCATGGTTATGTTACACTCCCTCCCTAATAACTTGTGATAATTGATCTGGTTTCAAATAAACTTGATCAATTATCAGAAAAAAACTGTTATGTCACATACTTTTCACGTCTATTCAGACGATATTTACAAGATGTGTCCCGATCGAAATTATATGCGATTTACTACTATCTTTCATACTTAGCCGAATAGAATAGAGCGAAATATCACTTTCTCTTAATCTTCGTTACAAGATGTTTAGTGTATAACATGTTTATCTGCATTAGTAAGAAATCAAACGCAAAAAAATCTTGATTAGAATAATATCGGAAAGTGATTCTGTCACTGAAAATTTTTCGATATTTTTTAACTTATTTAAGTTAATGCACAACATGATATAAATTACTGAAACACATCAGATCGGTTATATCTCACACGATTAAAATGAAAGTATTTAAATATCATAAACACATATTAAAACGAATTATTTATAACTTATCCGTTACCATTGCTATAGTGATTTTAATTCAAATAGTTCCAGAAATAATTAGTTACGCGCGAGTGCACATACACACACAACAGACAGTGCGAGAGCCAGAGAGATACAAATCCAGAAGATAGACAAAACCGATTCAAGGGACAACAAATATTAGAAATGTCGACATATTCACTAGTTTTTTTATCATTGTATACGAAAGGTTGATGACATTAACAAGTAAGATAAAAGTAATGAATAGTTACAGTAGGAAAAGGAGTCATTTCTTCCCATATTGTTCCGATGCTTGCTCAACAAAACTAGTCATACATCTAAGGAAATCAAGCCTTAATCTAGCGCTGCGATATACAGGGTGTTACAAAAACGTACGGCCAAACTTTCAGGAAACATTCCTCACACACAAACAGAGAAAATATGTAATGTGGACATGTGTCCGGAAACGCTTACTTTCCATGTTAGAGCTCATTTTATTACTTCTCTTCAAATCACATTAAACATGGAATGGAAACACACAGCAACAGAACGTACCAGCGTGACTTCAAACACTTTGTTACAGGAAATGTTTAAAATGTCCTCCGTTAGCGAGGATACACGCATCCACCCTCCGTCGCATGGAATCCCTGATGCGCTGATGCAGCCCTGGAAAATGGCGTATGGTATCACAGCCGTCCACAATATGAGCTCTAACATGGAAAGTAAGCGTTTCCGGACACATGTCCACATAACATATTTTCTTTGTTTGTGTGTGAGGAATGTTTCCTGAAAGTTTGGCCGTAGCTTTTTGTAACACCCTGTATACTGCCATTTCTATTATTAAAAGACTTCCCATCTGATGGTTTTGTACAGTGTGATCATACGGTGAATGGGTATTGCTTTTTGAATGCAAATGAAGACAGTAAATTCAGATGGGCAGATGGTAGGTACAAGTTACCTCCCACCATCTTAGAATTTATATTGAAAATTCGTCTGATTCTAAATTAGGCTTGTAGTAAAGCGCCACCAAACAATAGGAGGCATCTTAACTAGCAATAACAGATGTAATAGTTGGTCGCGGGAAGCTTGGTGCGAGGCGTGGAGTCACCGGAGGAGCGTGGTTTCGCCTTTAAGACTCCGAGCCAGGCCTTCTCTCGCCAGTTCGCCTTTAAGGCATTTCATTAAGGCTCAACCCACTGCACTTCCATGCCCTATAATTAGGTGCTCGGCCATTCCTTGTTCTGCGGTATCTCCTACAGATGCCACCAACTTCTGTGGATGCCATTCTTCCTAAAATGATTGTAGGTTTTTTATTGACTCCCAGTGTTCCCATAACTCATTCCTCCTTACGTACAAAGTAGTTCTACCTTCTTCACTTACCTGTTATTGAAGCAGCCATTGCACAATCGTTTGCTTCTAAACTACTTAGAAACTCTACATTCCGGTTTCTAATACTCTGACACCGTAAAGGAATAACTTACATAAACAAATTGTTGCTCCCAAAACTAAATAATCTAACGTTACGTCGTGTAACGGAAACAGTGCAGCCATCATTCTGGAATTGAAATGGCGCAATGATTCCAGGTTCAAATACCTGACCTACCCTATCTGCCACCCTAATTATATTTATTCAATGATTTATATTAACGAGTTAGGTTAAAAACGGAATGTGCTCCAATTTCTGCCTCAAAAATTACACTTTATTCAAACACAACAAAGTTTACACTATTCAACTGAAAAATTGTAACACTAAGGTCTCAGTTACTTTGTAAGTAACACAAAAACCAAGGGAAAAACCGCCTCTTGTATTTACTTCCCATCATACCTCTATTGCAATGTTTTACGTAATATTCAGCAAAACATAAAATGAAGAACTGAATAGGCTAAAATGATTGCATCAAAATGTGAATATTGTAATACAAACCATTGAAATCACATCACAGCTATCTGCATTCTGTGGAAGGATCCAGGTGATCAAACTAAATTATATTTATAAATTCCTTAAATTGTTTCTGTTGGATGTAACAAGAAATTCGATGAGAGTCTTGCTCTAACCTATGAAATTGTTATTGGCAGTTAAACTTCTAAGCTTTTTACATACCGTGAGAATAACATTTTCCAAACTAAATAACACATATCATATACATCCTGAAATCAAATGTATCCCTTTCTTTTAAAATTAACAGAAAAAATGGTTTATACATGGTTTTTAAATCGTGTTATATACGAACTGTGAAATATCCTATAAAAATTTAATCCACAATAATAACTATAGAACTGCCTAGATGTTACCAAATAATAATATGTAAAATCAAAATGGTTCAATAAATGAAAGTTTTGATAGAAAAGCGGATAGAGATCGATACACAAATAATCCGTCTGCTGTTTTTAACAAAAGGTTTCGCCGTGTAAATTATCGTATATCTTTCAACATCTTGGTAAGTAAATCGGTATTACTGGAGAACGCGATACCACTAGACCTACTTTCCACCTCGCTAAACCATGACGTCATAACATGGCGCCTATGACGTAAACACCAGCCCGCTAAGCAACAAATTTAACTAACAGGACCGCACGGGAATTAGGGGAACAAGAACAGTAACTACTCAAAACACAGTTTACCAGTAACTGACAAATACTGGTATAGTCATCTCCAATAAACCCCATCCATCCAACTGTACAACACCATACCACCATATCGAAAACATGAATCACTAGTCAAAACACATTTAAAACTGATACCATGATAACAACATCTCCAATTAATGCCATCAGTCCAACTATACAACACGATATCACCATCTTCCCAAAACACCGACCATTATAAGCTAATTACATCACCTATAACGAACAGATAAAACAATCAAAATCAGAATATCCAATAAAACGAAAAAAAAGACAAAATGAAAAAAAAATCAACGAACTATTACAAAAAGTCTTCCACATATACCTTCAACACAAAAAACGCATACAACCACTACAAATTATACACCAAAATACTAATCTTCAACACACTTATAAACTGTCTTCCGCCGGAAAACTTATGTACCAACACAAACTCACGAAATAAAATGCCTCCCCAAACACCGACAAAGAAATACTCTAAACAACGAACAATATAACTTTTTAAACCAAACTGAAATATAGCGATAACAGTAGCCAAGTAACTATAAATCAAGGAAACAACCAAACAAAACTATAATTACCACACCACCTAACCGAGAATTTCTCATTAACCACCATAAACAACACAACACACAACACACTTACTTGAATGAAAGATGAACAAAATCACCTGCATATAATTCCCCACCGTCCTTCACTATAATTATAAACAACACACCAATAAACATTAACTGCAAATATAAACATTCACTAGATCCAGCTTAAACTGATAAACAGCTCCTCCTCAAAGACATGATGCAAAACCACTCACAAAAACTTCAATATCAACGCCAACAAATCAGAATACCACAAAACAAACATATGTCACAGTAACAAACCATCTACCTACATAACAGACCACACTCCATCACTGTATATCAGAGTAACACAAAGTAAACAACAGATCCGCAATCCGACCAATCCAAGGAAACGATCCGACATAACCACCACAATGTCAATCGATCATGATCGATACATACACTAACCAACCGACAAATTAAGCCACAAAAAACAATACCAAATATTTCATACAAAATTAAAATCTCCACCAAAATTCACACAAACCAATAACAACGCATTGCTCACACAAACATAACGATGAAAAATCCTATACACAATACCACTACTCCGCGCAGACACAATGTTATTGTATCGAAATCGTGATCCCCAGTATACCCAGTACATCTTCATACAAACTACCAGATATTTATAACAGTTACGAATGAATGCTATTTTAGTAAAAAATTTGTGCTAACTTATCAAGTAGTAAATAATTTGTTCAATAAACGATTTATTCTTGCTACTCTTTTATTCAGTATTGTGAGATCACACTCACAAAATCATTGTTATAAAAATAATTGTAAATAAAATAGGTTAAACAGACTTCACAGCATAAGTAGTTTGTTTAGACATGTGGGTAATTTTAAGTTTGTTTAATAATTTAGTTTGTTGTAGTTGGTACTACTGTTGTTGTTGGTGTAGTGGGAGTAAAGTTGTCAAGATGGCGAGAGAGGACTAAGAGAGAATGTATGAATAGGAGTGTGTTGGCACTGTATTGTAGTAGCGAGTGTTTGAAGTATAAAATAAAGTTTGGCATATGAATGAGAGTAATGATTGAATTATTTGACGATAATACCCGTTGCGCTAAAATGTATAACTTGTAAAGTGGATTGTTGACTAGTAGTAATAACATGCTAAGTGATATCGCTACCGCCAAAAGCAACATTAGGGCCATATGTTGCAAGGAGCGGGGTATCTACTTACTGCTGGTTAATATAAAAATTAGCAGTGGGACTTAGCAAATTGGCGACCCTGCCAGGATTCGAACCTGTAATCTATACACGCATAACTATGACGTAATAACGAAAATCGATATAAGAAGATACAACAATTTCAAAACTTATCTTTCAACAAATTGAATTTTCTAAGCTATTTGGTCTCACTTGATAATTTAGAAGTTGATACAGAGGCAACCGTTGTATGACATCAGTATCAGATAAACGATCTTTGGAAATTTCATGCTCATCTATTACAAATATTCTTTACAAGGAAAATTCTGTACCGATGACAAGATTTTAGAGAAAGTAAATGAATACAAACGTTTTGATTATACATTAACCGTTTTGTCATAACTAGATGATAAAAAATGATAAAATGATATAAATGTACGGGCATCTTGAACCTGATAACCGAAAATTCTTTAGTTCAAAGAAATAAACGCGCGTACTCACCCTCAGCTTTGCCACACCTCTGCCAAGCACTTAAAGCGAACTTGGACGGGGTGGAGTGGTCACTGGGTCAACACATCTACAGAATCCATGCCACAAAAATTCTCCAAGCTATGACGAACCGCAGATCGAAATGGAGGCGAATAAGACTTTTATTGACCGTAACAGTTCCGCTAGAACTGCAACATTCACATGGCGATACAATTGATCCTCTCTGCAACTCCGAATATACACAGTATACTGGTGAAAAGTCAACCCAACGCATTGATGAAAAAATTACGGTCTGTCAGTTATGTTCGTTTTCAGTTAGGGTATAGATAGCTGTCGTCTAAAAGAAGTAGCGTCGTAACAGCACTCTGGCGCATGTCCTTGATCTACCCTTGCGATGCAGTCTACTTGCAGGTAGCAGAGCGCGCACGCTACGTTGCAGGCAGAAGCCAGGGTCAGTTGGCGCACTGCGGCGGGCAGGCAGCCTACCTGCAAGGAGCGCAGTCACAGCCACTTGTCCCTACGTCAAGTTCGTTTGTTATCTCTCTACTAGCCCGTACCCGCGACTTCGTACGCGTGGATTAAGAATTTTTTTTGGCCAGAATTAAATATAGAAAGTTGCTAACGAAGGATTGGTCCCAAACAATATCGAGTCGGCATAATATGACAGGAAAGCTATCACTATATCATTGTACCATCGAACCTGCCTCTTGAAGAGAATCAATTTCCAACATATTTCTGTCACTATTCGATAAGATTTCAAAATTTCGTGACTACAACTGTTAATCACACTGGAAAAAATATCCTGTGCCCTTCATACAGCTTTCCTTACAAAATTCCATCACAACGATATAGCCATATAGTCGTCAAAACGTAACAAAAAGACAGAGACTTACTTCCGTATTTATATTAGTATTACTGTGGTTCACACTCACACACTGACTGCGAACAACACCTGAGGTATCATTATAACGTAAAAAAGTGTACACCTACAACATTGCAAGACTACCTACGATTTTCCTCGCATTGCACCAGTAACTTTCTAATATCTACAGTTTAACATTCAATCCGAATAACCTATGGCCCAGACCTGACTCTTACGATGAAAAACAATTTTTAAAAATCTTAGCCTCCACGGAGACCACGACGTTCGTAATCAAGCGCTTTAACCACTGAGCTGCCAGTCCACTACACGGAAACACGGTACGGAGACGACCATATCCAACGTGTCTGTCTATCGCCGTATTTCGAAGTTATGAGACAACATGTGTTATTTATACAGATAATTATTCAACCAAATGTAGACAGTATTTTTCTCCTTGTTTCAAAGGATAAGTGTGCAAAGTTTCATCGAGATCGGATGAAAACTGTGGATTTGTATGAAGAACAAACAAACAAACAAACAAACATACATTCATCTTTATATATAGAGATTGGTATCTACTGTATAATTTCCTAAGCTAACGCACTTGCTCACTCAACTCTATAACAACTGACAGGTCATGAGACGGCCTTCACTCGCAAATTAACAGCAACCAAAGATATTTTTGAAATTGGAGGTTTAAGTGCACAATTTAATAGCTAAGCAACTGCTATGAAACTAGTTGCCGGAATATATTCATTAACTTTACTTTTTGTAGCATTTCATTCTTAAAAAAATATGGAAAAACTTTAAGGCTGAATAAACGTGGAACTACGAGTACTTTTCAGTAACATGTCAGTAATGAAAGTAACATAAAAAATTTGCTCATGGTCACTGCTGTAACCACAAATGACAGTTGTCATTCCGGCCAAGGATAAATTTCAGTTTAATTAAAATTTTCGCTAATGTTGCTGCTTGATAAGGTTTATACATCACGCTTTATTTGCTTTTTATGTATTTTACTGACCGCGTTCATTAACGGTCTTCGTTCATTTTCGCTGTACGTGAGTTATTAGGTAATTTAAAATGGACGTCAGGCCAAATATGTTACCGAATCGGGTATTCCGGCAATTCATTTCTCCGGAATTGCTTAACTATTTAATAATCTGGATTCTGTATCAAATTCTCTAGCCATTACGGATACTATGACCAAATATCACATTATGTATGTTTTCCTAGCCTCAATCATAGCAATCGCACACTTCCATTCAACAGAAATTCTTAAATTTTGCGGAGTGAACTTTTAACGTCAAATACAAGTCAAGTTAGTATTTCAGCAAGTTCGAGTTTACGACCTTTGAAACAATTATTATATAGCGCGATCGTCTCTTTCCGTGTTTAATAACTACCTACTTCTATTAATACTTCTGAGTTCTTCAAGCTCATTTTTTTGGTAACTGTTTTACGTCTCTTTTTAACATCGAGGTCTTTAGAGACGGGAAAGGATGGGGGCAAGGAATGGGAAGGAATTCGGCCATGGCCTTTTTTAAAGGAAGCATCCCGGCATTTGCCTGGAGTGATTTGGTTCAAGCCCAAAAGATTTTATTCACCCTAATGGTGAAACACAGGTCAAGTTCATATTTGGCCAAATCAGATCAACCAGCCATAATCTTTGACCATAAAAACTGGAACTATTCTATACCCGTCACGATACGCAATAAAGGTCACGGGCTAATTCTAATTAAATATAATTTCCGTCACGATACGGAGAGAAATTCATCCGTCTCAGTATTAAACGTCTCTTGTCAAATCATCTGTAGGTATAGAGGAAACTGTGACTGCTACAGAGGAATTAATTAATGTCGGTTTTGAAATTGTGTTAAACGTGCTACAACACAAGCTATAAAAAAATAAGGAGGATAAAGACTGGTTTCAGAAATGGAAATGACAATGGTTACTGTAAAATGTTTTTTTATAAAACTAAGAAAATTCGGTATACGAAAATAACTGAATTACCTGACTTTAAGAAAAGCTTTTTGACTTTTTCAAATGTGGTATTTTGTTAAACATGTTTGCCTTTGTTCATGTATCGGAAGAAATTTTTCGAAATAACAGAATATTTACAAAGAAATTGTACATTCAGATTTCGGTGTTTGGACTACATTTTAGTTGACGTCTCTTGAGATAAAATACATTCATACGTGAATCGTAACTGCAGTAATAGCGAACAGGCTGGTCTGAAATTTCAAATGAACCTTCAGAGATTTGATTCCTTGATTTAACCTGAATTTCATTTATTTTAGTAACCTTTAACTACGATATTTTTGACTCTACGACAGAATGTATGCCTGTAAACGTTAACACCTTACCAAACTCAATAAAATATGTATCCTGGTGTACGAAAAGTAAAATTAAAAATAATCTGTTTAGTTTCCTAACAAAATACACTCCGGCTTTCTGAACATAAAATATTTTCATTTCTGGGACACTCGAAACTGTAAGGGTTAAAATTTCCTGAAGGTCTTTACGAATGCTACTTCTTTACTTTGCTATTCTCTCGAATTTATTCTGTTGACATTCAACTAATGGGTGGATGGTTAGGTCTCAGGTCTGTAGACCAGGACGCTTCGGCATTTGATACAGGACACGGTGTGTTCTGAAATAACGAAGTACGGTTCTAAGCTGGTCCACCTCTCTTGCGATGGAAGTGATTTATATACAGTAAACTTATTTCCAGATTTGAGAATCAATGTAAAAATTTGAATTAGAGGAAAGTTTTTAATAGAAACTGAAAAATCAGACATTAATAAGGTTTAAATCGCTAATGCGGGAAATGGTGCTTCGGTGAATTTACTCGAACCCTTCGTTGCTGAAAACAAAATTTATTACTAAGAAAGTCTCTTCACTTTTCTCCCAACCATCGTATTCACCTTACAACAACACTTTTATGTTCCCATCTCTAATATTTGGTCCAGAGTATCATTCTTTTGAATCTACTGATGAGTTTCGTCACATTTACTTCTAAAGGTGTCGAGGAATATCAGAACAACCGTTTCATGAATATTTACCCCGAAGTAACCACTGCTATAATGGAGAACTGTATCTCCTCAAAGATTTTTGGGAAATATATTCACTACAACGTTGGCAGCCACGTGGATTTACGAATCGTCGGCAGAATCCTGATGGTATCGTGTGCTCGAACTATCCGTAAAGAGTTATGCAACGTGAGTGGTACCTCCATGTCTGCGTTGTGTTGCGCGCACTGGGCGGGTGTTGGCTTACGGTGTCTGTTGTTTGTGTAGCGGGGAGTTAGGAAGCCAGACGCCGCGCGAGTCGAGTTTCCGCGCGGCCGCTTCCGGCTGGGCGCGCCGAAACCCCACGAATTGCGCCCTCCCCCGATCCTAAGCCCTAACACGCCGATTAGAGCGCCCGTCAGCTGCCCGGATCACAGCGCTAGCAAACTAAGGCCCGTTGCAGATTTTACTAAAAACACGTACTCGTATTTAAAATACAGCATGCACTTCACTGACTCGCATGAAGGCCTTATTCACATGAAACCAAAGGATAAAGGTGTCACGTCACTGTTACATAAAACTCGTAGAGAAAGGTCAGATCCTTCTTGTTCCATTAAACCGAGCGTGGTGGGTGAACGGTTAACGTTCTGGCCTCGCATTCGGGAGGACAAGGGTTCGAATCCCCGTCCAGACTTCCAGATTTGGGTTTTCCATGGTTTCCCCAAATCACTCCAGGTGAATGCCGGGATGCTTCCTTCAAAAAGGCCATGGCCGATTTCCTTCCCGTTCCTTGTCCCCAGTCCCATCCCGCCTTTAATGAACTTACCCGTCGACGAGGCGTAAAGCAATAATTAAAAAAAAAAAAATTAAAAAAATTGTTCCATTAAGCGGCTGAAAGTTCATAACGCAGAACTACCCAGCGTGACAACTAAAACAGTGAGACCTCCAACAATCTATTACGGCAGCGAAGAAAAAGGCCAATACACTTACGGAAAGTAATTTAATACATTGAGAGAACGAAATTTCTCCGTGCGATCCGATAATCGCGAACATGTTTTGCACATTCTGTCACTAAATCTTGGAGACCGCCTATTTACTGTCGCGAATGGGGAATGACGTCGTTCGCATGTGTTGATGAGATCACAGAAATTGTCGCAAAGCTAAGAAAATATACGCTCCCAGGACGCAGATGCGTTGACAGCTCAAGGAAGCGTTTGCGATACAGAACAGATCAAAGACCTAAACGCTTGATGGAAACGGCAAAGAAGAGGAGTGAATTCCAGAAAACAGGCAAAATTAACATTAGAAAGTGAAAAATTATAGTGGTAATTTACTCTGTAATCAGAAAGTAATGAAACTAGTAAGAGACGGAGACAAATTACAATTAAAATGATGTTTATTGGAGGGGGGGGGGAGATCAGTAGGAAATTGAAACTTCAAAATAATGTTTGCATCAGTATTTTCAGAAATAAAGGGGAATAAGTTATTTTATGGTTTTTCGCTAAAAGCTTCTACAAATCATGAAATACAAACAGTAATTGAAACATTTTGAAGATGGTCGAAATGCAAACATTCATTTGATATCCATAAAAATCATCTAAACGAAATGGATCCTTCAGAATCTCAATAAATCCCCCAAAAGAATTTTCATCCTCGTGAATTTTTCAATTTTTCGCTATAATCGTGTTAAGGTCAATAAGAACTAAAGTAATGCATAATTACAAGTTTCTAAGTTAAAGGGTTGACAAATTATAAAGGTGTCGGACAAATGAGCAAATACATAAGGGTTCCGTTTGTCATTCAGGTGGTACTGAAATCTAAAGGTTAAAATGAGCCATATGTTTTGTCCTAGTCTGAGAAACAACTTGTAAGGATTTAAATAGGTGAATTGTTAAATAAACATATTGAGCTGACTGGTGGTTTGTTGGGTAATATCTAGATCGCGATACCGCTGCAACCACTTACCGCCTCGCGATGTAAACACTTCCCGATAGAGAGTATGACGTCACTGTGTTTCCGTGTGTGACGTGTTCAGCCTTCGATCGATTTGAGAATACACATCAGGCCATAGAACGTAACCAATAGTAATAATAATAAAAAATTAACGGATTGAAAAAGTTAAAGAAAATTATTACTTGCACAATTGATAATATTATTAAAATATGTCCAACATTCCAAACTGATAATTGATATCGTTCATTAGCGTTAACGTTATTAGTCACAATTCCATTGATTTGTATTCCGTTCTTCTATATTTCCTCGCGTGGCTGAAATTGCTATTAAAATCATTCATATAAAATAAAAACAAGATTTCGGCGGGATTACTGGAGATCGCGATTCCGCCCTGAGTTGGCATCATAATACTGCAGTGGTCAAACGCAATACTACGCTAGAAATTCTTTCCGAAGTACATTTAAAGGTTTAATGCTGGTCAAGGCTGAATTATATTCTAATTTCTGGTTGAAAATAATGGCCCAGGTTGTATTACAACCGAATTACTGTTTCAAAATAATGTCTTGCGACTGACTAGAGCAGTATTACAACGATATTATTTAATGTTGTTGTTGCGGAATCGCGATCTCCAATAGACCCCATTTGCGTTTAGGTTGAAACGCAGCCTGGACCACAGTGATTTGGAAATTGGGTTTCAGCAATATCGTATGCGACGGATACGTTTCACTATGGTCCAGGCTGCATTAAGATGTAAACAGCGATAGATACAACACAGACATTAGGTATCCGCAATAAGGTGTTCGATAGTTACGTTTCAGTGTGGTCCAGGCTGCATCAAAACCTCATTGCTAATGAATTTATTCCTGTACTACTGGTGCAAAATTAACGATTTCTCGATATGAAACGTATCAGTGATGGACTTCTTTCTCTGGAAGGCTCCATTAGTGACATTTGAAGCTGCGCGCGGAACGTATACGTCACATTCAGCAACGTAGTGACGTCATACTCTCTACATCCGGAAGTGTTTACATTACGAGGCGGTGTTTGCAGCGGTATCGCGATCTAGATATTACCCAATTAATAACCTAACTTGACAGTATTCCGAAGATTGCACAGTTCGCAATTAGGAAAATGTTCAGGCCAACATATATCTGCGGTATTACATTCGTTGAGTGCACAGTTCTCATCACGTCACAGTCATTACAAATACGTTTTGGAGTACAGCCGATATTCAGTAAAAAAAACCACACAAACACACTATTACCGTATTTGCGACATTGTTCAGAACTGCCCGCTTAAACATCCGGCAGCTAGCAACAGACTCCCGCCATCTTTCCCTGCGACGATCTTCTCACGTTTACCAATATCGATATACCTGCGATACTGCTATATCGTCCCAACCTTCTTGTAAACAATCAAAAACAAAATAGCTTCCATCAAATATCGATATACCAGCGATACTGCTGTATCGTCCCAACCTTCTTGTAAACAATCAAAAACAAAATAGCTTCTATCAAATATCGTCATAGCAGTGTCAAACGAAAACGCAGAAACGTTTGATGAAACAAATATAATTTATTTACAACATTCTCAAGAAATATTTGTCATTGCAATATATCTTTGATCTAGTTCTAACACTTCCAAACAGGCCAAAGACCTAACCCTTGATGGAAACATAAAGATTACGAGTTAATTCCAAAAAAAGATCAAATTAAAGATAAAAAGTGAAAAATTATCATGTATATTTACTCTCGCAATCCTCTTGGGAACGGCAATACAGCGTGTGCAGGTCACGAAATATCGAAGTAGTGTTACACATATGTGCAGATTGCTTGGTCGGCGGAAACTGCCGTGACATATGAAACAGTAAATCCGAAATAATTTGATATCAAATATTCAGCAATTTTCCAACTGAAAAAGCAGAAGTTTTGCGATATGGCGGCACAGGATGGAATTATTAAATTTATTTTTTGTTGGCAACTCCATAACGCTGTATCTTTACTACTAGTACCGTGCGGTATTCTGTAGCAGGGCCAGCTCCACAAAGCTAATTTGTTTCGTCCGGTTACGAAATAAACGTACGTCGGGCACCGGAAAATATATGACCCCTCCTATAGAAAGAGAGAGTGAAGTGCGTGAGCGTATAGTGACGGCTCGCTATACTACGGGCTGGAATTAGAACAGCAGGCAGAGAAATTTCCATCGATGTATGGACAATATGTAAGGAATAGGCTGTGAAGTATAAAATTATCAAGTACGAATACATACATAAAAACTGAAAGTTAAGATGTTTCCTTGTTTCCTAACAAGAAGAATCAGTTTGTTCACGAGTACAAAATAAACAATTCAGCTGTTGACACGGTTGATTCCGTGAAGTATCTGGGGGTGATAGTACAAAGCAACATGAAATGGGACATGCACATAACTTTCGTCGTAGGCAAGGCTAATTCTAAATTACGATTCATAGGTCGTATTTTGAGGAATTGTAATACTCAAACAAAGGAGATAGCGTATAAAACACTAGTGCGTCCGCATCTGGATTACTGTTGTGCGGTTTGGGATCCGTATCGCAAGGTTCTGATTGACTCAGTTGAGAGGGTGCAGAGGAGAGCCGCTAGATTCGTGACTTGTTGTTACAGCCCTTATGAAAGCGTCACAGAATTGATACATAGATTGGGCTGGGATAGTTTGGAAGACAGACGACGTAGCTTGCGTTCGAATTTATTGTAGAATATGGGGAAAAATTTAAATTTCGAGTGCAATGAAATACTTCTTCCGCCAACCTATTTAGGTCGCAATGACCGGAGGGATAAGATTAGAGAAATAAGATGCCGTACAGATACTTATATGTATTCCTTCTTTCCTCGCACTATTCGGGATTGGAATGGGCTGGTTTAGGATTGGTGCTTAGCACCCTCTGCCACCCACAATGTTTGTGATTTGCAGAGTATGGATGTAGATGTAGATACCAATCCACACCGTTCGAGCAATTTGTATCGAATCTCACTATTGATATTCTCGAGCACTGTTCTCCTGAAAGCTTGACTCTCCACAACGTTTACTGGATTCCAAGTCTCTCCCTTCTTAGATACACATACCGCGGGATATCTAATATGGAATTACTAAAGTTCATTTTAAGAGCCTCGACACAAGGAGCGAAACTGAAGGTGATACCAGAAAACACATTTCATTGCCTTAAAAAGCACAGTTTTGTTTTTTTTATTCACCCCTCATACGCCTTCCCGTCGTCATCACCGCTTTTCACCGCACATGTCCGTCCCTAATTATTTTAATTTTAAATACAACGTGATGTGTATAACATTCTTCGAGTACTACCTACCTATGCTTGATCATCATAAATGTCTGGGCTGAAACTCGGGGCACAACATGAATTGTAAGTCCGGGGACGAAGCCGTCAATAATGAAATAAAACAATCGGAGGACTCGTATTTATCGGTAGAGAATAAGGCCTGTCTTAAACCATTGAACCAAGACAGTAGTCTTTGGCTCGTGCGATATGAAGCTTAACATCACGCCAGATTGAATAGACGGGTTTAGGGATTTAGAACTCTTTTACTAATATGGTTGGCGGAGGTGTGCGTAACTTTAGCAATACAGGCGTTTTCTGTGTCTTAGATGTTAGTTTTTGTGAAATATGTATTTTTAGGGCCGAACATTTAGATAAAACCCGGGAATACTCCATTCGTCGATGATAAGTTGTAAAAGCCGTCAGGTTAAGCAACCAAGCTATAATAAATGGAACTGGAGTTAACATAACATAAAATATTGAAATAAAGCAGTTCCTACGCTTAGGCTGAAAAAAACAAAATGAAAAAACAAAAACAAAAAAAAAAATCGATACTCGTCAGTAGCACAACAGAATATTCAGACCGACTCTTTTAGAAAGAAATATGTCAATAATAATCCATAAGGCATTGTTGGCATGAAAATCCAGTAGGTTCGCGTAAGTCGTCCACTAATCGGCTTCGCTCTGGGTCATCTAAGCTAACATGGTAACGCTACCGAATATATTATTTATTGCGCAATCGAAAATACTGAAATGTTATAGCATACGTTACTTAAAAAGCATTACCTTAACCCAAAACCCTTTCAAGCCACAGTAGAACTTTTCTAAATGAACTAATAGGGCGGTTGGCCTAAAACCTATAAATTTAACCTTATATATTGAAAGGTATTGTTTGGTATGATGATTAAAAATTGAATTAATTGATTTATAAGTGAAAATCCGTCAAGTGTTAGTAATTGTCGTGCGCTGAGGGTTCTGCGCACAGATTGTATATTAACGTGCATTCAGTAAAAAAGAAATATTGTTTTGAGAAAAAAGTAGCAAGTGATTTTGAAATAAAGTTCTTTATTTTTATTTTATAAAATTGTCTTTGAAATGATATATACATAACAAACAAAAAAAGTGTAAAGAGGGCCTTAGAAAAATTTGAAATTATTGGAAAAATTTGCTATTGAATAATACATATGATTTTTCGTCGAAAAAATTAGTTAAAAATTAAGTTACTATTCTATGTTCGAGAAAACTGTACACTTAAAAAACATAACTATAGTTTTCCTGTATTATTTTTGGTCGGAAATATTTATTCATGAATAAAATTTTTAAAACTACTATTCTATGTCAAAAAAACTGACCGTAAACATTGCTATAGTTGTTCTGTAATATCTAGGAAATTATTCAGCAATGGGGTGCTTGACACTAAAAAGTAAAATATGAATCTTTAATTGAAAAAGATAGAGAAGTTGTAAGAATACCGAAAATCTACTTTATTTGCTCGACAAGAGCTAAAAACATTATTTTTGATAAAATAAAAATGCAGAAAAAGTCACGTGACGCGATACGGCAATCGCTCTGCTAACAAGGAAAGAAGCAAAAACGAACATTCAAAAGTTTTTGAGGGATATTAGAATTTTTTATATTTATTGCTTCTTAAATGATATTCCTGACTTTTGGTTATAGATAAATTTAGAGTTCCGTATCTTTCGAATGAGCCCCCCCCCCTTTTTTGAAGAAAAATCAAGTTGATTTCAGTACGGTTGGATCAGTGAAGAACTGGCCCAGGAGCACTATGGGAGACGAAAGATAAAATTGATTATGCCTGAAGAGTGTGCATCGAAATTTAGTGAAACTACACAGCGAGATATTGACAAATTAAGTTATTGAAAGTTTTTCTGAGAATCCGAGACGATTAATCTTTACATAAAAAACTATAATTGAGTTACGACCTTGATTAACTGTATAGTAGATCCTTGGATTACTATGTTAGTCAATAATCAAAATAGTTTCCTCAATAGGTTTGAGTTTTATTTTATAAGAAATCGTCATATTTCAATCCCCCACCCCATTTCCACGAAACAAATACGATTTTCCCCCCCCTTAATTCAGATGTTGCCCCCTCCCCCCCTAGTTATGATCCTGGATACGTCCTTGTCTGTCATCGTGAGTGAAAGTGGAATCAGAGGTATTTTGGAATCTTTGACGTGTAGAATACAATAAGAAACTTTTTGTAGGTGCCTTTAACAGTTGCCACAAAACAAGAATGGATGCAAGTGTGGCTGAGGTGATCGTAAGAGCTTTTCGTGTGCACAATCAGCGGTTTGGGGGGCTCTGAGGGGGGGGGGGGGGTCCTTAACGAAGTGGCGCCTGGCCCCACGCAGCTGACACCGCAGCCGCCGAGGCACGTCCGCCCTTTTGTTGCGGCGAGGCAGGGCCGCATCGACCAGCCAGAGGTCCTCCGGAACAGAGAAAGAAGTGCTCCGGCACTGTGGAGGCGATTAACGCAGACAATAGGACGTCTGGCTTCTTGCGAGAGCCTCCGAACAAGTGTCTCATCATCGACCTTTGTCGACGCGGAAGACCGGCCTGGCGTCTTCGGACTTCTTGCGGAACTCGCAGCCGACTGCTCTCCAGTTGGAACTCCCACTAAAAGTTTCGGGAAGGAAGGCAGCTGGCTGACGACTCGGACGAATTGTACTAGAACAGTTGTTCAGCAGAAAAAGACCTTCAGTAGAGAAGTCTGAGGAGAACCGAACAGGCATCGAAATTTAAGCCTTCATACAAATGATCATTAAAGAAAAGCTACTACACGACGGCTCGAATAATCGAGATAAATCCAACAGCTGTGTAGAATAATAGGACTAAGGTGGCTACTGTAGCTTAGGGTATGAAGAATAAACAAACAATAAAAATGCATGACGTGAAATAAACGTTCCAGAAAGGAAGACAGCAGGTTCAGCATACCATGATAAGAACAAGATGAGTTAGGTTCGTTGTAGCAGAACGTACTGCATGCGTAGGTTAAGAAGGAAGCGCTCCGCTGAAATTATAATTAAAAAAATCAATAGCTGCTTAACACGGAAGGTATATTTTTAACAGAGCTTTGCGACACGTTGAGGAGTTCATTGGATCGGGGAAAGAATTTTGTACAATAATGAGTTGGTTAATGTGACAAAAAAAAGTTCGGAATTCAGAAACCAAGGATCAGTGCGTCGGGGCTATGGACTAAATCCGCCTCTCGCCCAATGCGTTATACGGAAGTAACAACTCGTTGACAGTGCTCAATGTTCGGTCAGCACTGATGGAACACAACTGCTACATGTGCAGGTGATTACTTCAGTTTACTAGTATAATTCTTCCTCCAATTTCAGCAGCCTTAAGTGCCTTGTCCGTAAATACGAGATAAGGGAAGAAATGACCCATGTAGTCGCCGTGCTGGGACATGTATCACGCTGTGAGGGCAGAATAGTAGTAAATATATATGATAATTCTCATAAACATAAATACTGATAGTACTATGTTGGAGGATCCTTAGCAAACAAAGGAGTAAAGCAGGCCGCGGAAGGCCCAGTATAAACAGAAGAAGTGAAAGATGGAAGAATAGAGAGATGAGCCGACAAAAGTTTCTGATTGAATTGACGGATTTTTAAAACGGATCTAAAAATGGATTGTAATGGCTGCGGTCAAGAATAGTTGTGTAAAGTGAAAAGTAAGTGAAGCTGATCGTTGTAAACTGTTATAAGCAGCAACGCCTCGCTCCTCGCTTGTCTGTTCGGATCACGTTTAGTCAGCCATTGGGCATTAGGTACCAGATTTCAAAATTTATTTTATCGTTCTAAATGAAAAAGTCAAATTGTGTCCTCGTTGCTATGCTAGACATTTCAAAAATAACTTAAATTTTTTGGAAAAGATTTGTTCAAAGTTTTACTTTCTGTAATATGCGAGTCCAACAGGACATCTGGCTGACATTACCAGTGTGCCTCTCCAAGTTACTGCCTGTCTTGTAGCGATGACCAGTAAAGTTAAACAAGCGGATTTCACAGCGTTACAAATGCATTAAATGCGAATGTGGAAATAAAGACATTTCTTCTCATGTAACCTATTGAACTATTAATACCAGATTCGTAAACTGTTTCAATATCATCTCTTTGAGCCTGCATGTAGAACTGTGGTTGTGGGTAAAACAAGAACGTACAGTGATTTGCAAAAAATTGCAAACTTAAGGTGAAACACTCGCACGTCTGCTATTGGCACCGTTGACGACCGCAATTAACTTCAGCCTCGCAGTTGAAGCTATTGACAATCTTTCGTTAAAACTATATGCATATAAATGTTACACCATGGCCAACGTGGAATTATATAATAAAAAAGGATGCATCAAACGAAGTATTATGTTGTAACACTATAAAACGTTAATTCTGTTCATTATGAAGACAACAACAATAGTATCAAACTACTCGACAAAATAAGAGATGTCAGAGATATTTTCACTCCTTCATGTTTCGATCCATATTCTATGTTACTGCTAACGTTTCTGGCAGTTGAGTTTATAACCATGTATTTAGTAGCAAACAATGTGAATAACAAGTGTATCTCCAATTTGCTACGTAACACAATATCCGAGATCACCACACGTGTGTTATTGTTGAAGTTCAGTTAACGAATAAACTTCCTCGTTATTTCAGATTACGAGGAAATATAATTTGCCCCGTGTTTGTTGTGAAATAGCTGCTGAAACAATGGCACGAGTTCTAGAATTATACTCGAGAATAACAAACACAATTAGTCCTGAGAGCTAAAAGAGCCATCATTAAAACTGAGGATAAATTTATCACGAGGGAGCAAAGTTTGCAGCCGCAAACTTGAAGCACAGGTCCAGAGCTGGGGTTGTGCCTGACTGTCTATTGTCACGCAAGGCAGGCACAGTGGTTGTGACGTCACTGGAGAACACAGTGCTTTTAGAGAGCCCTACAGTTCACCCAGGTGAGGCATCTAACCTGCCTGTACGACGTATTCCATCACACGTAATCAAAGATGATAAGAAAAATAATTGGGTCTTTTCTAGGATCTGTGGCTTGGTCGCTATATAGTGTTTAGAGCTCGGTGACCGCAATATCTCGCGTGATCAACGTAGCCAAACAGCACTCTGTATTAGAGAAAATATTGAATACGGAAAGGAACTTTTCATAATCTGTTAGAGATTAATGAAAATTTGTCATTTGCGAACAAACATTCAGATACTTTTTGCCGCTTAACAGATTTGTGATAAAGTATGTCTCTTCATTAAAATGATCTCGTACCTAAAGTATTCGTACCTCTTCTTAGAATACATTATCCATACATATAGCGTGATTGAACGAAGCGTACAGACTAGCAAGTATAAAAATGTCACAATCAACACTAAAACATAACAACATGCTTTCAGATCTTTATAATCGTTACATCCACGATTGTTAATGAGCGTTTAGGTATTGATATTGTGAAGCCTCAACTAGTGGCTACACTACACATTCGTGTGAGGAAATCAAAATGGCGCTGCACCACTGATTCCAACTATAATGTTCTAAATATTTTCCCTGTTTGTTTCAGAAGCAACTAGAAAGGCATATGTGCACGTCTCATTAAAATTTAAACACTCCAATTCACACGGTTATGAATAAAATAAAACACTTTGCCTCCTCCGTTTATTCGCATCTTTCACTATACGATGGAAGAAAAACTACATACTTTATAATGACTCTGGCCAGCGCCTACCAAACGCTCTGCTCTTCTTTCTAATTAGATGTTGCACGCCATTTACTCCATTTCAGTTGATCATTTTCTATAAATCAGTATTACGTTTTCTTTTGCTGTCATCTGTCTCTCGATTGATTTGATGCAATCATCCATCTCTTCCGACATTGCGCTAACCTCTTCATCTCAACACACCCCTTACAACCTATGTTTACAATTATCTGCTTCACGTATTCTAATCTTTGTGTACATCTACAGTTCTTGCTTTCAACTGTTCCCTCCACTAACATATTAACCAATCCTGCTTTTCTTAAAATTTAATCCACCATCCTATTTCTTTCTTATGTAAAACACTTCCAAAACTTCTCACCTCACCCATTGTCTTCATAACATGTTCATTTAGTATTTTATCTATCCACTTAATTCTCAACGTCCTTCTATAAAACTTTATTTCAAATACTTCAATTCTCATTCTTTCTGGCATTCCTGAAAGTTAATGCTTTGCTACCATAAAGTGCTGTGTTCTATAGCTTTAAAAAGTTCTTTCTAAGTCCTAGATCAATATGTGAAACATAAATACTTCTCTTTTTCAAGGGGGCTCTTTTCGTTAGTGCTATTCTGCTTTTAACATTATTATTGCTTCGGCCGTAGGTTATAATTTTACTTCCTTAGTTACAGAATTCACTTTCATCTTTTATTTCATACGATCCTATGTTTACGCTTAGCCTACTATTATTGCTATCATTTATGCCACATTTGTCATGCTTTGGTTTATATTTAATCAAAATATTTTATTCATGACATTCAGTAACTTCTCAAAATCCTCAGTCTGCTCTGCTAGCAGAACAATGTCATCAGGAAATGGTAGCATACTGATTTCGTCTCCTTGAACACTTGTCCCACATTCAAATTTTTCATTTATTTGCTTCAGTAGTTCCTCCACATACAAGTTGAAAACTAATGGGGATAGTCTACAATCTCATCTAACATCATCTCCTTTGTGCGGCTGTGACGATTGAGGAAGATGTAAATCACATAATATTCTCCTGCAAAAGACACTCCCAACAAATGTATCGAACCTTTTAGATACGGAAGACCAACGGTGGCCTGGTTTAAATCGATGCTTACGGCACGGTTGTCTTATGACACAGCGATACTTATGTAAGTATGTTACACTATCTCAGAATTCCAACAATTAATAACGATTTAGGTGTACCTTCATATATCAACAAATTTGTATTTATATTTGATCCCACTTTGTTGTGACTGTATTGTTATAACCAAATACCATTAGGATTCAATTTTTCAAGCATTGGACAGCTTATTTTCTACTTCAAATTTTCGATGAAAAGGTTTCAGAATTTTAGAATCAATATGATGAAGCAGTGGAAATAATAAAATCAATATCTTTGTGCTGTCAAGATTATAGTATTGTATACTGTGCAATAACGGCACTATAACACTTGTTTCAACTCAGTTAATATTTTGAATATCTAAATAACTGAAACTGTTCTAACAGGATAACGTAGCAATCAACAAATTCAGTGTGAGATCTTGACTACAAATTTCTTATTATAGCCTACCGCTAACTCTTAATTTGTTGTCCTGTGTTCAACGAGATGCTTTTAGAAAGGGGAGGAAAAGACGTCTTCTGTGCCGAATCATAAATCTTTCCCTGAAGTGTATTATTTTATTTCTAATTTGAATGTATTGTCTCTAGAATGGAACTGCCTACCAACCAAATATCATTCCGAATGATTACTGAAAACTGTCGCAAAATCGTAATGAGTTTGGCTGCCACGTTGGTGTCAGGTTTACAGACCACGCCCCAAGGCATTCATCATCTGCGGCTCTGCATTTAACATCGTCCTTCCTTCCACCATCAGATCTAATTTTACTTCCAAATAACAGAATTCTTTTAATTCATCTACTACTTCTCTTCGTATTTTTATAATCAGCTTATTGTTATTATTATCATTTCACAGGTACTATTTTGTGCTACAACGTATGACTGTTTTCTTGTTTTTATGTAGATTTACCACAAATTCTTCTGCCAGTATTTTGTTCTAGCCAGTCAGTAATTTTGCAGTATATGCATTCTTATCTGATAACAGCACAATGTAATCAGCAATCTGCAGCAAACATATTGCTTTTTCATAACCCCTTATTTCACGTTAAAACTTTTCCTTCACAGCATAGAAGTTGAATATTAGTGCCGATATGACACAACTTTGACTCTCGCTTATTCAAACCAATTCTTGGCTCTAATCTTCCTCTACTTTTATTGTAGCTAACTAATTCAAGTGTATATTCATCTTTCTTGACGTTTCAGATCTGTCTTTATTAAGATTCTGATCATCTTGTGGCATATAGCATCATCAAAAGCTTTTCATTACTCCGCAAATGATATAAAATATAATTGATATTCTGGAAGTGTCGTTCCAGTATTTTTTTTCTATTTGGCGGATTGTACAGAGCTGCAAAAAGAGGGCCACAAAGTATGCAGGAGACTTCGCACCGTAGAACTTGAGCGCATTTAACTGGACTACTTCTTTTGAAATTACACAGAATACTCGGTATTTGCAACATTGCTGGAAAACAGAAAAGGATGAGCTGACAGAAGTCTAATTGGTTTCTGATAAATGGAACACTTATAATCGCGCTTCAATACGCCGTTTGTCATGTGACTCGACTGTACGAACCTGACCCGTCGTCACGTGTTACATCTCATTACATGAACAAGGTTCACACCGAAGTGTAGTGATTGTATTCGTCCCGCCTGCTTTCATCGTTGATAAGTGACGGCTTTACTCTTTCTATTATTCCATGTTTTCATATTGCCAAAAAGTTTTTCCTTCTCATTATTATAGTGTATATACATACAGGGTGTTACAAAAAAAGGTACGGCCAAACTTTCAGGAAACATTCCTCACACACAAACAAAGAAAATATGTTATGTGGACATGTGTCCGGAAACGCTTACTTTCCATGTTAGAGCTCATTTTAGTTTCGTTAGTATGTACTGTACTGTACGGACCAATTCCATAGCCCCCACGCTCTCCTGACCTCAACCCTCTTGACTTCCATTTATGGGGGCATTTGAAAGCGCTTGTCTACGCAAACCCGGTACCAAATGTAGAGACTCTTCGTGCTCGTATTGTGGACGGCTGTGATACAATACGCCATTCTCCAGGGCTGCATCAGCGCATCAGGGATTCCATGCGACGGAGGGTGGATGCATGTATCCTCGCTAACGGAGGACATTTTGAACATTTCCTGTAACAAAGTGTTTGAAGTCACGATGGTAAGTTCTGTTGCTGTGTGTTTCCATTCCACGTTTAATGTGATTTGAAGAGAAGTAATAAAATGAGCTCTAACATGGAAAGTAAGCGTTTCCAGACACATGTCCACATAACATATTTTCTTTGTTTGTGTGTGAGGAATGTTTCCTGAAACTTTGGCCGTACCTTTTTGTAACACCCTGTATATCCGCTTTATTTATACCTGAGTATCGTGTCCATAGCCATTGCGTTGTATGAAGTAAGTCGAGTAAAAGCGGTATCAAAAAGTTAAATCGGTAGGAATATGGCAGTGGAATTTACAGGAAGATTTTTTTGCACGTAATACTTTCTGCAGCATGTGTGTTTCTTAAATAAATAAAAAAATCTGCCAGTTATAAAGGATTAAAAATGGGTTTTGTATTATTTAAATTATTGTCTTCCCAGAGGCCTTAACGCAAATATTTTATGTAGTCAGTTTAAAAAAACAACAAGCTTCGAAAATAACATAATATATCTCTATGATAAAAAATAAACAATTTAACACGAGTATATAAATTTAGAAAAGCTAAACAGTAATGACGAGCAGGGATTACAGAAAAAGCTAGAAACAAATAAAACAAGCGAGGAGAAAGCTTATAGTATGTGAGCGTGTAGTTTGAGGCGCAGGCTGTCTTTCTATTAAGGAGACGTCCTCCCCGCCCACTGTCAACTTCATTAACGGCTTCCTCTGTAATGAGCCAATTGCGGAAGTCGTCTTCTCAATTCCGCCTGTCCCAAAAATTATTATTTAATTATAGCCTTTAAGTGCTGCAGTAGGGGTTCACTGAGAGGCAATTACTGGCTTAAATGTTCTGGAAAGTTTAGTGTAGAGATGCGAAAGATATACTACACGAGAAGGGCTTTGTGGTTTCATTATTTCGGCGAACATTTCTCCTTTCGGTGAAATTTTAGGAACTGGCGCACAATTTTGTAATGCCTTCCAGACGAAGCGGAATATATTGAGATGATTTTATAATCGTTACCATTTTAAATAAAATCAACAAACGTTACGTGATGTGAAAATTTTTCGAAAAATTCTCACCATTCATCATAGCTTATTAAATAAATTTAATTTATTGTAATGTTTATTTCCTTTCTCTTCTAATTTCAAGCAATTTTGTATTGACTTATTTGAGCCCAATTTTTCTTCTCACCCACTTTCACCTTTTACGAATTTTAAATTATTTCGGTGTATCAGATCAATTCTCCAGTATTTCCCTGGTAATTTATTCCAGTCCCTTATATCTGTACATTTAAAAAAATTTACACTCTCATACACCTCAAATCATGTTCTAGTTCCCATCGAAGTTACCAATATCCAAAGTAGAACTGATAATGTACGCCGTATACTCTCGAAACCTCCTCAGATTTCTATCTTCTAATGACTATAAACCAAGCTCATATATCATATCATTTACTGATTACGTGCTGCTGTAATTTCCAAAACAATCTATCCGACTTTTTTTTCATCCCCACCAATCCTGTAATTCAATATTTTATTGCGTTCTTTAACGATAAAATTAACTTAAAGAATTCAGAGCGAAAATTATATTCGTTTGCTTAAAGTTACATGTATGTTAGTTATATTTCGTATTTATAAGTTGGCCAGCAGTACGCTTACCACATCACTTGAAACACTATAGCTACTATTACGCAGATTTATTTGTGCTTTAATGACAGTCGTAGACACCTTTGGGTGTATGTGTTTTCAGAGGATAGTAATTAATGTTCATGATCAAGATGAGACTTGCAGTAGTTATTCCTCTTACTATTTTATCGTAAAGTCTATCATTAAACCAGAAGATGCGTAGCTATTAGAAAAACGTTACCCATCATAAATTTTTCATTTAATGGTTCAGCATAAATTTAATTCACTGGTCTGTTGGGGAAGATAAGTAGATAATTCACGAAATACATTTGGTTTTGGGGAAATTGAAATAATTTACTTTGTTTAATCCAAGACCCCACACTAGTGGTGGTATGAGCAATTGCAGTCGCGTGGCTCGGAGCGAATAAGCTAGTAGTAGTAGCTTCACCATTCGCAAGGTAGGTGGCGAACTTTTGGTCCGAACTTGCGCGAAGGAGCGAAGTTGCGAACATTGTTTAGAAGAGCCGGTAATTCACTGGAGTGAATGAACACGAAGAACTGCAAGAAATTACTGGATAACTACGAACTTTTGGTGAAGAATTATTTGTTTTTTTTATTATTTTTATAAGTTGCTGGAGGCATTGTTAGGCTTAACTGAACTGGTATTAGAGTAACATTCGCGTGTCCCTGTTAACTTTACTTTCGATGTACTTTAAGATTTTACAAGTTCGTGGTTTTTTTGTTTTTTGTTATCAGTCTTTTGACTGTTTTGATGCAATCCTCCATCCTTTTCTATCTTGTGCTAACCTGTTCATGTCTACATATCCCTTACAACCAACATCCTCAATTATCTACTTTATATATTCTATTCTCTGTCCTCCTCTACAGTTCTTACCTTTCACTGTTCCCTCCACTAACAAGTTAACCAATCCAGAACATGCTGATGACTTCTCTCTGAGCAGTCCCCACCCGGAGATCCGATTGGAGGACTATTTTACATCCCGAATACTTTACCCAGGAAGAAGCCATCATGATATATGTACTGTAATTTGAGAGGATTACATGTCCTCGTGATGCCATTTGGGTCTTTAATACAGTGGTTCCCGTTGCTTTCTGCATTCCGGTGCCGTTGATTCTGAATCATCCACCTTTAGGGTCCGTTTTCAACCCCAAGGGCAAGAGGGTGCCCTGAACCACTCCCCGCTCTTCCGCCCTCCTTTCGGAGGCCGTTGGCAAGCAGTGGACGACTCCTTATGCCGGGAATCTTTCAGTTTCCAGAGCCTCGTCCGTGCAAACAGGGTGCACCACGTGAAGGAGAGGTTGATATTTGGTTGGAAAAAGCTAATATAGTCTCTCCCAAACTAATTTCGCGTAGGAACATCAATAACTTTCGATTGGCGGTCACCTGGTTTGTTTTGTGGAGAGATAAACTACTTATGGGAACAGTGTTCAAGTGAAACTGTGGTGAGTCGGGTTATCATTTTTATCATGCTACCGTTTATTCTTCATCCTCTTCCTCATTCTTATCCTAACGAAAGAGAGATAGTCCTATCTGGTGACCATGTATAGTGTTTCCTAGTGATCTGGAAGAATATAATGAACATTTAGCCATGAATTGAGTGCTATGTCGTTAACAAGCAAAAAGTCTGCTGGAGTGGACAATTATCAAGTAAACTAGAAGTAAAAATGCAAAAATTAGTTAATAATCAACAAGTGATTTATTATTATTATTATTATTATTGAAATTCCGGACAATGGAGACAATATTACGCACATTTTCGTTGTTTTCCAGTAACATTCGAAACGAACAGTAATTGAGTCTATTCACAAATAGCACTCTACCCTAAACAACACATCATACAGAAGTACACGATTTGTACAATTACTAAATCCCCTAACTTAAAAATGTGTAATTATACGCAGGTTTAGTTTTTACTAACCCAAACGTGGTTATGATGTAAAATTCTGAAAAATAATGGCATTGATTATTGTTATTGGAGGTTTTTTTTAAGCTAATTGTCGTGGTAAGCAAGACTCTGGAAATGTTTGAAATTTTTTTACAAGTTTTTTTGTAAAGAACCATAAAAAGTCTACTTCTCTCGAAAATGCTGATCAGAAAATACTTTCGTTTCTGATGGCGATTCGTACTCTCATAAACATTACAGGGAAATTATAGCGATAATGGAGTTCACAGTTTTCGCAAAAAATGTTAAATGAGTAATTTTGCAATTTTGATATTGAAAGAATCTCATCGCTTATTCGAGATACAGTTTTGGAAACAGGTCAATAAATATATAATGAAAATAGTTTATTCAAAATTTTTTAATAGGTCCTATCGAAATGGGTAATTCAGTGAATTTTATTTAAAACACAATCTCTGTACGGAACTTTGAGTGCTTCACAAATTGTTTAATTTACTAATCAAGGTGCAGAAGGCAAACATAAAACAGCCGAATTAAAAAGATTGGTTCGTTACATCTAAATGACAGTGATTGCTTCGCAATATGCATTGTGTTTTTCGTATAAAAATGAAGGGACCAATTTCTGGCTATCAGGATGAAAACTTTAGAGGTCTGGTGGCTCAGTGGCTAAGGTGACTGACTGTTGATCGAAAGGTTCCAGGTTCGAATCCCTGTCCAGTGGGGATTTTCACAGCACCTTAACCCGATCTTCATCTCTGGCACAGCTTGCTGTTTAATGTTAAGTATGTCAGATCGCTTCCGTGGTTCGTATTACACTTTAAACTGTAGGTCCGACGTATCCGCTAGGACTAACGGGTTAGGTTAAGGCGGCTAAGACACGGGCCGAACACGCGATTAAAAAACCCTGTCACCAGTTCACCGGGAGAGGGTTGGAGACAAGAAACGGGAAGCAATTCAGTGCATCCTTCGAATGTTAACCATTCAGCTACCCCTTTCGCTTTTGAAAACCATTATAAACGAGAGTCTATTTAAGATTTTTTGAAATGAATTTGTTTATAAATAGACGCATAAAAGAAAGATGTAATTACATTTCACTATTTTTCAATTACACCCACTATCGCATTACCACTTTTCTTAATCCATTTGTAACTTAAAAAATCAATTTCACATTTCACTTTTACCTCTGCATTCAGGGGTATTTAATGACAGTGATACAGACGACTTCAATAGAAGAATGTATTGGGGAAAATTATTATTATTTTTTTTTTCAAATTCGTAACGTTCCTGAGAAGTAAGGGAGCGTGCATAAACCACGTAGCTCCATTTTGGCCTCCTGTGAAGCCCCCCTCCCCCCACGTAGCTCTGCGTGGCTTTTGTTTCTACCCCCCTCCCCCCGTAGCGCGTAGCTTTTTTTCCCTTTTGATTCCAGAAGACATTTTGTACTGTTTTCTCTTGTCAGACTATTGTAAATTACATACGGAGATAATTAACTGAGGGAAATAAATATTCACATGCTGTTGTGAGTTCAGTTCCTCATTTTAACAGTGAAAAATGTTATGAAAGAAAAGCTACGTGGCCTGGCTCGGAACCCCCCCTTCCCCACGTAGCCCAGCGTAAACTTCCAGCCAACCCCTCCTGGGCCGAGCCACGTAGTTTGAGCACGGTCCCTAAAAGGGTTTCAAATAATCTGAAGAAGACATTATCGAGTGTTTTGTATAGTTCGGTGTCCTTTATTATTGACAACATAGACACTAAGAAACATATCAGCACAGTGAGAAACATATCAGCAGTTCAAGAACAAAAAAAATTAAAACTGAAACTCATATTGAGGAACAAGGAGTTCCCAGCAAAAGAAAAATACCTGAAGTTTAATTTGATGTCATTGATAAAGAGACAAATCAGGTTTCGGTAAGTACCCATAGTAAAATTGGCAAGGAGTATTGAGGGAGAGAAATTTGAAGTAAAAATATAAATATGATTTGAAAAGTAAAACAGGTAGCAAGAATGATACACTCCTGGAAATTGAAATAAGAACACATTGACGCCGGTGTGTAAGACCCACCATACTTGCTCCGGACACTACGAGAGGGCTGTACAAGCAATGATCAAACGCACGGCACAGCGGACACACCAAGAACAGCAGTGTTGGCCGTCGAAGGGCGCTAGCTGCGCAGCGGTTGGGCACCGCCGCAGTCAGTGTCAGCCAGTTTGCCGTGGCATACGGAACTCCATCTCAGTCTTTAACACTGGTAGCATGCCGCGACAGCGTGTACGTGAACCGTATGTGCAGTTGACGGACTTTGAGCGAGGGCATTTAGTGGGCATGCGGGAGGCCGGGTGGACGTACCGCCGAATTGCTCAACATGTGGGGCGCGAGGTCTCCACAGTACATCAATGTTGTCGCCAGTGGTCGGCGGAAGGTGCACGTGCCCGTCGACCTGGGTCCGGACAGCAGCGACGCACGGAAGCACGCCAAGACCGTCGCATCCTACGCAGTGCCGTAGGGGACCGCACCGCCACTTCCCGGCAAATTAGGGACACTGTTGCTCCTGGGGTATCAGAGAGGACCATTCGCAACCGTCTCCATGAAACTGGGCTATGGTCCCGCGCAACGTTAGGTCGTCTTCCGCTCATGCCCCAACATCGTGCAGCCCGCCTCCAGTGGTGTCGCGACAGGCGTGTATGGAGGGACGAATGGAGGACGTGTCGTCTTCAGTGATGAGAGTCGCTTCTGCCTTGGTGCCAATGATGGTCGTATGCGTGTTTGGCGCCCTTGCAGGTGAGCGCCACAATCAGGACTGCATACGACCGAGGCACACAGGGACAACACCGGCATCATGGTGTGGGGAGCGATCTCCTACACTGGCCGTACACCTCTGGTGATCGTCGAGGGGACACTGAACAGTGCACGGTACATTCAAACCGTCATCGAACCCATCGTTCTACCATTCCTAGACCGGCAAGGGAACATGCTGTTCCAACAGGACAATGCACGTCCACATGTATTCCGTGCCACCCAACGTGCTCTAGAAGGTGTAAGTAAACTACCCTGGCCAGCGAGATTTCCGGATCTGTCCCCCATTGAGCATGTTTGGGACTAGATGAAAGGTCGTCTCACGCGGTCTGCACGTCCAACACGAACGCTGGTCCAGCTGAGGCGCCAGGTGGAAATGGCTTGGCATGCCGTTCCACAGGACTACATCCAGCACCTCTACGATCGTCTCCATGGGAGAATTGCAGCCTGCATTGCTGGGAAAGGAGGATATACACGGTACTAATGCCGACATTGTGCATGCTCTGTTGCCTGTCTCTATGTGCCTATGGTTCTGTCTGTGTGATCATGTGTTGTATCTGACCCCAGTAATGTGTATATAAAGTTTCCCATTCCTGGGACAATGAAATCACGGTGTTCTTATTTCAATTTCCAGGAGTGTAGAAGACATTCGGTAACAAATAAAAGTACTGAACTCGAGCTGATACCAGTCATGTGGGGTTATATCATAGAGCGAAACATCTTCCAGCTCGTCCTTCTGGGTCCATTTTTTTCTTCTATGTATTGTATCGAATTCCTAGAGAACCAACTGTCATTCATAGGCCATGTGAATTAGTTCGACCTCAAACCTTTCGCTAGCAAATATCAATTATTACAGTAAATATATTCATTCTTACACTTATTTACTTGTTTTATACTTTCTGTAATGACATCATACTATAGCAGTGTCTCCGAAACTACATTTTCATCGATAATACGTTTTTTTCTTCATCTGTCCAGTTACCTCTCAAGTATTAGCTTTATCGTATGGTTTTGTTTGTCATTATTTCAGTTTCTTTTCCAATTTTTGAGTTTCATAATATCGCTATACAGTTGCAACATTGTCTTCCTGGGAAAACTATGTTGAATTTACTCGCCGGGAAAATCTCCATCAACTGCATATATTTGTCATTTTACTGGCTTTCCCTGAACTAAAGCCTTTAAATTATTCTACTGATCGAACCGTCTTTGTTAATGTAAGTATTTATAAGAGGCTGTACCTTTAGTTAAACCTCGATCCAACAACCAATTCCGGTGACAAGCTGTTACTGTTTTTTCTAAGTTCTTAGTCAAACATCAATCCGACCACGCCTTATCCAGCATATCAGCAAATATATTTTGATTATTCATGAAGATGAATGTGAAGAATATGGAACACCCATATTACGGAAAAAAGTCTTCTTGAACATTAATTTAACTTCAAGTAAATCTAGAAAAATTTCTGAACTAACGCATAACTTTGCCGTAACTTCAAAGTCTCCTGATCATTTTGACCCTATGTTAATACTAGGAGAAAGTGGGATAAATAGATGCAAAAAGTACAGGGAAACTGATGACATGAATACTCAGTATTTAAGTTTTTAAATTTTAATCAAGAATAAGAAAAAAAACACTATTTTTTTATCTTTTCAGTAATTACACACAGAAATCATTTCTTGTGCCCCCTCTCGCTAAAGCTCATGGTCCAGACGAGACACCGTAAGTGGCAAGATAAGTCTGCTGTTCTATTTCTAATCATCCTCAGAACGTGAACAAAATGGACTTGCGACGTATCTGCCAACACAATGTACTGACATTTACGTGTCACAAACGCATTATTGACCATTATAACAAATCTACTCAGTATCTCCTGTGATACTGTCAAATTGTTCTTGCTTCTGCTTTTTTGACTTACTTTCTTTTAACTAAGCTATTACTTATACAGAAGACTGTTTTGTAAGTACTAATCATAATTACAAGTATTTTTATTTTATGTACATTATATTGTATCGCTGCAGCTTGTAACGTACCCTTTTCGTTACCTTTTATTTCGGGTAGAGAACACATGTGAGTGTTACTTTACCATACTTTGAAATTAATACTTTTACTAATATTTCCTGCACCAGACCAGTACATAAGGATTTCCTTGATCCCTCTTTGTCCGTTGCTGGTTTTATTCAGATACTCACGCTGTAAATCAGATTATTATTAATCAAATTCTTACCACACAAACTTAAAATCAACTCCTTTGTTTATATCTATATTTCAATCTCAAATAAAACACTTTCTACTTATCTCACAACTTTTATATTTCCCATTTAACAGGCAATTATCTTTTTTCCAAAGTCATATTACATTATCTTTATTAAACCCTAATTTCCTTGGCCTCAGGCTATTATTTTCTTGTTATTAATCCCGCCAGGATTCTTCGTGCCCTCCTTCTAGCCATTCTGTTTTTTCTTTGCTCTTAAACCATATTCTTTCCACAACCAACACGTCCTCTTCCTTCCAAATCTTTTCTTCAACTCTCTCGACTGTTATTTATTTTCCAGAGATCTCATTATATCCATCTTGACATGCTTTGACCTTGGAACTTAAAATTCAGAGTTAGTAACTTATATACAATTACAATTATTAAATAAAAAATAGCTTTAATAATGTCAAAATCACAAAATGTGAGGTTGGGTACCTCACAAGCTATTACAATTCCGTACCCTAAAGAAGTCTGGAATGGATGTAAAAGATATCGTTTCTTGTAATATTGAATCATTGGTGGAAGTCCGGTTTAATATCTGTCCGCATCTAACTCTTCCACTTTAGTAATGTCACCGTACTGAATATGCATATCAGTTCTTGTGATTTTAAAAATAAGAACGCATGCAAGGTTTTCCTGCAACCAGTGACCTACCGACGTCTAATTCGCCACCGTAGCGCCTCTCGTCTAAGCTAGTTGGCCGGTCGGTGTTTCAGTCCTCAGTTCTGCCTTGCCGCTCTGCTCTCTGAGTAAGTTGTTCGGTGAACTTGGCCGTCACCCACTTAGGCAGTCGATAGTAGGGCACACGTTGTGTTTACTGGTAACGGACTCCGTTGCCAAGGGTGACGCTCTACTAGGCAGACAGAGCGGTGCCCGCTAGCAATCAATAAGCACTACGCACTGGCAGACTCCCCCTGTGTGCGCCCGCAAACCGCGCGCGGGCAAACGCTGCAGGGCGACTACCTGACAGGGGCATACAAACACGGGGACACTCGCCACCGCTCATAAGGGACCGTGCACAAACTACGTGGCTCGGTCCAAGGGGGGGGGGGGGGGGGGGGGGAGGGGTTGGATGGAAGGCTACGCTAAACTACGTGGGGGGAGGGGGGGTTCCGAGTCAGACTACGTAGCTTTCCTTTCATAACATTTTTCACAGTTAAAATGAGGAATAGAACTCACACCACCATGTGAATATTTATTTCCCTTTTTTATTTTTAACTGCTTTACGTCTCTCAACAGCGAGGTATTTAGAGACGGTATTTATTTCCCTCAGTTAATTATCTCCGTATGTAATTTACAGTAGTCTGACAAGAGAGAACAATACAAAATGTTTTCTGGAATCAAAAGGGGAAAAAAGCTACGTGCTACGTGGGGGGGTAGAGTCAAAAGACACGTAGGGCTACGTGGGGGGGAGGAGGGGTTCACAGGAGGCTAAAATGGAGCTACGTGGTTTATGCACGCTCCCTAACTACAAACACGTCTGTAAAGCTCTCGGACAGACATGGCGAAGCTGAAATCGAACTTAAAATTAAACGAGATCTATCTAATCAGGCTAACCGTTCCATAGGATGACGAGGAGGCCACCAAGTTTACCGTCTCAACCCTCAGCTGTGTCGCGTGACGTCAGCGACTCTGATAGTCAATCTACTCAGAGCCACCTGCGCTCCTACGGCGTTTGCAAAGTATCGGATGTTGATTCTTTTTGGATAGTGCTTTCTGTCTCCTTGAGGTCTACGTCATTATAGATGGGAAAGGATTTAATCAATAAGAAAATCTTTACTTGCGCCTGCTTCCTCACGGTTGTCAGATCCCAAACCGTTACCACTCGTCCACTGAATTGCTTCAATTTTTTTTTAACTGCTTTACGTCTCTCAACAGCGAGGGTAACAGTAGGTAACAGTTACTGTTACCTACGCAGATATACAAGGTTCAAAGGTTCTATGATTTACAGGCAACAGTAACTGTTTCCTACGCAGATATACAAGGTACAAAGGTTCTATGTCAGGGACTCAGTAAGTACATTACATACTATAGGAGGATCCAATCACTTTCTTATTTTAGAGCTTTTTTGTGCTTCAAAACTGTAGAGTGCCTAGTATACCTAATATTACATCAAGTCTGAATTTAGTTATTCTTAAAAACAAATCAGGTACGTTCACGTTGGTCAAGCTTACCATATCGTTCCGTAGTTTATAACATTTTTGATTTGCTTATCGTTAATATGTGTTTTTTTCTGTGTATCTTACCTTTACAAAATAAAGTAACTCGTAAAGCATCATGACCTTCTGAGAGTGTTTCAGTTATTTTTTTATTTTTTTTACTTACTGCTTTACGCCTCTTCGACGTCAAGATCATTAGAGGCGGGATGGTACTGGAGACAATGAGCGGGAAGGAATTCGGTCATGGCCTTTTGAATGAAGCATTCGCCTGGAGTGATTTGGGGAAACCATGGAAAACTCAAATCCGGATGCCCGGACGGGGATTTGAACCGGCGTCTTCCCGAATGCGAGGCTAGAGTGTTAACCAATCACCCACTACGCTTGGTCAGTGTTTCAAATCGCGGTGAATTCTGCCAGTATCTAGGCTGGACATACAGCTTCAACTGGGGTTTGAAAAAATGGAGAGCATAGTTGGCGTGAATAAAGCAAAGTTTTGGCAGTGGTGAAGGTCAGGTTAACGTACGTTTAAGAATTTGAGGCCAGCCGAAATGTGGACATATTACAAGGAATCATTGAGGTGGATGCCTTCAACACTGACCTACAAAACCATTAATTTCCTAATTAACGTCATAAGAATTAAGTCTCTTATTCTTTCTGCTTATTGCTTTTCACCTCATCGACGTCGTGGTCACTAGAGGTGGGAAAGGACCGAGGACAAGGCTCGGGAAGGAGTTCGGCCTTGAAGGAAGCATCCCGGTATTTGCCTGGATTGATTTGGGAAAATCAAGGAAAATTCAAATCCGGATGCCCAGAGGAAGATCCGAACCCGCGTTCTCCTGAATGCGAAGCCAGAGCGTTACCGCTCACCCATCGTGCTCGGTAAGAATGAAGTCTTCCTGACCGTTGGATGTTAATGTTTTCGTGTAACTAACCGAAAAAGCACGATATTTTGACACGCTAATAGCATCTCAGCGATCAAACCCTCCTTTACAATCTATAACTGAAGTACTGATGAGGTCTGAAAAACCTTGTTGATTTGCTACCTTGGGAACGGCCTTGCCATCACTTCAGTTAAGATGGCGACGGAAGGTTTGATCGCCTAATTACTGTGTGAAAACTCCACTAAAAAGTTTATTTTCTGCACCGAAAAATTAAGTTTTGTTAACGTAATAGTGTGAAAATTCTTTTAAGAAAATTCAGCCTAGCTCATTAACAACAACTTCTGTTGGAAGTCCTTCATATTAAGTTTTTTTTTTGAGATATGGACGGAAAAATAGACTAGCTGCACTTGTATCACGAGATAAACAACTAATCAAAAAACTGCAAAAATAAAAAAATAAAACGTTCTTACTTCTGTTAATGTGATGGTTAATACAACACAATCTCGTAATTTTCCGTAGACTGGAACTGAGTCTGTGAGGTGTAAAAAAGGAGCTGATTCGTAACATAATTAGATAACTAAGCAGATGTGTACATCACAAGAAGCGCTATCGCAGAATAATTAATTTCTAATCACTACTGTGGTTTGCAACTTTGATAGCGTCCTCCAGATACAAATCTGTCTCACACGCAGAAAGTAATAATCAGTACTTTCAAAGTATGCCGTTTTCCTACGTCATCTACCATTCCAATTTCAACCACATTACATTTATCTTAAGGGGGGACGTTCATGAAAAACACACACCATTTCAAAAATGCACCCTATCCACAGTTTTGAAGATATGTCAATGAAATTTTGTACCACGCTTTACACGAAATGAACACATTTACCTGTAAATTCCATTGATTATATATATTCAACTTTTTTTTAATGAATTTTTAAATTTTTATTTTCAAAAAATAATGTATGTTCCTTTATCTCAGAAATTATTCAAGAGATTTCTACCAAATTTTCTCTGTTTGCTCTGTTTACATATAGTAAGCTTCTCTCATGAGGTTTTTTGAATAAATTAAATAGGAGAATTTTCATAAATTTTTAATTATAATTCTGCTAGTAAAATTTTAAATTTATGCAGAATTGCAAGCACTTTGCCCCATATCTCAGCTGGCAATAAGAATTTCAAAATTTGATCTTGAGACAACATTTATTAGGTTTATAGGGATAAGTGTACAAAATTTCATACTTCTAGCTTACTTAGATTCTGAGGAAAAGGTACATAAAGTTAGAAAAACACATTTTTGAGGAAACGCAATTTATAGTTCAACCTGGTATTGAAGTGCTGTTTCAAAAAGTGGGTGTGACAGGGATGTTGCGTCACACGTTTAATTATTTTTCAGGAACTTCGGATGCGATTTCATCATTGAAACTTATTGTCCATGAGTTGTACTAAGAAATAAAAAATAAATTGAAAATTGACATTTTTGGTCAATTTCATGAACGTCCCACTTTAATGCAGCCCTATTGTTTAATCCTTTCTATTTGACCTTAAAATTCTGTTTTGAACGTTATATAAGACATGGGTATAACTGAGAGTGTTCTCTGATGTTTTCTGTTTTATTACATAATCGTTGGCTTTCCAGCTTCTGCTATTATTAAACTGCGCAGTGTTCCTAGGATTTTGAGGTATGGTTCAGATTTTTCCATTCTGGGCACGAAAAACGGGCCTTGCACTTGTACAATAAGAGAATTTAGCACCTGTGATTTTATTACTGTATTTACCACGCGGCACTTTTATTTTTTTTAAATGACACAACAGGACAGGAAATAGACGGAAACAAACATAAATAAATATAATGGAAAGAAGAAAAGGGAAAAAAGTAATTGGTATTTCATTTTAAACTACTTTCATTTATGTTAACTGTATCGAGTATCCTGTCAAAATATTATGATAAAGTAAAAATGCAGTACAAATATTAATGCAGCAGTTGTAGAAATGGAAAGATTCTTAATTATTCCGTTTTCCGACATATGGCCTCTTCTAAAACGAATCAAAAGGCTGACATCCGGTAAAACTTTGTCCATTTCATGCCAGAACAGGAATTGAGAAAGGGAGAGGAGAGTGAGAGTAAATTAAAGAAGCTTAATTTTCATGCCCGAGTAGACCAACAGAACTGCGCGTCTTTGGTGACGCGAAAACTGTTCCGGTAAAACTCGGAGCAGTCGCCTTTGAGAGTCTGCTGCGGATATCGGAATACTTTGGAGCGCCTGAAGGCGATTTAACGCCAAGTTCACACGGAGTGGGCAAATCCGGAGCGCATTCGACTTCACTGCTGCATAATCCTGAGAAATAGGATCGCGTCGAGAAGGAACCGAAAGCGGGAAAGTCTGTTGTCAGGGAGAAGCCACGAACATTCTAGTTCATATCGAGAGACGGCAGTTTATCATAGTAATTACTTCATATCGAATCAGATGGTTTCTTCAAGTACTCTGTGGTACCGCTCCTCCCGAAAAATCGAAGTTCTCCTCCTAGTTACACGCGCTATTGGACACGATGTCAACTGATGCTTGAAACCCAGCTTGAGAATGTGAGCTCTAATATTCGAGACAAGTAAACAGCAAATTTCCAAGGGTATGTATGTTTTAGTAACATTCAAGCACAAGTTTTTATATTTCACTTAAAAGAATAAATAAGATATGGGTAGACAAATGGTGAAATAACATATTACGTAAAGATACAAAACAAAAGTTGCAATAGTGAATTATATAGCTCGATTACACGTGAGCTCTGGTAAATTGTGAATTCTAGCTTGTTATGTGCAGACAACGTTTTTTTTTAAAAAAAAAGGAACGAATGATTGACAACATGCCAACATAGTGGAATGACGCATAATGCTTCACAAGGGGGCATCCATAAATTACGTGAGGTGTTTTTCCGGGATTTCGGCACCCCCCCCTCCCCCTCTAGTGAGATTTTGTGAGATCAGGTCCTTGAGCCCCCCCCCTCCCCCCCGAGAAATGGCCCTGACAAATTTTTGGGACTCATTTTTTTATAGGTCTCACTCTTCCAAAAGCCGATTACACCCCAACTTTTTGACGAAATACCCCCCTAAAATCGACTTTCGCGTGGTAAGATTTCGCCTGACCCCCCCCCCTATTTCACCTCACATGAGATTTGACCCCCCCCCTTGGTGAGATTTGGTGAGATTTCGCCTGACCCCTCCCCCTATTTCACCTCACGTAATTTATGGACGCCCCCCACAGCGCCGGTAAATAATTAATTTTCTGCAAGCTACCCAATATTTTGGAACATTACTCACCCCCTCTCTCTTTAATGTGTACTGGAAAATTTAAAAAAAAATATGAACAGAAGATATTCTGTCATCCGAATCATTATGTACGTAAGCAATCATCATGTGTATATATGTCAGCGATTCGGTATTAGCGCATAATTATCAATTTTCCCTCAGTTTATCGCGTATTTATAATCTGATTATATGTAATTCTTAAAACTTTGAGTTCGCTGCATGGAAGTTGCTTCAAATTTCAATAAACGCACGAATAAAACCAAAAATAAATCCAATCTGGACAGTCGCGCTTATGTAAGACTCTCAAGTAGGCTTTAGAGTATTCTTACTGACCACACGATGCCGAAAATATAAAAAATAATGTGATCTTTCGAAAAAACGTGGTGCCATAATTACTGGAAAGTAAAGATCGCAGGATGGCAAGACGCCTCTTTTCGCAACTGCTATTCTGCTTTTAACATCAGTCGACTATCAGTTATCATTTTACTTCCTAAGAATTCACCTACTTCTCCTATTACAGCTGATCCTATTTTTATATTTATTTTACTATTTACTATCATATCTGCAACATTTAAAAGCCTTTGTCATACTTAGGTTTAAATTTAGTACAAAACGTCCACTCACTATTGTTTTTATTATTATTATTCAGAAACATTTCAGTATCTTTAGTCTGTTCTGCTAATAGGACGATATCAACAGCAAATCATAGAGTAATGATTATTTTTCCTTGAACACTTACGCCACATTCAAAATTATCTTTTACTTCCTTTATTTCCTCCCCTGCATACTATTTGAATATTAAATTGAATGGACTACAATCATATCTCCCATACTTTTTTAACTGATTCATATCTATCGTAATTCTGTACTTTTATCATACCCAATTTATTCTAATATAGATTACAAATTATTCTTTTATCTCAGTTTTTTAAACCTCTTTAAAATCTGACAATATCAAAAGCTATTTCTAAATCAACGAACTTCTTAAAATTCACTTTGTTTTTCTTGATCCGCCCTTCAAGTATTAATTTTAAAGCCGGAATAGCTTCTCTTCCGAACCAAAACTGATCTTCACCTACTATCACTTCTACTATTATTTCTATTCCACTGTATGTTATAAAAGTAAATAATTTTGAAGCATGTGACGTTATGCTAATAGTAAAAACAACCATCGCATTTTTCATCTTTTGCATTCTGTGAACATGACACTTTTATAAAATCGGTTGGAATCTCTCCTGTTTCATAAATTTTTAACATCAGTTTGAATAATTTTTGGATTCGTTCTTCTCCTAGGGACTTAAGAAGTTCAGCAAGAATCTCATCAATTCCAACTGCCTTATTTGCTTTAATTTCATTCAGAGCTCTATCAAATTCTGTCCTGAAATCAGGATTATCTAAATCGTCAATGTAGATATCGCCTTCTTTTGTTCAAACCAACACCATCACACAGTTTCTCTATGCATTCCTTCCATCCGTTAGCTCTATTTTCTGAGCTTAAAAGCGGTTTCTCATCAGCAGCCTTAATATTTATACATCTTTTCTTTATTTCTCCAAAATGCTGGTTGATCTTTCTATATGTCACATCTACTTCATCTACGACCATTTCCTTTTCCATTTCTTCACACTTTTCTCGGGGCCATTTTTCTTTTACTTTATTGCATTTCTTGTTTATTTTATTCCTGCATTGTCTGTGCTGTTCTCTTCTTGCTTCATCCTTAGTATTTATGTGCCTTCTCCTCTGATGTATCAACTCCACAATTTCTTCTGTGATCCAAGGTTTTCGGGTGACTTCTTCCCTAAAGCTTAATGTTTCTCGACAAGCTTTGATTATTTCTATCTTCAATGCATTTTATTCGTGCTCTTTAATCAAAAAATAAATTGTTACATTTTTTAACATTACATTACGGCGCTGCAGTTTATTTTGTGTTTCATAAAAGTGAACGCTTTTTCTGAAGCTAACTTTTATAATTGAAAAATCGCAGAGCACAGCGCAATGTATCTTAATTATTTGCCTCTGTAAACTGAAATATAAATGGAATACGCGCCACATATGGAGGAGCATTTAATGAAATTTTACCTACATCAGGGATAACTATTGGCTTTCCATCGTAAATATGAATACCGTGAAATTAGTAAGAGAGGAAACTTTACAGTACAGTATAATTAAACTTGCTTTTGAACCCCTGCTTGTTTAATTTTTCTATATACTGGTATCATTATTTTGCTAGAATTTTCTCTGAGGTAAATTTGTTTTAATTTCAGTAAAATTTACTTGTTTTGTTTTTTTATCTTGACTTAAGATAATGTTTACATTAATTTCCCTAGATAGAAAACACATTTCCCTAAATTAAGACCCGTCTGCATATATTTAGCAATAATTTCGTTACTCCGCTGCTTCTAGAATCAGAACTGCAGTAGCTGTTAACTATGTTGAAAAAATCCCCTTGTATTAGATTTTCATTCGCAGGTGCTGCGTAAAACGTTTTTATTGGTTTTGTATTAAAATAAAACATTTAGAACGAACCAAAGATCTATGGTAACGTCAATGATGGGTTTCATTGGAAAATAAATGAAACCACCTAAATCAGATCAGTCACAATGTTTAAAAACATCTTTAATAGAATAGCTGCACTGAGTTTAGTGGACCAGCTATGTTGCTTGAAGAAAAGATGGGAGATGAACAAAAACCGCGTTGTAGAGGATTCGAAGAAATCTTTAGGGACCAATGGAACATTCACAGGTTCGCTGAAAGAGAATCACCATAGACAGTTCTACGTGTCGAATGCTGTTGATGTTGATCCTGAATCCACTATTCTATGAGGCCACACTTTTCCATGACTGAATTGGCTGAAGGCGGTGTCTAACGGCTTGAGTACCGTATGCTAATAAAGCTTCCACCATCTTCATCGACTTGATTTGGTTATTTCAAATACCTATTTTACCTACATAACAAAATATACAGTGAAACTTCATTAAATAGTAAAGCTACAAATTAAAAAAAAGACAACATTTAAATCGGTCCCGTGGTGAGAACATTTTTGCCACAGTTGTGTTTCTGTTTTTCTTTTTTTAAATATATATATATATATGTACTAGAATTTCATCACCAATATTATTTCGCTGTACAGTATTGGCAACAGGAGACGAAAGCAGCAGTTAATAAAATCCATCCCAGACTCGAACCGATGACCGTTACATTGACAGACAGCGTGCTAGCCCCTACACTGTTAGACCAGCGACTAAGTGCTTTAACGTGCTGTAAGAATACTGCATGCGTTTTACATTATATGTGTTCATCACTACCAACTTTTACTTGCAAAATATTGTTTTTACCTCACTTTCAGGCCTGGTGTTCGGGAAAATTCAATTCGATTCCCGGTTCAGCCATCCAGCCTTTGGTTTTTTATGGTTTCCGGAAATCACTCCCAGCAATGGAAAGGCTGTTCGATTCCCGGTTCGGCCATCCAGCCTTTGATTTTGTGTGGTTTCCGGAAATCACTCCCAGCTATGGGAAGGCTGTTTCTTTCGAAATGCCGTGTTCGCATTCCTCCTTTTCGTTGTCCTCCATTCCTCTGATGACCTCACTGTTGACGAGCGGTAAAATCATAACAAAAATAATGTATCTTGCACAATTTCTCGCACTCGCTTCATCGAGTTGTCAGTTCTCGTCCTCGATGCACCTTCTATTCCGATTTCAAATTGCACATTTTTTAGGGGAATTTTCATCTCTCTTCCTTTTCCACTGTTGCATGGATGGTTCATGTTTTGTCCTATACACGTTCCTCATGTATGACCCTCGTCACAAGCTAACTTCATATTTGTCCACTATGAGTCTACGTACTTGACCTGATAATATTAGAATTACCAGGTTCTGTTTATAATTCTAGTACAAGAACCAGCTACGGTTTATACAATAGTCGCCGAAATGAAGAAGTTGTCAAAATTTGAAATATGAGAAGTGTTTATGAAGCAGAATATAATTATGGTGATCACAATAGCTTTAGACTGCTAATTTAATTTAATTTAAATGTAATGGAGCACACGCTCCAGTGACAATTTCCCTACACACCCAACTTCCCGCTATCCTTCACTCACCTACATTTGCCCTCTACAAATTTTAACTTTAAATTCTTTTAACGTTTTCGGTAGGTTATTCATCATTCCCTTTGGTAACTCATTCCAATCCCTGACACCCTTACCTAAAAAATAGAATCTTCCCACACCCTTGTGCCTGAAATCGAGTGCCAGCTTGTGGTCATGGTCATCTTTTCCCTTCCATGAACTACTTTTCATATCTATTGCAATATCATTCCATGCCTCATCGCCATTATACGCCCTGTACACTCCCATTACCCTCCTCATCCTCCTCCTGTCTTGCAATGAATCCCATTCCAGCTCCTTTATCATATCTGTCACTGATTGCATTCTGCGATAATTTCCAGTAGCAAATCTAGCAGTCCTTCTTTGCACCTTCTCCAACTCCTGTATTTGATACTCAAAATGTGGGTCCCATACTACACTACCATATTCGAGCAATGGTCTGACCAAAGTTTTGTAACCAAATTCCTTTACTTCTCTCGTGCATCCCCTCACAGTGCCTTGTAGTAGGAAATAGCTTTTTGCAGTATTTACGTTCCGTTAATCATTAAGTGTCAATACATTCCTTAGAGATGGACAAAATAGACTGATCAACAGATCTGTAACGCAGTTATAGTAAAGAGATTTAAAACAAAACTTCAAATCTGTAAAGTATTAAGAATAAAACACCGTAATTCCGATGCAAAATTCGTAATATGTTTAAATATTTCTGCTTCACTATAGTGTTTAAGAAACCAAAGAAAGTAAGCGAAAATATGTTTTCTTAAAAATGTCTTCAATAACGATATCGCAGTTTTTGATGATTTTCCCATACTTTAATATTTCTAGAAACCGAAAAGCCTACAACATTCAGTTTTTCGATTTCACTATCCTGTCTGCTTTTTGTATAACTCTGGTGTAAGAACTCCACTTACTGTAACCAGATATTAACAATAAAAAAACACACACACAAATACAGAATAGCTACAGTCAATGTAAAACGTCATTCTCAAGCAAGTTCGTTTTTTGTCTCAACAAGACACTATTGTTAAATGTTCCAAGAAATATTTACGTAACAATTGCATCGAAATCACGATGCCTTTCATTTGATATGTGAAAAAAATTTACACCCATCCGTCCACGGTGTAGGGATATAATTTATAATCACACTTCCTTCTTGAAGTCATTTAGTTTCGATTAAAGAATATTTCATGGAGGTAGTTTCGAAACTAAAAACTGAGATTTGGGAAGTCCATGCTTAATAACATTACGCTAGGATTCAACAAACATACATTGTGGCTTGTATCGGTAATCAATCAGGTGACTTCTAACTCATTTTACAGACAATCGTAGACAACCGGCTACATATCTAAAATGTAATCACAGAAAAATAGGGAAAAAAAGTTTTTAAGTCATTAATTTAGAAATATTAAAATTAATTTTAAAAAAGAGCTTGAAAATTATTTGAATTTTCACTGCAATAAAAATTATATATATTTTCATCCTTTAAAAAAGCTGCGGAACCAGCGCTGTGGAGATGTGAGGAAAATGTTTTACGATGAGGAGAGTGGTTTGAGGTAGCGTGCAGCCCCGTTTCTGGAGGGTGCATATTAAGTGCTTGAAATAGCACGAAGAGTGCTCGTGATTCATCCCTCACTCCTCAGAATGAACTTAGAATTATCAGATTCAGAAAACATCACAATAACCCTATTTATGCGCAATCCGAGTTACTCTCGTTTCATATACATAACTGCTATGTGCCGTCACCAACCTCCGTCTTATACTGCATAAAATGTATCTTGTAAGAGGTTTAAAGTCTGGTTTGCAACCGAGCCTGGTCGCTGAGTGGTAACATGTGGGACAAGCATTCGGACAGACGTTGCTTCAATTCCAGACCCGGTCATCCAAGTTTAAGTTTTCCGTTGTTACTCTGTGCAATTGCCAGCATGACTTTTTTCGTAAAGGTGATAACCAGTTTCATTCAAGTTCCTTGTAGCAGTCTTATCAGGGTCACCTACAATGACATTTTATGCGAGCGCTTTTCATCAGCGCAAGGTGTCTACGCTGCTTCAAACTGACATTGGAGAATCTCTGAACTTTCCTTATTAGTATATTATATCCCATCTACTCGACGATTTAGTTAATGAAACCCTTCTGTCCTGGACCTCGTCTTCTCCCTCAATTTTTTACTGTTCCATGTTCCTGTATCTCGTATGCTTTTGTCCTCTGAATACATTATGTCTATTTGAAGTTTTTACATTTTTCCAGGTGTCCTTACAGTTTCCACACTTTGTATAGATACTCTAGTACCATGGAAGTCTACTAATTGTTGGTAACTATAGAATCTTTTAAATTTATCCAAGCCAGCCACTTTACCATTCTTTATTCTGGTCCGTTTCGTCTGCCCGTTCATGATTTTCACAAAAGTCTGCGTCAACTCCTTCAATGTTATTGCCATAAATTCACAATTTGGAAATCCCCTTCATAACTACCAGACGCCATTAGCTGAGAGGGAAGCTACGAAGGTGACCAACGCCGTGGAAGAAGTTGGTAAAACAGACCACTGAGCTGAGCAGTTGAGCCGAAGTTATCTGGTTCGAAACTCTGTGCTGGATGAAATTTCCAAAAGCTAATCTTAGATGTAGTACACAGTTCCAGAGGCGTTTTTAAATCTCAAATCTCTCAACACCGCTTATATGCCTTATGCATGCGACACTCTTGATACTATGCAAATGGAGACTTTCTCGGCGTATTGATTCAATGAAAGTTTCACGTGTGTCCAGCCGGATGGTGTCATAAAACGACGACGTTTCGACAACCTGCTCGGTTGTCTTCATCAAGTTTATTTAGATGTTTCTTCTCGAAATCACAAGAAGATGTTTCTTCTCGAAATCACAAGAAGATGTTTCTTCTCGAAATCACAAGAAGAAACATCTAAATAGACCTGATGAAGACAACCGAGCAGGTTGTCGGAACGTCGTCGTTTTATGACACCATCCGGGTGGACACCCGTGAAACTTTCATTGACTCTTGATAATGATTTCTCTCTGAAAAGTGGGGGAGGGTGGGGACGTTAATCCTGGCAGTTCCTTCGTGTCTTTCCACAATAGTAGACCATGACTTCCGGCTCCTATTTTCAATATTCCTTTTCTTCATTGTCATACGCAACACACTTCACCAATATCATACAAGAAACACTAAACGGGACACCACACACTTCGAGCTGTGGTGATCATCTACTGAACGCCGAGGACCCGACCAACTTTATAACAGCTCCACCATTTCCTGAAGCGTCAGTATACCATGTTATAGTCCCACTAATGAGAAAGTGTGATCCCCGATTTATAAACCTCTGTGACGGTTACACGCGTAACCTGTGAGCTGCAGTAAGGTGTTGGAGGTCGTGCGCTTATCTCACGTTGGTAGTAAAGATGTTACGACTTTGAACCTTCACCGTAAGAAAACGGCGCAGCCATATCCAGCGAGATGGAGCTCTCATATTTTATAGTCCATGGTATGAGCAGCGAGGTGTATATTGGCCCTTTTTTTATTAGATATTATGTTAGCAGACAATAGAGTGTCTGAACATTTTGGATTGGTGCAGTAATTCCTTTCGTCAAGCGCCTGTAAATGTGCACTAGAAAATGAGAACATTGTGGAGAGATTTTCATTTGATATAAAAAACAAGTAGTATTATAAAAAGTCTTTAATAGTCCATTGATTCACGAGATTGGTACATAATATTAATATTCGCTTTTAGATTATGTAGCACCTACCACCAAATTTTATACCTTCTTTCGTTACCTTCTAGAATCGAGTCCTCTTATTCACGGTTGTACGCACTGGTTTCCAATATTTGTCCAATGTTTGCGCGTGATTTTATTTGTACTTTTTCCACGTCAGTACTGTTGATACGAATGTGACGCTGCCTGTTCCACAGCTTCAGCATTCATACTGTTATCATTCCTCCAGCTAAAATTTGCTATGGAAAAGTTCGCTTCAAACCGATAAAATTCTTTTCAGGTTTGTGCTGTGCTGCAATTCAAATTCAAATTATTTTTTCTTCTTTGCAGAAAAGCTGGATTCGGTGCAGTAAACTTTGTGCCGGGAACTGCTTCGACAGGAAAGGACTGGAGTAGCATTACGGTAAGTTGAAAAAAAACCCGAAAAGATTCTGTTTAATAAATTGCCAAATACTCCATAACGAACTCGTACGATAACTTAACACAGTTCTTTTTAAGCCAGTGTATGACGAAACACTTTCAATGCGTACAGCTCTAATGAAGGAAGTTAAAGGGTGATAAATACCTCTTCGTGCTACAGTCTATCAACTGGACTAATCGTGCCTAATCAGATGCTTGCATTTGTTCACTTACATTCCTGAGTTTTCAAAAATCGTGTCGCAGACGAAGAAAAAAGACGAAAACGAGATAAACAGATGTGTTTCTATGCAACGTTCAGAGTTCCAGAACATTATGCCCGCTCAGCTGGAACTAAGAAAGTTCTGGAGTCAGTGACGGATCCAGTCATGGCCTTTATTTGACGGTAATTAAAAGCGAAAATACTGTGCCATTTACCGCTACATCTTCAGACTATATAGTCGTTCGATAATACTCATTAATTAGAAGACGTTCTATGATTAGAATAAAATTAATACTCAATTTTGAACATCATATTAGATACTTATTTTTGATTACTAAAGATTTTAAAAATAAATTATTACATGGGAATTAAAAGCTCCAAACTTTCTGGACTACGAAAACGTTTTACTTCATCGAATGCAGTGAAGCTATTAAATAAAATCAAAATATTCTATTTGTTATTAAATCCTCAACCACTGTGGGTTCTAAAAGTAATATCTTAACCATCTGGTTCGCTCAGTAGAACTATCAACCATTTTTTGCAAGTACAAACATCGTATAGATACGCTATTTGTCCTGACAGCTGAGATGAATTCAATTTATCCACTTGTTTTAGTAAATCTTTAATTGTTTCTGCTGGCAATAAAAAGAGACATTTTTAGGATTCCGTAGCTAAAAAAAGAAACCATTATAATTGTGTCTGTCTGCAGGTCACAGTCTAGGAATTTCGCATCCTTTCCATCGATTGTGATAAATTTCAAATGAAACAGTCTTTAAAACAAATGAGCATAAAAATTATAAATCTTCTATTATATAAAAATGCAAGTCTGTCTGTTTGTCCTCTATGCGCTCCTAAACCGTTTGTCCGATTACGGTGAAACTTTGGTGAGTTGTCGAATGCGCGTTCGGGATGGTTCCTAAGAAATAAAATTTCCAAAAAACCACCTCCTCTTCCCCATAAAACACCATAACTTATAAAAACCTACAGATTTTATCCGATTTGTATGGAAATTTGCACACACATACTTTTAAAAAAACAGAAAAACACTGTCTACATTTGGATTACAAAAACACACCCCCTTTCCCCATTCCCACCCCTTTTTAATAGATTTCGATGGAACTTTGCACGCTTATACTATTAATAAAATAGAAAAATACCGTAGAGATTAATTTTAAAAAACCATTCCCTCTCACCCTTTCTATCCCTAAACCACCATCTCTTCCCCCTACCACCCCATAATTTAAAAAACCCACAGACTTCATCCGATTTTGATCGAAATTGGCACAGAACAAACAGAAAAATGCTGTCTACATATGGTTTAAAAATCACAACCCCTCTCCCCCTTCCCACCCCCTTAATGAATGTACTTTTCTTTGTATTTTCTCTATGCGCTAATAAAGCGTTCATCCGATTACGGTAAAACTTTTGTGATTTGTCAAGTGTGCGTCCGGGATGGTTCCTAAGAAACAAATTTTCCAAAAAACCACCCCCTCTTCCCCATAATTTAAAAACCTACAGATTTTACCCAATATTGATGAAAATTTGAAAACATATACTTTAAAACAAAGAGAAAAATACTGCCTACATTTGGTTTCCAAAAACGCATCCCCTTTCCCCCTTCCCACCCCTTAACTTTTACACAAAACCACACTTTTTATCAGCTTTCGAAGGAACTTTGCAAGCATAAACCATTAAAAAAAAATTGAAAAATACTGTAGACATTAGTTTTACAAAAACCCAACCCCTCTCACCCGTTCTACCCCAAAACCACCCCCTCTTCCCCTAGCACCCCATAATTTTAAAAATACACGGATTTTATCCGATTTTGATGGAAATTGGCACAGATATACTTTAAAACAAACAGAAGAAATACTCTATACATATGGTTTCAAAAATCCAACCCCTCTTCCCTTTCACATCCCTTAAATTTTTGCGAATGTCTCTTATATAAAGGTAGAATTGTAACCCGATTTTGAAGGAACTATGCTTACGTGTACTTTAAAACAAACAGAAAAAAAATATCTTTGCCAAAGTCAATCCCTCTCCCCTTTTACCCCCACCCCTCTGAATTTCCAATGATTTTTATTGAAACCCTCAAGTTTTAAACCTTTGTGAGTAATCGAGTGCGCGTCGGAGAAGGGTCCTAAGAAATAAAAATTCAGAAAAACCACCCTCTCCATCACTTTACAACCCTTAATTTAAACAACCCAGATTTAATCATATTTAGACCAAAATTTGCACATGTATACTTTAAAACGAATTGAAAAGTATTGCCTACGTATAGTTTCACCCCCTCATCCCCTTCACGTCTCCCTAATTTAGACAAACCCACATCTCTTATCCGATTTTGATGGAAAGTTTCACATGTGTACTATAAAATATACAGAAAAATACTGCCTAACTATGGTTTCCAAAAATACAACCCCTCTTTCCCTTTACATCCCCTTATATATTTACCGGTGTAACTGGAATCACCAAAAACATTGCATATCCAAGACCATTGCAATAAACTAGAAATTGAATGAAACAGTAATTACAATTTATACATAAATATCTAATCTTTACTAAATACAAACGATCAAATGTATTCATTTAGTCTACCTCGAGTCTAGCAATAGCGAAGCATTGCCGGGTGAGCTAGTAGTAAATAAAATTCCCTAATCGAACCTCGTAAAACGCGTAACAGAGGAATGAAACATGTTAGCGTACTTTATAGTGTGTAGTGTCGAAAATATATGGAGTCAGTGTTCCTATGGAAATTTGTATTTCGGGAGATATGAGCTTCAAAATCTATTATCGTTGTTTCTCTGTGCCATTTTATAATTTCCCAACCATTTAGCTAAAAAATCTGAAAAAATTAAAAATAATGCCAAATAATAGGGACTACGAACGAAATTTAAGGCGTAGCCCATGAGTTCTTCTTCAGATCCTTACAACGATTTTTACGACCCAATTTTTTGATCATGTGCCCTGACGTTCTGAAATTTTAAGACATATTTTTTCAAGAATTGTCAGGTCTATATTTACTGGCATTTTATGGCTGTATTTTCATGAAATAGTCGATTAAGAACCCATTAGTATTAACTACCTCATATATTTCTTGGCAGTACCACGACGTTTGCCTCAAACGGATGACTCATTTGACAATACCTCTTTTCCAACGTATGACCGGCGGCGACATTTCCGTTTTCTACTTTTCAACGAAGTTGTCTCGAGCTAAGAGCGTAAATGTATTTTGTAATATTTTCTATGTCTGTAATGCGGCTTTATGACATTACTGTCAAATATTGTTAAATCTCCAAGAACGAAAAGTACGTTATGCTGATAATGGTGGAGAAAAAGTCGCTAATGTTATGAAACGATCAGAGAGGAAATGATAAGTGGTTTCTGCAAAATTGTGTTTCTTTCTTTAGAGTAGTCTGAACATAACCCACTTTTCGTCCCAGGAAATGAGGGAGAAAAAGAGGTTAAGAGACTCAAACTTCGTCCGCAGGTCACTTTGTGGTAAAGCCAGCGCGGCGCACCTCGAAGACGAGCCTCTGACAAACTCCGATAAATATTCCAATAATGTTATTCTCGCTCCACTTCCTCCGGCAATTTACCGGCCGCTTGCTTTGTGTCGCAGCCTACGCTTCGTTAAAGCTCTTAGAACCTCTCAAAAGAAGCAAAAGTAATCACTGCTGCCAACTTAAACTTGCACCTCGGTCCCTTCTATCGGAATAAACCGAAGTGTCTCCAAGGGGAAAAACGCGCCTCGCAGACGAGGGAGAAAAATGGAGAGGTATCAGAGAGGGCGCTGTGCTTGTGAATATTTATGTGGATTCAATGAGGAGGCCTAAGCATCTCCTCCGTTCCTCCCAATGATTATATCATCTCATTTCACACACTCTGCATGAACACCATCAGTTTACAACACCCAACTAATGGCCAGGTACCAGAGTTATCTTTATGACTGACTAATTAACAATGGAAGTTTATGGAAGAAGTTTACAGGAAGAAGAGATAGGCTGGTAGGTCATATTTTGAGACATGCTGGATTGGTTAATTTGTTAGTGGAGGGAACAGTTGAAGGTATGAACTGTAGAGGTAGACAGAGATTAGAATATATGAAGCAGATAATTGAGGACGTGGGTTGTAAGGGGTTTGTAGAAATGAAGAGGTTAGCACAGGATAGGAAGGGATGGAGGATTGCATCAAACCAGTCTAAAGACTGACGACAGCAAAGAGAAAAAAAAATATTAACAATAGAGGAACACTGTTTTGATTGCCAGTGATTTCAACTTCCACCAAGTTTAATTACATTGTTACGTAAAATGTTTTGATGGCGTGAGGCTCTTGGAGAAATGATTCACTCGCCTATTAGTTTCACCTGACTATTACATTCAGTCCTTCGCCATAGATTACCGACGCACGTATGAATTATTATTTATAGCGCGAAAGAATGCTCTTGTTGTTGTTTTTTGTCATTTTGGTGCTTTAGGGCGCGTCGACATCAAGGGCATTAGCGACCTTTGCTCCTGTGAGCTGCGTTCTCTGAAACTATTCACTACAGAACATTCTACAAGGGGTGATCAAATGAAAAGGTACGAAACGACACGGTGGGTACAAATGTAGACTTTATTCAAAATATACACCATAGGCCTGAGCACAACGATCCCACTGATGAACAAGCCGCAGGATTCCTTGTTCCCAGAATTCCTGTGGCCGTGACGAGAACCAGTCCTTCACAGCGTCCTGGAGTACTTCGTCCAAGTTGAAGCGCTTCCCTTTCAGGTGTTTCTTCAGTGGACCAAACACACGGAAATCCCAGGGCGACATGTCCGGACTGTAGGGCGGATGGTCCAACGTCTCCAACTTGAACTTGGCCAGTTCCATGTGTGTGACTCTGGAGACGTGTGGACGCGCGTTATCATGGAGTAGAACCATACCCTCCGTGAGCAGCCCCGGTCTTTTGTTCTTGATGGACCTGCGTAGGCGTCGGAGTGTCTCACAGTACACATCCCCCACCTGTACGCCATCCTGTCCTCATACGGACTGCCGCATCATTTGGACGCCGCTTTTGATAAGAGCCTCTGCTCTCTACTGCGCATACGGGCGCCCGCGCACGCTCCGATCCCAGTCAGAGACTCCAATCGCATCCAGAGGTGTCTCGCTACGTTCTCCCATGAAGGAATATGCAAATATTTAACTGTTACGTTTTTACGTCGTTTCGTACCTTTTCATTTGATCACCCCTTGCAGTAACGAAAATAGGACGTTAACCATTTTGGAGTCCATTTTCAATATCGTTAATTTACTTTTTACAAATACGAATTTCGTATAATACGGTCTTTAAATACTAATGGAAATAATTTGATTGGTCTGATCGTCACTTCCAGCGTAATTAACTGTTCGAAACTATTGAAAATGTATAGAAATAAAATAGCTGTTTCTGATATCTGTAATAAATATATTCAATTAATTTTTGCGACAAATTCGGATCAAAATTGCCTTGGATATCGAAATTTTTTAACTGTTTTAACATTCAGATGTTCTAGATGCCACTTAAAAATTTGGAAGAAAATATATGAGTCTACATTTCAAAGTATTAAATTACATCAGGGCCCTAAGAATATTTAACCAAATCCTTAATCATATTAACATTCAAAGGTGCGCCACAATTAAAGCATATAAAATTATAACAGTCGAGTCCTTGCTTTTGACTGTAGCTTGGAGAGCAAAAGCTCAAGATAAAAAGCGACCAGTTGCGTTTGAAACAAAGTTTCTAGAAATAACCGCAGTACATATACTACTAGGTCATATCAGGAACAAAATAATAAGTTATTAATTAAAAGCAACATCTGCAGCTGAATGTATCCAGCATTAAAGTTAATAATGGTTTCAGGATGTGAAAAGGATGCAGAAGCGAAGAATACCGCGGCAAGTACTACATTACAAACCCAGATGAAAAACAATTCCTGGAAGACCAACTACAAGCTTGAGGGAGACAGTAAAAGGTCACCAAGCCTAGTAATAGAAAGAAATATCACGATTAAATGAATTATTGTCAACTATAAACAACTTAGTTTTGACTATTTGGAGAGTGATTATAATAAATATATTTAAATTTTTTCTAATATTCTGTCTGAACTTCCTTAAACGAAATCATACACTTAACGACTTCAGATACTTAAAATAATACCGTTTCTACTTATAACCCGGAACCCAGTTGCCACGCATTACGTATGGCAACCGGCTGGGCAGGAATCTGGACCACGCAGCATGAATATGGACAACTAATTGAACCCAGGATCCCGACGATGGAATTTCCTGGTATTTTTTATAGGAACATTGATAAGCAAGTAAAAATTTCAGGGCAGGAAATAACTGAACCCTGGATCCACATTTTCATAGACAGACATCTTAACATTGAGCTAGCAGAAGAGTCTGTTTAAGTTATACATTTAATTTAATTTAATTTAATTGCAATGGAGCACAGGATCCGGTGGAAATTTCCCTACACACCCATCTTCCCCCTATCCTGCACCCACCTACATTTGCCTTCTACAAATTTTATCTTTAAATTCTATCAAAGTTTTCGGCAAATTATTCATCATTTCTCTTGGTAAATCATTCCAATCCCTGACACCCTTACCTAAAAAAGAAAATCTTCCTACACCCTTGTGCCTGAAATCGAGTGCCAGCTTGTGGTCATGGTCATCTTTTCCCTTCCATGCACTACTTTTCATACCTATTGCAATATCTTTCCATGCCTCATCGCCAGTATATGCCCTGTACACTCCCATGACCCTCCTCATCCTCCTCCTGTCTTGCAATGAATCCCATTCCAGCTCCTTTATCATATCCGTCACTGATTGCATTCTGCGATAATTTCCAGAAACAGATCTAGCAGCCCTTTTTTGCACCCTCTCCAACTCCTGTATTTGATACGTAAAATGAGGGTCCCATACTACACTACAATATTCGAGCAATGGTCTGACCAAAGTTTTGTAACCCAATTCCTTGACTTCTCTCGTACATCCCCTCATCACTCTCTCCAACAAGTGCAGAACTTTGAAACTTTTTCCTACCACCTGTCCTATGTGTCCTGCCCAGTTAAGTTTGTTATCAAAGGTAATTCCAAGATATTTACATTTCAAGACTTAATTAATTGATCAATTGATCAATTGATCAATTGGAATTAATTGATCAAAAAGACATTTTAATGAGCGTAAAGGATCATCCTTACATTACAGCGTGTGGTACACAATGGAAATCATACAAGAAATCGATAATACGTCTTAAACGAATCACAAAAGATTCTGTTCACCACAAACATTCTTTCGTACAATAGATGGCCTCAGTTTTTAGATGAGCGAATGTTACGACGGCCGTTTACTTCATTTCTGAGTGTCATAATTCCGTTTATAGTCGAATTTACGTACGTTTTATCAGGAATTAGCTTGGTTAGTAACTTATTAACCCTTGAATTTCTTAAGACGCTACTTAGATTGCCAGTTCGGAGATTCTGATTTTTTTTTCAGAAATGGTTCTTACCTTCATAAAAGACTATGGTCGTCTAGCCCATTGCTCACAATACAGGATATAATCCATATTGGGGACAAATTTACAATGAGGCAAAGTTTTCGAAATATAGGCTGTAACAAAAATGGTGTAAAATAGGCTGCTGTTACAACTGCTCACGCCTTTTATTCTCAAATAAAAAGAAATTGGAAAAATCTAATTTCTTTACTTAAAAGTCTTTCTTCAAGCGCTTGTGTAAAAAAAAAAATGTTTTTTCTCGATCCTGTTTTTTTCTACGTTTTCGCTTTAATTGTTTCACTTTGTCCGTGTTTTACCTGCCTTCCTCCGATACTTGTTTGCCGTTAGTTGCATTTTTTTCCCCTTATTGGTAGTGCTATTTACTATTCTGATTTCCTGTTTTGCAACGTCTGTATGATCGCCCTGTGAGAGCCAGTCCCACAGGTAGCGAATGTCCTCCGCAGATGTTCGGCGTTTGCTGCTCCGCATTTGGCGTTCGTTTCCGAGCGAAGCGCCGCCCAATCTCGTCTGGCCTCTGATGAAGCCATCTCCGGCGCCCTTCTGCTCCGCGGCGCTAAACGCTAACGTTCAGCCTGGCTGAACAGCTCACCACAGGCACACACTCCACCCACGCAAAACTCGCTGCCAAACGTTTGTTCCAAAACTTACGAACTGGCTTCATTAATACTATATCAGGTATCCTCAGAAAGCTGGCGAACTGTTAAATTTTTAATTACTTAGCGAGACATGATGGAAGTAGCTCTCACTGTTCCGTAAGATATGTTTACTTACTATTTTTCTTCTTCTCTTTACGTTAATAGACTCAACCTGTCTCCTTATTCCTCTGTTTAATTCATGTCTTGAAGTCGTGGCTAAACACTCTTTCGAGCGTTTTAAGGGCGTTCCAAGTTTGATATACCCGCACACGGTTGGTAACAGATGATTTCTGACACCTCTGAAAAATTTCTGACTTTTCCGCATAAAACAATACAGAACTCTGCAACAAATAGAACAAATACTTCTTCTCCCTTTGTTTTTATTTATGCCAATTTGTAAACATATTTAACAATAGGTCCGTCCTGCGCTCACTTTGCATGATTCCACTTACGCCTTTTTTCTTTCATTCGTTCCAATCAGCTATGGACCTTGTAACAGTCTTCATACCTGAATTTTGAATAGTATTGTACTATATGAAGTATTCGTAGTGAGCTAAAGTTTACTTGAATATGATCTGGTATGTTTGTTTTGTAATTTTCTTGTAAATCAGTGCATATAGACTTTTGTTTTATGAAAGAAAATTATTTAATATGTTTAAGAACAGAGTTGTGTAAGAAAATTGCTTAAATGTGTGTAATTCCAAGTATTAATGCAAGTTATGATGTCTACAGGACAATTTTCTACAGTTTGAAATGATTTCTGTAAATAATTTTGTATTTAAGTATCTCTAATTACCATTTCTGATCATTTTGTAATGATGTTAGGTGATTTTGTATTAATTCCGATTGTTTTTAATATGTTTAATTGTTTGAGTATTGTTAATGTTCGAGAAATATCGGGCGGATGCCTTTAAAGAATTCCAGAAATTTCGATAGAGACTATATAAACAGATCGGCAGAAGGACAGAGTCAGTATACAGTTAGTTTACAGTTTAGTTTTTCAGTTAGTTCACAGTTGAGAGTCACTTTGCCTCTGACAAAGACTGCGCCAGTATCTCTGGATTGTATCTTTGCTTGTGACAAATATCGCTGACTTGTTACTTTGAAAAATAAACAAACATCTTCAACATAACCTTCTGGTGGATTATATTTTAATTAATCAGTATATTAATTAAACCACGGAAGACCCTAATAACCTCTTTGTGTCAAATAAGCCTTCATTAACACTAATCACAATACTTGCTGTGTCTCTATCTCCACTTCTGTTTCGAACATTTGTGATGAGTTTTATGGTTTCCGCACCTATTTAATTTCTTCACTGAAAGTTGAAGTTAATATACACATTGGTGTTTTTTGGTAACAGCTCCACAGAATACACACACAATATTGGCTGTCACAATCTCCCGCAGGACAGTTCCAAGTTTTTCATTCATTACTGATTGCACAATCCTGTCCACCTGAGCACAGATATAACAATACTCTTGTTCTTCAGCACAGATATCAATTGTATCAAGCGTTGAAATTTCAGATTATATTAAAAAATGAAATAAAACCGAACAGGTAATATAGTTAACTACGGTTTCGAGAATCATGAGTAGATGGAATCTGAAAAGAGGTTTGAATGCGGTTCCTTTAGTTTCCTGCGAAAACCGTAAAATCTATGTTATTCGTTATTACCGTAAATTATGAAAAAGTTTTAAGCCATTAGATTTCTAAATAAAGAGTGCAATATATTGTTTTTCCCCCCAAGCTCTTACAAGTGATGAAATTAACAGAACGCGAAACATTTTTAGAGTCGTCAGGTTACATTTGATACCTATGAATAACATCTAAACAAAATTTAAAAAATGCCACACTAAATCCACTATAACTATTTCTACTCACATGATGTTTACCAGTTTTGCGTTATAATCACGTTTTAGAAAATCTAAAATAATGCATAATACAAAATGTGTAAGTTATTGGCTTGAGAACTATTGAAGGCTGCGACAGACAAACAAACGGTCAAACGAGTGATCCCATAACTGTTCCATTTGTCATTCAGAGTCGCAGAACCATAAAAAAATATTCCTTATATATTATATCGTATCTGAATAATGTGTTATATAATAACATCGATTTCTTCAAAGGATTCTATCATCATCCCATATCCCAGGATATCTTCTCTACTTAAAACAAGGCTTGCCGGATTGCTAGCAGCAGAAGTGCCTGAAAAAACTTATATCGGGCTAATAATGATGTTTTCTATCGTTCTGTTTTAATATCGTACGTTTTATTATTATACTAACCATTTTGCTTCATTACGATAATTGAGGCAAAACGTGTAACTTTTGGATGAACGTAGTTTTGCATTTTTATGCAGAGTCAACTGACAGACGAACCGATCGAAAAACACTGTGGAGCGTCAGACTGACCAACGCGGACATCCCATTCATTCCCTGCGGGTGAACTAACAGCTGCTCCTAAATCACGCGGCGGGAGCGCGTCAATTTGGACCAGCGGCCAACTTTATTGAAATGCGCCACGGCAGAGCTAATAAATTCCTGGTAAACAACGGCCATGGTCTCTGGCGAGATCAGGCTGTGTTATTTAGAGCCGCCAGGATTACGGTTCACATCTGGCACGGTTCCCGCCAACCTGCTTTCAGACACGACACTTGCCGCCTGGCAATGTATACACACCCGCGTTACGATATCTCAACCTGGAGCCGGGGATTACGGCTCCGTCCATGCGCTTCAGTCCACCCTCCGGCATGCGTGGTTTTTATTGCTTTTTCTGCTAATATTCGTCCTTGTTATGTCAATACATAAACCAAAAATGTAAAAAATTGTCTGCTAGGTGTTATCCTTCAAGAGGCGAAAGCCTAGAAAGAAATATAAATTTGAAAAATAGAATGGAACAAGAAAGGACTCAAGTCAGACGCCGGTTCGCGGAGGTTGCGAACACACAGAAAGCAGGTAAAGCTGCCAGTTGTCAGTAAGATGTCGAACACCTCAAACGAGGATTTCCTTCTCAGGGATAACAATTTCTAGAAATTAAGAAAGAAAAGAAATGGTATTCATCCAATAAATTGTTGTAGTGAAAGTTGCATTGAATATCATCATTTGTTTATTGAACTGAAGAAATGTGAACAAAGAACTTCCCAGCATATAATAAAGAATTTTGGAACCTTTTACTTCATTTTATGTAAACGGCAACATTGTTAAACGAAAACCTGGAGCAACAGGCATCGTCAGCCTATATTTCCAAAAAAGAAATTGGTCGTTACTAACAGACGATTAAACTTATACTAATTAAGTAAATACACAAAAATTAATTACTTATTGTAAGGTATTAGCAATACAAATATGTTAAATATTTCATTATTTAATAATATCAATAACTAAATTACGAGATGCCTGGTATCACCATCGTTATAATTATAGCATCTAGTTGGCAGCATTTAAGAGAAATGGCTTTAGCGGGATCATGCTTTGGGGAAAAAGCAAAATGTGTGGTTACGAATGTGATAACAACAATGCAAGTAATTCGTCGCTGAAGATTCCTCGATGAGAGGCGAAACTAGCGTGGCATTAAATAATACAAAAAAAAAGTTGCATTGGCGTTATTTATTAACATTTAATAAACAGTTTTATTCATTTGTGCTGCAAGGTGTTTTGGGTACTAACCATAAATTTATATCAGTTGACATTGGAGGTTATGGAAAACTAAGTGATGGAGCCATTTTCAAAGCTTCAGATTTTTACCACTGTCTGTATAATGAACAACTCGATATTACAGAACCTGATGTTTTGCTTCGATCTCATGTGAAAACTCAAATTGTGCTTTTAGAAGGTGAAGCATATTCCATTCTCACTAATTTGTTGAAACATTTTGGTGGACATAACTTGATGCTTGAGAAACTATGCTTTAATAAATGTTTATCTCGAGTGAGGAAAACAGTAAAATGTGCTTTTAGAATTTTGTATTCAAAATAGCTTTTGAAACAGACATAAGGTTGGTTGATAATGTTATAAAATGTATTTGTGTTTTACATAATACAATTATTGAGAGAGAAGGCTTTGAGCGTAATTTAACCAAGTTTTGTATTTAAAAGAACCCACAAACTGCAATACCAAGCAGTAGGATGACCATCTAAATCAGTGAAAAGTGTGAAAATATTTATGTATCATATTTTTTAAATAATCATTTACAGTACATTAATTGAATTCAATGAAACTCATGTAAAATTAAATAAAATTATTTCACGTATCGTATTTTCGTTTCGGAACTTATTTCCTGCCGGCCTCGGTAGAGTAGGGGCTAGAGTGGTAGCCCCGCATGCCGAAGGTCGCCGGTTCGAGTCCGGCCGAGGGCATGGGTGTTTAGTACTGTGTGTATGTGTATGTCGTGTCCGTACTGTAGTGATCATGCGTCCATACTAAATGTCTACATTGTACTGGAGACATTGAAACACTGGAAGAGTCGATAATCACGTTGAGCTGTAGCCGAATGCAATTAAAAAAAAAAAAATCCTTATTTCCTTGCAACATCTGTCATCAACATTTCTGTTGCTATGCAACTTATCCTTCTTGCCCCATGTCGGTGACTTATGAAATACCGCAGAAATTAATATTTCAGCATCCATGAATGCCTGTCGCTACTGTTAACGTGCTCATTTGAAAACAAGGAAACATTCTTTCCGCCGGCCGGCGCAGGTTCGCGCCGGCAACCAGCACACAGACTACTTGCATCCTCAGATTCTTGTATAGGAGAATACCAAGCTGGGTTCCGGAAGACAAGGTCATGGGCTGAACAGATCCTAAATCTGAAAACAACTCTCATCTACAAGAACCTCAGTGCCTAACAGTATTTTGAAACATTCGTTGACTTTCAGAAAGCCTATGACACCGAGGATAGGAAAGCCCTCTTCCAAACGCTCTCTGAATTGGGACTTGACAGAAAAACTTCGAACCTTGTGAAAGTGACTCTAACTAACACTACATCAAAAGTTAAGCTCAGAGGGAAACTATCCATGTCCTTAGAAATTAGAACAGGTGTTTGATAAGGCGATCCTCTTTAACTGACTCTTGGAAAAGTCAATCGTGAATGGACGAACAGACTCTGGGTCGAGAATTGGTTATGGACAGGACAAACTATTAGTCAATTGCTTGATCTTCACAGATAACCTCACTCTCCCAGCATCTAGTGTGAAAGAAGCTATTCACCAACTATCCTCCCTCAACAACTTAGAAGTTAAAGTAGGGTTGAACATTTCCATAAACAAAACTGAGTTCATCACCAACATCACAAATGCACGTAACTTAATCGCATTGGGGAATGAAATGGTAAGAAGGACTAATGCCTTCAAATATATTGGAGAATCGATAACTCCAAACATCAACGAGGTCTTAGCCATGAACAGCAGATGTGCCAGACTAGAGAGAACATACCACGTTTGAAACAACATGTATGGATCTAAATCCTTCTCCCTTAACCTAAAACTCAGACACTGTAATACTGTACTATGACCATCAGTACTGTATGCATCAGAGGAACAACTCAGTAAACTGGAACTAAAAGAACGTAAGATCTTGAGAAAAATCATGGGTCCTGTTAAAGAATAAGGAAAATGCATACTTACGCATAATAAGGACCTATACCAACAACTGGAGAGCATTACAACAGCCATGAGAAAAAGGAGATTAATGTTCTATGGGCACATAGTTCAGATGGACAATCATAGACTCACCTCCAAAATCCTCAACACCGTCACTAGAGGGAAAGCGACTGACACAAAATGGACAAGGCTAGTCAAAAAAATCTCGAGCAACTGGACATTGACCCCAATGACATTTACAGTGATAAATACAGAACGTTTATTAAAGCATCCGATTCTCTCCAGACACTAACAGCTAAAACACTGCGCCCCGGATCTGGGGTGAAATGGACCCAAGAAAGAAAAGATAACCAGGATGCAAGGATGGAAGAATATTGGACCAAAAAGAACGTTCACCAGAGTTGAGAACCCCGAGGTCCATAGAGGCCAAAATGAAGAACAAGAAGAATGGAAGCGTATACGATCCGACAGTAATTAATATGAATGGAAAAATTACATGATTACCGCAGGTATAAGGTGAAAACTAGAGATGCCACGAACAGTGATTTTGCCGAATACCGAATATTCGACCACGCTCTCAGCCGAAGTGCCGAATATTCGGCAGCCGAATGTTCGGCAAAAATGTGTACTGTGTAGCTTTCACGGGTGACTGGCTACGACCTGTCTCAGGGGGCGTCCATAAACCACGTGTTCCATTTTGGCCTCCTGTGACCCTCCCCCCCCCCCCCATGTAGTCCGACGTGGCTTTTGCCTCCCTCCCTCGACCGAGTCACGTCGTTTATGGATGACCCCATACCGTGCGTGCGCTAGCCACTCAGCAAGCGCATTTGTTTCATTTGCGAATTGATCGTGTCGCGACACGCATTGTTTGTCCATTGTTGCATGAAATTGTTTTAGTAATAGTACTCATTACTAAAAAATTGTTTTCATACATCACAACTTACCGCTGATAGATTTTAAATGTTAAATGTAATAATTTGGGATAAAAATAAATATATATTTTTGGGTAATATGTGAGTTTGCGTTTTTCATGATTCGGTATTCGGTATTCGGCCGAATACCGAATAGTAGCCGAATATTTGTGGCATCTCTAGTGATAACATTTGTTTAACTGCCGAACTTTTTTTTTCACATGTTGGAAGGGGATGTAGAGGTGATGTTCATAGAGCAGCTTACGAAACTGAAATGAATAAAATATTATTACACGCAACTTAATCTATTTTCCGCTGTAACTAGCATTTATCATATAGGTGCATGATACATCAATATCTCATATTTATAAAATTATTCTCCCCGGGATATGAATGTAACTTCATTCTAACGATTTGATGTACCAGACTGCGAGGAATTTTAGGAAACTCAAGGGATATTTCAAATAAGATCCAACGTTTATTCGCAAAAATGTTTCCACCAATGTTTCTCACTGAATTGTCAATTAAAATAATTGACCAGCAACTCATAGTGCACATCGATGCGGGAATTTTTTAATTTTAAGACATATGCTACTACGAAGGGCGAATGGGCAATGCGTGGGCCATACTTCTGGTTTAGACAACTTCTGGACTAACCACAACCACCACGAATTTTAAGTCCACGAAAGCGAATAAATTTCAATAAATACTGATTAGTTGTACCTCAGTAATGCTGTGACGTAATTAATAGCGACGGTAATTCACTCTATGTTCTTGGGGTTTCCATCTGTCAATTTTGCAGTCAGGTGCAATTCTAAATCTTTGTCATTCCGTCATCATGTGCTCGAGTTGATCAGAGTTTTATTTTTGTCGTGTTTATCGTGTTTTTCTTCTAGACGCACCGCAAGAAATATTTTAGTAAAACCAATCGATTTTTCATTTTGTTTTAACAGAAATTTCATGAGCATGACCATACAGCGTTTAATGTTGCAGTGAAACGCCATTTCGCTAATCGACTGAATGGAGTGGGACACGGCGATAGCAGCGCCGTACGGTAATAGCACTCAGCTATAGAGTTTAAAGGGACGCCACGGAATATTGCATAGTGTAATAACTCTCTAGTTTATCGAAAAAGCTCTTAATAATCTGTACTCTTTCCGAAATTTTTAAAACCAAATAACAGTTCTGAGTTTACTATCTATATCCCGATTCCATAATGCTCCATTTTTTATTATCGCTCTTAATTGACATATTAAATTTGTTTTTCGTCGCTGGATCAAGAAATCCTATTATCTCTTCATCCACATTTCTTGAATTTTTTTTAACTGCTTTACGTCTCTCAACAGCGAGGTCTTTAGAGACGGGAAAGGATGGGGGCAAGGAATGGGAAGGAATTCGGCCATGGCCTTTTTAAGGAAGCATCCCGGCATTTGCCTGGAGTGATTTGGGAAACCATGGAAAACCCAAATCTGGATGCCCGGACGGGGATTCGAACCGCCGTTCTCCCGAATGCGAGGGCAGAACATCACCACGCTCGGTACATTTCTTGGAACCTAATTCATTTCACTTTCTGGTAACTAAATAAAGCAAGAATAAACAAACAAAAAAAATCCAATCGTAATTGGAGAATGCTGAAAATTAGGCGGACGCATAAAATACGAAATGAACTTGATTTGGAAAGGTGAACGAGGTAAAAATTAGGTGAAAAAAAAAATCTCGCAAAACAAAGAAACAGAATGATGTGCCACATTGTAGGGCATGTTGAATTGGCTAATCTATTACTGATTGAATAACCGATGGAAGCAATTGCAGAAAAAGACAAAAAATAGAATGTTTGAAGCAAATAATACAGTTACGTAGGTAGTAATGTGTTTTTTGAGATGAAGATTAAAAAAATATGAACAGCTCGAGGATTTAGTCAAACCAATCGCGAAACTAATAACAAGAAAATCTTGTAATAGAAGGGGGAAATAAGATTTTGTTTATACTTTTTACCAGTACTGCATGCGTTCTATTTGCTCTCATTCTAATATTCTTTTTGACAAAAATGAAGATCTGCTTACAAAATTCACTCAACTGAATTATGCTTGGTACAGTAGCTGTTTATAGCGCTTCTACTTAATTTTGCTGCACTAATTTCATCCAGGAAATACAAATCACAGTAGAAGGAGAAGTAGCTAATCAACTCTCGGATGGCACTTACCTTATAGGAGGAACCGGCGATGTTTCTCTATCTCCGAAGAGCTACCCCACGGCTGCCCACTGTTGACTTATCCTGCAGAAGTTACTCTAATTACAGTCTGTTTGTTTTCACCTCCTAGTTCAAACAACTACGCTCTTCCTTCCTTCCTTTCCAATCAAGGAATTGACAAACACTATGCCTCTCCCTGCTTCCAACTACCTAGACAGCTCGCTGAGTTTCTTCCGCTCTGGCATTCCTCAGCTTCTTTGACCAGACCGACGGGAATCATGGTTCTGAACATGCTGGCTGGTATTTTCATGCTGTAACGTTAGTAATATTTGTAATGACCTATTTACGTCTTTAAACTTATGTGTAAGCTCTTATTTATGAAATAATGATTGTAGATATTTTCGGAGAAGATTAAAAATGCGAAAATACAAATGAATCTATTGAAAGCAATAGCCAACAAGACAGGTTTGAGAATTTCGGTAGAAAAAACCAAATTTATTGCAAACATTAAAAACGCTCCAAAATTTTTAAACGACAGATATTGAGCGAAAAGGAAACGTAAAGAAATTTAAATATCTGGGTTAAATAATTCAAGAAAATTGATTAGATAAATCCGCCATAGAAGAATGGATACACAGGATGGAAAGAGCGTATGGTATCACTAAAAAAGCTTATAACAAAAATTGTTTGTCTACAAATCTTAAAATAAGGCACTACAACCCGGTCGTAAAATCAGAATATCTATATGCTAGTGAATACCTAGTGTTGAACTATAGACTGGATAAACTGGAATTACTAGAAAGAAGAACCATGAGAAAAATCTTGTGTCCAGTTAAAACAACAGAACTAACGAAATTAAGAAGTAATAAAGAAATATAAGAAAACATAGAAAATATAACAGAATCAATAAGGAAAAGGAGATTGCTGCTTTTTGAACATATCTCCAGAATGAATGATAACAGTCTAACGAAAAAGATATTCAATTACCTTTAGAGACAAAAATCAACAACCAGCTGTATTCAAGAGGTTTAGAAAGATTTGGAAAAAAATAAGATAAAAGAAGAGGAAATTATCCAAAGAGAGATCTTTAAAAAGAAGGTATTAAATTTTGAAGTATTCCAAGGCAGAAGAGGAAAGAAATCTGCTCCGAAGTGGTCTGAGGAGAGAAGGAAGAAACGTAGTGGAATGATGAACGAATACTGGATTGAAAGGAAGGAAAAAACAAAGGATGAAGAACTGAAATTGGAACGTGGTCAAAAAAGATCTTATCGGAAAGACGACCTTCTAATCTTTAATTTTTTTATGGAGATTTCTTTTGAATTAAATAACTTATGTTGATTTTGAAAAGTTTTATCGTGAAGTTCCTTGATCTTCGTCCACAGTATTGTTTTAAATTTTCTTTGAAAACATTTTACTAAATAGACTATAGATGTTACTGGCGTAGGCAGTGGATTTCTACTGTGGTATAGTTGTAACTGGTGCTTAATTATTGTTACTTTAACTCTCATATAGTAGTAAAGTAAAAGTAAATTCGATAGATCTTACGGTCTGGTGATACAATTCCAAGTAGCCACCCTTTCCATCTCTCTCGGAGTTAAATCTTTCGTTTGACATGGAGTCCGAACCACGGAGCGTCTTTCCGTACCTCAAATAAGAAAAGAAAACCCTCAAAAATTGATAGGTCCACCAGGAATCGAATCCAGTAGACTGAAATTTTTTAAAGAGCTCTTTAATCACTGAACTACCAAACAACTGACATAAGACATTTTACTTACGAAGTTGGAGTAATTATTTTCTGTTTAAAGTATCATTCCTAAAATGATCATTGTAGATTTGTGTTGAATTTACTTTACATTATGTGTCTGCTTTCACTTCATGTTTTTCATTTACAAACTATTTTTTTAAAATTTGATTTCATTTATTTAAAATAGTTCACTTTAGTTTTTAATTCTACAGTATGACTTTTAATTATTTTGTTTTATTCCTTTTCCTTCGATTATTTATTACGCAACGCAATACATCACGCAGAATATTTTTAAAGCAATTTATAAAAATTGTTTTTGTATTTGCACTCTCAATTCCATACTTTACATGTGAGTATTTGCCTAATTATATTTTATCTTGATAGCGATATTTTAAATTTAGTTTCCCACTGACAAGAATCGTAGCATTCGGTAAAACGATAAATCGAATTGAGATTTTGTCACCAAAGTATTTTACATACTATTAACTCCAGAAAAAATGATGATGATGTTTCCATTCTCACCACACCTTAATCAGTCTCCATCTTTTCCAATATTTTGCGATTCACATCATCTCTTCCTCCACCAGGACCGCTTTTACCAGTCATAAACCCACGAATGGCCAATCACGGAGGCGTAGAGGCTAGAGTGCCATGGGTAGAGGAGTTCGAGTTCGGGCGAGGGCATGGGTGTCTGGAGTAAGTATTGTGTGTCTTGCGTTGTCCTCTTTTTTTTAAAAAAAAAAAATTGGATAAATACTGCATTAATAAATGCAGGATGATCATATAGAATACACTGCGGAGTTTTGGCTGAATGGCTATAAAGTCGAGTGTAATTCAAAGAAAAAACCTCGAATGGAAAAAAAATACAATTAATAATTGAGTTTGAATGAGTAGAAACTCATCGTAGTGCTATAATTTGTCTACTTGTCCTAACACCAAGTCCGATGATACATCTATCCGAGAACTGTGTAGTTTAGCCCATTACTATGGCTAATCAGTTCATTATTAACTAAACCAATCATCCACTTCTCGTTTATTTGCAGTCATTGCTAACTTGCCGGCAACCTGATAAATGCGATCACAAATTTGTTGGCACACGCGTTCTGTTTCGAATACATGAATTTTATTTTATTGCATTTGGAGCGTTTTTTACACATAAGTAATTAATTTTTTTCGGTGTTTCTGTATAATACTTTACTTTATTTTGTTTACGTCGTTGTAGAACAAGCTACTTTTTAACGGTTCTGAATTTACAGCTGTAAGAAACCGAGCGTGGTGGGAGAACGGTTAACGTTCTGGCGTCGCATTCTGGAGGACGCGGGTTCGAATCCCCTTCCGGGCATCCAGGTTTGGGTTTTCCATGGTTTCCCAAATCACTCCAGACAAATGCTAGGATGCTTCCTTCAAAAAAAAAGGCCATGGCCGAATTACTTCCCGTTTCTTGTCACCAGTCCCATCCCACCTCTAATGACCTTAGCAGTCGACGGGGCGTAAAGCAAAAAAAAACTGTAAGAACATCGTCCTATGACTTTAACGTCTAATAACGACAGAGGTAATTTTCAGTTAGTGTCAATTAAGCACCTGATCCTTGGCTGATGTTGCAGTCCTGTTGTGAAAAATGTTCACCTCCCGATACTTGGCCAGAAAGCTGGGAGAGGTGTTGGTGTTCAATACCCAATCACCAAACACATGTGGTAAATGGCAAATCTCTCGGCAGTGCCTGTGGTGTGAGGCCGTACAACATCGTTGATGAGTCCACTTTCGCATGAGGACGTAATGTCTTTCGGAGGAGTGGGCATAAACGGGATGGCACCAGGCTTAACCCTCTACCTTGTTTCGTCTCTAGTTCACGAGACACTGCCCGCATCTCCGTCATAGCAGTATGAGCCGTATCAACATTACCAATGTTTATAGGTGGTGTTAGCCGTATCCGGTAACACCAGCCATTATAGGGGACGCAGCAGGAAACTACCCTCGCAGAGATTCTGTTGAGAGTTAGCACTGCCTTCGTAACAGTCTACTACAGGGAGGCCGGGAACGAACATACACTTCGACTAACCTGGAAATTTTTTAATCGAGATGGTGAAGATACTACTACTTGTGGAAAACTTGCAGCATAGTAAAAAATGTGGTTTTTTACTTCACGGTGCCGACGCCTTTATATTACCAATAAAACTAAACGTTAGTTCGAAGTTTCTCTAGGCGTTGAGAATTAATATAGTCTTCTCAGGTGACTAGCCGAGTGAGTAGAGTGTTTTCACACGATATTTCGGCGATCGGTACTCTGTCACCATCTTCACCAGAAAATGGCGACAGAGGTTCCGAACACCGAAATATCTTCCGAAAATACTTTGCTCACTCGGCTAGTCACCTGAGAAGACATTATTAAAAAGTAGGTCCTGGCTTTCTTCAAAACGCTATTTCGATTTCCAGTTCAGCCATCCAGATTTCGGTTTACCACTTACTTTCCTCTGCAAATTATTTACGAAAATATTTTCGTGATTATGGCAAAAGACGTAAATTGAAGGGGAAAATATATTTATACCAGTACGTCTTCGGCGCCGAGAATACCTCAGATAGTTTATTTGAATGCACATTCATCTATATATATAAAGATGAATGTATGTATGTTTGTTTGTTTGTTCTTCATACAAATCCACAGTTTTCATCCAATCTCGATGAAACATTGGGCACTTATCCTTTGAAACAAGGAGAAAAATACTGTCTACACTTGGTTGAAAAATTATCTGTATAAATAATACATGTTGTCTCATTATTTAGAAATACTACTGAACGGCGATAGACAGACGCGTTGGATATGGACGTCTCTGTGCAGTTTTTTCCGTGTAGCGGACGGGCAGCTCAGTGGTTAAAACGCTTGCTTACTAATGTTTGGGTCGTGGTCTCCGGTTCAGATCTCCGTGGAGACTAAGATTTTTAAAAAATTGTTTTTAATCGTAAGAGTCACGCCTGGGCCGTCGGTTATTCGGATTGAATGTTAAACAGTAGATATTACAAAGTTAGGGGTGCAATGCGAAGCAAGTCGTAGGTAGTCTTGCAATGATGTAGGTGTACACTTTTTTACTTTATATTCATTCCTCAGGAGTGATTCGCTGTCACTGTGTTTGTGACATGCAGTAATCTATGTATATAAAGGTGAATGTATGTATGTATGTTTGTTTGTTTGTATGTTTGTTGGTTGGACTGTTTGTTCTCCATACAAATCCACAGTTTTCATATGATCTCGATGAAACGTTGCATTCTTATCATTTGAAACAAGGAGAAAAATACTGTCTACATTTGGTTGAAAATTTATCTGTAAAAATAATATTGTCTTATAATTTCGAAATATTACTGTACAGTGATAGACAGACGCGTTGGATATGGAGGTCTCTCTATTGTTTTTCCGTGTAGCGGTCATGTAGCTCAGTGGTTAAAACACTTGCTTACTAATATTTGGGTCGTGGTCTCCGGTTCAGATATCCGTGGAGACTAAGATTTTTAAAAAATTGTTTTTAATCGTAAGAGTCACTCCTGGGCCGTCGGTTATTCGGATTGAATGTTAAACAGTAGATATTACAAAGTTAGGGGTGCAATGCGAAGCAAGTCGTAGGTAGTCTTGCAATGATGTAGGTGTACACTTTTTTACTTTATATTCATTCCTCAGGAGTGATTCGCTGTCACTGTGTTTGTGACATGCAGTAATCTATGTATATAAAGGTGAATGTATGTATGTATGTTTGTATGTTTGTTGGTTGGTTTGTTTGTTCTCCATACAAATCCACAGTTTTCATCTGATCTCGATGAAACGTTGCATTCTTATCATTTGAAACAAGGAGAAAAATACTGTCTACATTTGGTTGAAAATTTATCTGTAAAAATAATATTGTCTTATAATTTCGAAATATTACTGAACAGTGATAGACAGACGCGTTGGATATGGAGGTCTCTCTATTGTTATTCCGTGTAGCAGTCATGTAGCTCAGTGGCTAAAACTCTTGCTTACTAATATTTGGGTCGTGGTCTCCGGTTCAGATCTCCGTGGAGACTAAGATTTTTAAAAAATTGTTTTTAATCGTAAGAGTCACGCCTGGGCCGTCGGTTATTCGGATTGAATGTTAAACAGTAGATATTACAAAGTTAGGGGTGCAATGCGAAGCAAGTCGTAGGTAGTCTTGCAATGATGTAGGTGTACACTTTTTTACTTTATATTCATTCCTCAGGAGTGATTCGCTGTCACTGTGTTTGTGACATGCAGTAATCTATGTATATAAAGGTGAATGTATGTATGTATGTTTGTTTGTTTGTATGTTTGTTGGTTGGTTTGTTTGTTCTCCATACAAATCCACAGTTTTCATCTGATCTCGATGAAACGTTGCATTCTTATCATTTGAAACAAGGAGAAAAATACTGTCTACATTTGGTTGAAAATTTATGTGTAAAAATTTTTTTTATGGCTTTCGGCTGCTTTGGCCATACAGCCAGCTCAATGTGAATAAGTCATCATGCGGTGTTTATATTCAGTATCTTGTAAGTATGGACACCACAGGACGGACAGGACATTCACACAGACACACAACACTTAACATCCATGCCCGCGGCCGGATTCGAACCGGCGACCTTCGGCACGCGGAGCTACCACTCTAGCCCCTACGCTACCGAGGCCGGCATCTGTAAAAATAATATTGTCTTATAATTTCGAAATATTACTGAACAGTGATAGACAGACGCGTTGGATATGGAGGTCTCTCTATTGTTATTCCGTGTAGCAGTCATGGAGCTCAGTGGCTAAAACGCTGGCTTACTAATATTTGGGTCGTGGTCTCCGGTTCAGATCTCCGTGGAGACTAAGATTTTTAAAAAATTGTTTTTAATCGTAAGAGTCACGCCTGGGCCGTCGGTTATTCGGATTGAATGTTAAACAGTAGATATTACAAAGTTAGGGGTGCAATGCGAAGCAAGTCGTAGGTAGTCTTGCAATGCTGTAGGTGTACACTTTTTTAATTTATATTCATTCCTCAGGAGTGATTCGCTGTCACTGTGTTTGTGACATGCAGTAATCTATGTATATAAAGGTGAATGTATGTATGTATGTTTGTTTGTTTGTATGTTTGTTGGTTGGACTGTTTGTTCTCCATACAAATCCACAGTTTTCATCTGATCTCGATGAAACGTTGCATTCTTATCATTTGAAACAAGGAGAAAAATACTGTCTACATTTGGTTGAAAATTTATCTGTAAAAATAACATTGTCTTATAATTTCGAAATATTACTGTACAGTGATAGACAGACGCGTTGGATATGGAGGTCTCTCTATTGTTTTTCCGTGTAGCGGTCATGTAGCTCAGTGGTTAAAACGCTTGCTTACTAATATTTGGGTCGTGGTCTCCGGTTCAGATCTCCGTGGAGACTAAGATTTTAAAAAAATTGTTTTTAATCGTAAGAGTCACGCCTGGGCCGTCGGTTATTCGGATTGAATGTTAAACAGTAGATATTACAAAGTTAGGGGTGCAATGCGAAGCAAGTCGTAGGTAGTCTTGCAATGATGTAGGTGTAGACTTTTTTACGTTATAATCATCCCTCAGGGGTTGTTCGCAGTCCGTGTGTGTGTGTGTGCGAACTGCAGTAATAATACTATAAATACGGAAGTAAGTCTCTGCCTTTTTGTTACGTTTTGACGACTAAATGGCTATATCGATATTGATGGAATTTTACAAGAAAGTCTGTATGAAGGGCACAGGACATTTTTTCCAGTATGATTAACAGTTGTAGTTACGAAATTTTGAGACCTCGTCGACTGGTGACAGAAATATGTTGGAAATTGATTCTCTTCAAGAGACTGGTTCGACGGTAGTATGATATAGTGATAGCTTTCTTGTCATATTATGTCGACTTGGTGTTGTTTGGGACCAATCCTTCGTTACCAACAACTTTGTTTATTCAATTCTGGGAAAGAAATTCTTAATCCCCGCGTACGAAGTCGCAGGTACGAGCTAGTTTTAAATAAAAATCTTTACTATTAGTTCATTACAATAAGTACGTAATTCGTCTTTCTTATACACAACTGCGACTGTCGGTAAAAATCATCAGAAAAAAGTATTTGAAGTGAAATTTAAGTCTACCTAACACTCATTCAATAAAACGAAACAGCTTCACAAGCAATTTTAATTAGAAAAGTATACGAAAACAGTCGTCTTTCACATTTAATAACATCGCTATTTTTTTGATTAATCTGTAAACAAATCAAAAATATTTAATAATCGACAAAATTGGTTTGCCTAAATGATGACTAATCAGTGTGTTTAGTGTCACAACGTTAAGCTGTTTCACGTTACTCTTACAATAAATTTGTTGTTTAATATATCATCTGCGATAATACTTTTTTTTTTAAAAAAGTCTTCGGACGCCTGGAAATTCTAATTACCTTTTGGACAGCTACTGCGGAGATAAGCCACTTCCCTGACAGTTGTGGGATTAAAATGTTTCAGCCTCTGTGAAATTATTAATTTTCCCGCGAACGGATCCATATTAGATCTAACTGCTTACGGCCCTAATCTATTCATAAATAATTATCATCTGAATGGGCGACTCGCTCATCGCTTGCAGCGAAATTTAAAGTTAAAAAGTTCGTGGCCTATGACAAGCCTGTATATTGCATTGGATGTATCACGAAAAAATATTTGTTTTTTCCGTTCTGCTCCACAAGGCAGACATTGTTTAAACACATAATTAATTGAGATTTAATTTTTAATGCACTCAGGAAGTTAAATGGATTGTATACAAGTCACTAGTACGTCTTCACTTAGAGTATTGTTGTTTCTGTATGGGGTCCACATCAAAAGGGGTTAATGGAGGCTTTGGAGAGGGTCCACAGGAGAGCCGCCCGATTCGTGACAGGTATATATAGTTGGAGGAAAAGCGTAAGTGCGATATTGAAGGAGTTAGGTTGGGAAGACCTGGAACACCGAAGGCGTTGCTCTCGGCGGAAGCTAATTGAAAAATTCATGACAGACGTATTTCGGCATGACAGCCAGCAAATATTGCTACCAGCAACATTCATATCTCGTAATGACCGCGAAAATAAGATAAGAGAAATCAGGGCCAGAACCGATTCATTTCTGTACTCATTTTTCCCACGAGCGATTAGGGAATGGAATAGAAAGGATTTACCGGGCGAGTAAACTTAAAATCCGACAGGAGTAGCTTCCGATAAAGCACTCCGGCCATCCTGGTCTGGGTTTTCCATGGTTTTCCCATATCACTCCAGGCGAATGCGGGGATGGTTCCTCACAATAGCCCATGGGCGCCTCCTGCCATATCCCTTATAACCCTTCCAAACCATAACCCTTTTCGATAGGTGCAATGCACCCTCCGCCACACACTTTTAGTGAATCGCGGAGTAATAATAATAATAACTCATTTCAAAAAATTCAGATCAGAGAGTAACTTTTATTATATTACTAGAAGAGTTCCCGGCGTTGCCCGGTCTAGTTAGTTGATTTACCATACACATTTTTTTTTTCGCGCAATGAGAAACGTTCAGCAACTTTCATACAATTCTCGCCATTCATTTCCGGAAATGACGAAAATCTAGATTCACCCACACCCAACCAGAACAGGAGTGGGTTGAAGTTGATTTACCCTCACACTATTTTATTCGTTCGAAAAGATTCATGCCTACCAAGCTTCATTGATTTCGTACCGATCACTTGCGGTACTAAACTAAATTGTGATTTTGGAGCACAGTTCTAAAAATGGAGTGGTTTGGATGCTTTGATACGGAATGTCAGTTTTGATTTTGGTCCAGGTTACATTTCAACCCAACTACATCTGCTGCTCCAAAATCGAAACATGGACTGTGCCCTCGTTAATACATACATACACGCCACATAAATAAGAATGTATCTGTTTATTCTGGCATCACGCAGAAATTTTTTTTAGATTTCCAGAAAGCCTTTGACTCTGTGCCACACAACCGCCTTTTAGCGAAGCTTCGAGCGTGCGGTATATCGGATCAGCTTTGTGAATGGATAAAGAATTTTCTAACTGGTCGGTCGCAGTATGTTGTCGTTGAAGGAGAAAGTTCTTCTAATCTAGATGTTACATCGAGGGTACCTCAAGGAAGTGTAATAGGACCACTTCTTTTCTTAATTTTTATAAACGATCTTGCAGAGAAAGTGAAAAGCCTTTTTAGATTGTTTGCTGATGATGCAGTTATTTATAGGGAAGTAAGAAATTTGGCCGATCGCTTAGAAATTCAGCGCGATCTGGATGTTATTTTGGCTTGGTGCGCTGAGTGGCAAATTAACTCTAAATTATAAAAAGTGCAAGACAATGAGCATAACTAACAAAAAGAATCCGATTGTTCAGAAATACGAGGTAAACAGTTCAGTTATTGATATGGTCGATTCTATGAAATATTTGGGAGTAACAGTACAAAGGAACATGAAATGGGACATACACATTAATTCGTTAGTAGGTAGAGCAAATTCTAGGCTGCGATTCATAGGTCGAATCTTAAAAAATTGTAATGAATAAACAAAGGAGATAGCGTACAAATCTCTTGTGCGTCCACATTTGGATTATTGTTGTGCCATTTGGGACCCGTTTCGTAAGGGATTGATAGAAAGTATAGAGAAAGTACAGAGAAGAGCCGCTCGATTCGTGACCGCTTGCTACAGTCCTTATGAAAGCGTCACAGAACTAATTAGTAGATTAGGTTGGGAGTCCCTGGTAGATAGACGACACACGTTTCGTTTAAACTTATTGGGAAACATGCGTACTCCCACTTTCACTTTTGAGTGTAGTGAAATACTTCTTCCACCAACCTATTTGAGTCGGAAGGACAGGAAAGATAAAATTAGAGAAATAAGGTGCCGGACTGATTCTTATATGAATTCTTTTTTCCCTCGTACCATTAGGGTTTGGAATGCACAGCAAAGAGATTAGCTTTGGTGCTGAGCACCCTCTGCCACCCACAATTTTGTGAATTGCAGAGTATATATGTAGATGTAGATGAAAATACATGAAATAACTTGGCGTCAAAGTTAAAATTTAATGTAAGTCTTAAGACGTTACGAACATTTATTTTACGAATAATCTAGTATTACCTGAAACTGTTGAATCGACTTTGACCGAGTTTTCACAGTATCAAACATTAGGTATGTCTTATAATTCTGAGTGCCGCTAAACATTTTCTCATAATGATACTTCATCTGGCACTGGTACTCAAAATTAAAAAATATCCCGTACAGTTGAATATTAGGTATTCAGAATTTAATATCAAGTATTCGGAACTAAGCAAAATATGAAGAAAAAATCATTATTTACTTTCGATTTGTTTCAGGAGTTACAAACTGCGGCGCAATTTTATTGTGAGAAGAACGACAAAGACGATAGCCAGAGACATTGTAGTTTGAAGCATTTCGCATTTCGAATGCTTCATTTTGCAAGCAAATATTCCTGCAAAGGTGCTTCGTGTCGGACAGCACTGGGCCGTAACGGTACCTCAGGTAGCGCGGCTCGGAATGTTTACTGAATGGGATTTAAAGAGACAGGTGTCGCGGCGGAAATTTTCCATTAGGCGAGAGAGAGGAACATGTTCCGTGAAAAGATGGACAAAAGTAGTGCCGAAGAGGGTGTGTGTGTGTGTGTGTGTGAGCCAATCACAGCCCCTGTGTGGTTTCACGCGGACTAATACGATTTCTCTGCTTTCCATACAACGCGGGAGGCGAGACTTTTGCTCCGAGACACCGTCGCGGCGGGTGCTTGTGTGAAGGAGGGAGCTTCTGAGCGGGTCGACGTAGGTTCGACACCCGCGGCGACTAAGACAGCCTTCCATAGCGACGGGCTGACTACTAGTGTGCGCCGTATGTAAATTTGTGCCGCTCTGCTTTGTGTGTTGCCGAGAGTGCATTAGTGAATCAGTGCGACCTCACACACACGTGAGTTACTAAGTAACGTGCCTGGTGGTAATTACCATCCGGTAATTCTTGATTGTTGTGAAGATCTCTTGCAGTGGTCTCCTTCAAGCCTCCTTCGTCGCCAAGGAATACATCCACGGTAATATTTTCAAGTACCTGCTACCGCAAATCTTTGTCGGAAACTGTCGAGACCCCAAAAACTGTGTTACAAAGCCCAGTAACGGCCTTCATTGAGATAAAGAGGTTCTTACTCTCTGAACTGAGCTAAATTATCATTGTAAATGATCTGCTATCCCTCTGCTTCGTATCCAACTTGTATTTAATTTTATTTTGTTGTTGTTTTGCATTGGTTCCAATGTCATTATCATTACAGTTTTGTGCATAAAGTAATTTTTTCTTTGCACATAATAAATATAATGTCATTAATGGTAGATTACCGTTTTCATTATTTGAAATCTCCCATTTCCAATGCTTAATGGATATGATTAGCTACTTGCATTGTTATTATTAAAATAATTATTGCAGGGAAAATATTTATTAATTTCATGTGGAAGTAATTCCTGGCGCCCAGCTCTCATCACGAATGCAAGTTTTTAGCGGACATTTACAGCTCTCACCAATAAATGGTGAAAGGTGTAGTGTGATTAATATATGTACAGGGTACACTACAAGTTGAGCTGACAGATATTGTAGTCAAAGGAAATCTCTGTTGTTTCTTCGTTATTAATTTCTCGCATTCAATACGGCCATTTATGTCAATTAAAAATCTGAATATGCCAAATTAATGGAAATAATATTTCAAGTTTTGTTTAGTGTGCAAAATATTTATAAGTGGTTTTATTGCTTTCTTTAAAAGCTATGGTTAGAGACATTGTATGGTGTGTTTAGTGCGAAGTATGCAACATCTAATCGCTCCGTCTTTAGGATTTGTCACCATACGTTCAGAATTTCATTTAATGCTCCTGCGTTATGTAACGTTGATACATAAGAAATACCAAACTCAATTGAGATTTTAGCCTTTCAAACGGTGAAAACCCTATCGAAATCTGCTAAGTAGTTTCAGAGTTTTTATAAGTCAAATTTATTCGGTTTTCGTTTTATAGATATAGATTAGCAATGCCTGAAGTTTTAATTCAGCGCAATACACCCAGCGTTTGATTACAACGGTATTACATTACAATCAAACAAGACAAGTGTAGCCTGACAAGGATTAGATGTTTTTACACGTAAAACAGGTACTATCTATAGCTTTTAACGTCTGAGCCAGGATCTGAGAAGAAGCGGGAGTTCTTTACACAAGCGGAGAGCAACAAGTGTGCCTGTCGTATAGGCAACCCGTGAAGAATTCGTCGGCTGTGTGACCAGGCATCTTTCAGGGCTTTTCTTTTCCATTTAAATTACGATACAGAACATGAAAACCCGTAATACACTAGTCCAATAATTTTTTAAGTAAAGTTAATGGACAGTCATTGTTCTATACTATTTCGTATAGTAATTCCATGAATTTATTTGGATTTATTTAAAACTGCTGCATCTCGCTCAAAGCTAGCAGTACCCAATGCGAAATCACCAACATGAATTTTTGGTAAATCCTAAATATTTTTTCTTCAGATTTCATCCAAAATTGTTTCGCAGACTGAAAACTGAATATCTTAACAAATGGATGGAAACAAACAATAAAAATTTTATCTCCTTGATGTACAGTATACATTATAATCGTAAATGTTTGTCGTAAGCAACTAATTTACGCGCGTATACTAAATATTTGATTTAGAAATGTGCTACTTAATTCACCACGCTGTAACTGCAAAATTATTACGCTTATTAATTTAATATGCACTTGCCTGTTTAAGAACGACTTGGTATAATAAGGTGTAAAAACGTGAATGATTCAGAAACGTTACTTAAGAAGTTTGTTTGAAATGCTGCCGGTAAAAAGGATGAAGCTATAAAATTCAAAGTGTAATAGCGTTGAAATACAAAGCTATCTCCAAAAATTTCAAAGTTTACACGAAAAATTGTTCCAATGGATGTCTAGAATCTCAACCGTATATAAATTACTGTTTGCAGTCTCGGAAGAGCCGCACAATTTGTTGAGTATAGCTTTCATCATAACACGATTACTTTTAATTTTCCTTTCCAGTATCTCCACCGTTGTTGGAAATGTCACAAAAATGAAATTTCTTGCTTCTACAACAGTCCACTGCATAGCAAGTTAGCCGCAAAAATCTTGTTTGTTTGAACGGCAGGAGCTTGTTGATATTGCTCCTAGTAATACTTTGTCAATGCGAACAGAGCTCATTGTGCATGCGCGAAATTGGAAGACTATTCACAATTAGAAAACATTAAATGGACTAGGTATGTTAGTAAACGACCTTTACTAAAGTCTAAAATCAATCTCGAAATATAAATTCCTGAGGTTACAGGCAAATAAGAAGAACAATAAAATTGTAGTTTAAAAAACTAAAATCACGCTTTCGTAGTAATGTGAACTAAAAGGTTAAAAATAAATATTTAAATATAAACAGTTTGTTTAACAGTGATAGGACGTCCCACAATTCAGGATAATTTATTATTTTTTTTGAATAAGCTTAAAGAATAAAGTCACTGATTACAAAATTAACTTTAATGTAAAAAAGCATGGGGTGCTATATAAGTTGTCTTATATTTTTTGTCGTTGGCTGTTTGTCAAAAGTTATGTAGAGCGCACCCCACGCTTTTTTTAACATTAAAGTTAATTTTGTAATCAGTGACTTTATACTTGAAGCTTATTCAAAAAAATTAATTTATCCTAAATTGTGGGACGTCCTATCACTGTTAAACAAAATGTTTATATTTAAATATTATTTTTAACCTTTTAGTTCACATTACTACGAAAGCGTGATTTTAGTTTTTTAAACTACAATTTTTTTTTAACTTGTTAGTTCAGATAGTTTAAAAAGTATGTTTCTTACTGTTGGCTTTTCTTCGCCAATCTCTCTTTTTCTTTGAGTTGTAGTTTCATTTTTAATTATTATTCCCACGAGTAAAATACAATTAAATGGTCAACTCAACAAGAGATCCGATAGCACGGTAAACGAGGAAGGCTACTTTGCTATAATAGTACGAAGTAATATTTCGAATACTCACTATTCAACATCACGTTAAGCGACTGCAGACAGAGAAAACTTTCTGGATAGGAGACAGCGGAAGACGATCGTCTACAGCAACCAAGGCTCGTAAATCACACCCGGGAAACTGGAGAACGATGATGATGATGATGGCTATATTGGGCGGGAAATCTCCGAAGGGTGTGGCCGCCAAATGACGAAGATTTCTCGAAACGCACCTGTGCGCTAATGTCGCGGCTGCATTTGTCTAACTCAGTAATCCCATCAAGTACGTAGGATGCGTGTAGTTTAACTTGAAGTCCTAACCATGGGTTATCCTAATCTTTTCCATTTATAATATCCGCAAAAATGTGAGCCGAAATCGGGATTCGAGCAGGGAATGTCTGCTCGCCAGTCACGCGCCTTAACCAACTAGGCCACAAAGACGATTCGGAAAGTGGGTGAAAATGAGCCACATCTTTCAGAAGACGGTTAAATCACTTTAGTGTTTTTACTGTCAAAGTAATGAGATTACCAAGACATAGATATGAAATTATTGGATTGTCATCGCTTCTTAATGCATGTACAAAATTTCAGACAATTTGGACTTTCTGAAGTGGGTGAAAATTGAAATTTTCCATTATATTCAACCACTTTTAATCTGTTTCTGACAACGGGGTGAGAATGAAATTAATGAATTTTTATCGGTTCTTAATAAGTGTGCAAAATTTCAAAAGATTCGGACGTCAGGAAGCGGGTAAACACTGAAATGAAAGATTCTATTACATGGCAACCATTTTTCTGTTGTTATCGTCAGAGTAACGAGAATAACCGGACGTTGCTAAGAGACTACTGTATTGTCAACGGTTCTTAAAACATGTGAAACTTTTTAATGTTTTTACTGTCAAAGTAATCAGAATATCAAGACATAGCTACGAAATTATTGTAATGTAATCAGTTATCAATACATGAGCAAAATTTCAAACAATTCGGACATCTGGAATTGGGTTAAAATTAAATTGCAAAATTCCACGACATTCAACCATTTTTCTGTTGTTACTGTCAAAGTAATGAGAATAGCAGGATTTGGCTATGAAATTATTGTATTGTCACCGGTTCTTAATATGTGTGCCAAATTTCAAACAGCTCGGAAATCTGGAAGTGGGTCAAAATGGAGTGGTAAAATTCCGTTACATTCATTCATACATACATTCATACATACATACATACATACAAGTCAAGCTCGTATAGAGCGTTTAAAAAAGGAACAAGTTGAGTAATTGAAGCAGGTATTTCCCATCCACTCGGTGTTTATCCCTGTACACTTTTAACGTCTCATCCTTATTTTGATTTCAACACCCCACTCCTTCCCACATTACCTATTGCTGCCGTAGGCCCCAAATGCTTAAGAAAGTAGACAAGTCTGGCATCAGTAACTCCAACTAATTCACTGACACTATGCGTGTGAGTGGCATGACTCAAAGCTTTATGAACCCTACCCATACATTTATTTATTTATTTATTGACATTCGGTTATGTAACCATACAGCCATCACTTGTAACATGATTCATTATCGTTAACTAATAACATGTTTGATTATACTCATTATTATATTGCATCTGTTAATTATCGTTATACTTATGCTACTTACAATTTTGATTATATTGGTTACAATTTTAAATAGAATTTATCTAAACGTAATTAAAGACTTTCAGGTATAAAGCCGAATCGCAGTAGCAGTTGACACAATTCGTTTTCAAGTCATATTGCAGGTATACGTGAGGCAATACCGACATTGGTATTCATGCGTCTAAATTATTATTTTCTTTTGTTCACGTTCGGTTATATGACCATACAGCCGTGAATTGTAAGATAATTCATTATGCTTAATTATTGACAGGTTTGATTATACTATATACAATCTTGCTTATGCTAATTATAGTTGTACTTAGGCTACTTACAATTTTTATTATACTGATGACAATTTTAAGTCATACTTTTCTACTCGTAATCTTTAAGGAATAAAACAGAATCGTTGTAGTCGTTTATACAATTCATTTTATGCTTATTGACATTTTTATTTTTTGATGATGAGGTCTTAGATTTCTATATTTCCATTTTTTAGGAATCTAATAAGGCTGTTGTACACTGCTTTGTCATCGCTAACGAGGAGTAGGATTAGGTTGGTAGGGAGAGGGATTCCTATGTTGACTAAATCCTTGATCATGGTATCCTGGGCCCTTTTAAATTTTCTACAGGAAAATATAATGTGGTTGGTGTCTCCTATAGTCTTATCAGAACAGTCACAGAGAGGAGATTCTCTCAGATCTAGTCGATAGAGGTGGCTGGGGAATCTTCCGTGGTTGAACCGCAGCCTGGAAATCATTGTCGTTAGTCGTCTGCTTGTGATCCATTTATAAAACCAAGGTTGAGGTGGAATAGTTGGTTGGATGCTTCCATAGTGCGATGCTTTGGTGGTTAGAGATGTTCTCCATTCTTCTTGCCATTTTTCTTTGGCTCGTTCTTTGATTGTGTGAATTATATCTGACGTCGGGAGGTTCATACCATCTTTAAATCCGTTGAGGATGGCCTGTTTTGCTAAAGTATCCACTTGTTCATTGTATTTTATACCTTTGTGAGCTGGAACCCATAGCAGGTAGGTAGTGATTCCCCGTTCTTTACTGCTTTTTATTTGTTTCCTAATTTCTAAGATCGTCATTGGGAGGTGATAATTCCACGTGTTGTTATGTAGCCGTTTTAAGACACTCATGGAGTCCGTTAATATGATGCTTTTGTCCGCTTGGATCATTTGGCTATACTTAACCGCCTCCAGTATGGCTTTCGCTTCAGCTGTGAAAATAGATGTTTCTTCATGTAGCGAGAATTGAGCTGAATGATTAGTTTTGGGACAGAAGAAAGCTGCTCCTACTCTGTTTTCCTCGGAATTCTTTGAGCCGTCTGTGTATATTTTAACTGTGTTTTTCCCTATCTCTGCGAGGAGTCTATTTAGTTTCTGGTTTAAGGTGGGATTTATGTCTCCTTCCAGAAAGTGTATGTGGATTTCTTCTAGTCGGAGTTCGTATGGTTCTTGAAAGATGGGGTGTATGTCGTAAGAAGCTACTTTATCTTTATATTTAGACCAAAGTTTGTAAGCATTTAGAAGCGGGAGCTTGAGTTGGCTTTTTCCTTTGTTCGCTAATGCTTGCATCCTTTCAAATCGATGGTGGAGTGGGTGGGTATTAAGTACCAATTTTTCCATTATGGGTAAACTATATTAACAGCACGACAAAAGATGAACAACATTTGATAATTGGTTTCAATCAAGTTTTTGTAACACGCTCGGCTATCGGTTTTCCGGCTTCTAGTTTACGCCCTTCTGATAGAACAGAGTCTAAGAGAGCTTCTACCCCATTTCGAATTAATGGCGTTACAAAGTCTAAAGCTGAACTCAACGAAAGCAGCAAAAATCCGACACCGATCTTACCACTACTAACATGATGCCGCAATTCTACCAACAGTGCCTCCTGTTCCGGTTAACACCCCAGTCATTAATAGTGTCCCATTGAGATCACTGGCCAGAGAATTTCCATCAAGGAGCTGAAGTCCAGCTGATGCTGGGATATGGCAGCGTAAAGGTCTCTACTTAAGTTCCACAAGTCAGAACAACAAAAACTCTTGTAGATTTATTGTTTTTAATTGAATTTTACAGCGTCTCAGACGAAATTTCTTTCAGTTTTTTGTATCTGCTATTTTCTTTGCGTTTCCGTGGTTTATGTGAGAAAGCTGTAACCTAAGGACACGAACAATTCAATTTAATCATTATTTCTGTATCGATTTTTTTTTTAAATTGCTTTACGTCTCTCTAACAGCGAGGTCTTTAGAGACGGGAAAGGATGGGAGGCAAGGAATGGGAAGGAATTCGGCCATGGCCTTTTGAAGGAAGCATCCTGGCATTTGCCTGGAGTGATTTGGGAAACCATGGAAAACCCAAATCTGGATGCCCGGACGGGGATTCGAACCGCCGTCCTCCCGAATGCGAGGCCAGAACGCTAACCGTTACACCACCACGCTCGGTTTCCGTATCGAGCGTGATGGGAGAGTGGTAGCGCTCTTTACCCGCGTAACGGTCATTCGTTTCGTTGCTTTGTAAAAATGTTAACAAAATAAGATTGAAAAATATTTTATTTTATGTATAATTAAAATAAAGTGGTGATATAAAATTCTAATCAGATGTTTTTGAAGAATCTCTGATAACAAGGATAAAATGTGAGGGCTGGTCATTGTGATTACAAAAAGAATATAGAAGACTGAAGATTGATTGAATGAAGGGAGATGATTGAGGAGAACTGTACGATATGACATTGTAAACGACATCTGTAGGGAGTTAAAAAATCATTGTTGCGCCATACCCGGTGACCGAAACGTTAGCTATGGAAGGTATTACCCCTTCGCAGTTATGCCCTTACAAGATGAACTAGAATGGCATCCCGTGCTTTCCCCGGTGTGAATATGTTCTGTATGTCTGGATGATTCTTTTTGTTCAATGTAGAGCGCAGTGGACGACAGATGGAAAAGGAAAAACGTGAAGATTGACAGCGGACCATTCAAGGCCCGCGTCGGGCGCTGGAACGGTCGAACTGAGCCAAAGGCTCGGGCGGGCTTGGTAACCACTACAAAATACATATCTGTAGGTTATTTTGTGAACCTACGATACTTCATACCGGAATACGCATACTCTCCGCTCAAACATCTGATCCCACCTGTTTAACTTCAGTTTACTGCAAACAACATGAACAAACGTGGTATTAGTCATCGAAAGTTCATCTTGTAAATTCTGTTGCCACCATGATCAAATGATTGCTAGTAATGATCTTAACTAATGAATAAATTGATTATTTTAGTGCTGCGGTTTGGCAATCTAAAGAAGGGAGCAAGGAATATTTCAGTATCTGACCGGACAATTTTAAATTTACTACAGATGTGTTCTCAGTTATGTTGACCAATGCACCTTATAATCAGAGAAAAAATTGACAGCCTTTGTCGGTTATGTTATGATACCATCCAAAAGTGATTTCTTCAAATCATTACAGTCGACTCAGTGACTGGACTACCAAGACCTACTAGTGCATACGATGTAACTAGGACTAGACAAAACTGTACAATACAGCCCCTGCTCAGTAAAAACACTACACATAAGGCGTTACTGGTATAACTACAAACCTTCTCACGGCGAGGTTGAATAACGAACAAGAACTAAGAAATTAAATTGGAACACCGATCTATTCGTAAAATTAGAAATTTTTGCTGTTCGTTGAAGCTTCTGATCTTCACAGAAAAAAAGATAAATAACATCGATTTGCTCCCGTACATTTATTTTCATTCCGTGACGACCAACCAAATCAGATATTGTGAACAGATCCCTCTTTCGTTTCTCATAACATTCTTTTGTTTCCTTCTTTTCATGCATCATAATAACTCTAAACCATCAGCAGAATCGTTTTTTTTTTAAATAATGAACTTCAGTGACCCCAGTTCACAAATATATCCCTGTTCTTACACCCAACTCTATAGTTAAGCATTTCCCCTAACACGTAATTTATTAGATTCTTGTCCTTTCCTGACAGAAACATGTAGAAGGAAATTTGCAAATACAAAAATATTTTACTTGCACAAATCAATAACATGAGTCACATTTAAAAATCAAAAGAATACTTTCCCATACATCGGCAACCAAGAAGCCAGACAGTTGGTCACTACATCTCTTCACTTTAACTTTTTAGAAAAACAGGTTCTTTTAGTGAGCCTAGTCGTGATACACCACAAATTATTTGCAGTTTACCGCACGCGCGGTATCGGTTAGTGTCAGTCCTCTCATCAAGAAACTATACTCTCATTACTTTCTGTCTCGATACACGCGATTCTACTGTCACACACACACACACACACACACACACACATACACTAGCTAACAGCCAGAGAGCCTTCCATCTCTTGCTGCTCAGTCTTACGAACTTCATGCGCCTTATATAATATGACACAGAAGAAAAAAAAAAAAATATGATTAACATCTTTAAAATATCTAATTAGTGACTTTTATTCTTTACTTCGCAGACAGATACTTAAATTTCTCAGAATACACATAGGAAATATATCTACTTTACCCCCGGGAGAATGGGCTGTATATTATTCGAAAAATTATCAAAATCTAAACAATAATTCTTGCATGAACTCCCACCCTACCGACCATGCGTTTTACATTATTCAAAACCGCGGACCTAGCATGTTGGGCGAGCGTTTAACAGTCTGTCTTCGCATTCGGGAAGACACCGGTTGGAATCCCCGTCCGGGCATCCAGATTTGGGTGTTTCATTATTTCCCCCAATTACTCCATGCCGGGATGCTTCCTTTGAAAGGCCATTACTAAATTCCTTCCCGTTACTTGTCCTAGTCCCATCCCGCCTCTAATGTCCCCAATGTCGACAAGGCGTAAAGCGATAAGTAAAAAAAAAAAAAAAAAAAAAAAAAAAAAAAAAAAAAAAAAAAAAGAAATACTCGAAACCACGTCAAAATCTGAGTGTGATCACGTCCACCAAATACGCGAAACCGTGGTCATCAAAACGTAAGTTGTTCCTCACAGTCCAAGTACGTATTTACAGCCTAGGATATAAAGAAAACCAATTCGCGACTGTAATTGATATAACAAAGATAAAAATTATTAGTGACTATCGCTCTAGTTTCAATATCGCACGGACATATTTCTCGGAAAAGTGATAACACTAGACTAATTGTTTTCGACGTTGCCTCCACACATTGGACTCGGCCTGTTGTACTAGCATGTAGAGCGCCCACCAGAGGTCACCCTGGTCGATAATGAAGGGCGGTTATTTTAGGACCGGCGTCAGACACAATTGGAGCCGTCGCCCAACAGCAGCCAATATCCCAGCCGCGCCAGAAAGAGGAATTTATTTCCAGACGAATTTCGCCTCCGGCGCAGGAAATTGCCCACTCCCTCCACTGCTCGGCGCTGAACGAATCATCACATACGTCGAGTGGAACGAACAACGGGAGTAGTCGCTGCTCCAGACACGGAGGGAAATCAATCTTGAGTTAACAGGCGTGCGGCGGGCGTGAAAAACCGCAAGAAACGGAGCAGTATGAGGGGTCGAGTCGAGGCACTACCTGCAGACCACTGCGGCCAAAAACAAATCACACAAGTCTTCACACATAAAGACATTTTATCTGTCCAGGAGAACTGTAATCTCTTGATCCCTACAGCTCACTAAATCTACATCTACATATATACTCTGCAATTCACAAAATCGTGGGTGGCTGAGGGTGCTCAGCACCAAAGCTAATCTCTTTGCTGTGCCTTCCAATCCCTAATGGTACCAGGGAAAAAAGAATTCATATAAGAATCAGTCCGGCACCTTATTTCTCTAATTTTATCTTTCCTGTCCTTCCGACTCAAATAGGTTGCTGGAAGAAGTATTTCACTACACTCAAAAGTGAAAGTGGGAGTACGCATGTTTACCAATAAGTTTAAACGAAACGTGCGTCGTCTATCTACCAGAGACTCCCAACCTAGTCTACTAATCAGTTCTGTGACGCTTTCATAAGGACTGTAGCAAGCGGTCACGAATCGAGCGGCTCTTCTCTGTACTTTATCTATACTTTCGATCGATCCCTTACGAAACGGGTCCCAAATGGCATAACAATAATCCGAATGTGGCCGCACAAGAGATTTGTACGCTATCTCCTTAGTTTGTTCATTACAATTTTTCAAGATTCGACCTATGAATCGCAGCCTAGAATTTGCTCTATCTACTAACGAATTAATGTGTATGTCCCATTTCATGTTCCTTTGTACTGTTACTACCAAATATTTCATAGAATCGACCATATCAATAACTGAACTGTTTACCTCGTATTTCTGAACAATCGAATTCTTTTTGTTAGTTATGCTCATTGTCTTGCACTTTTTACAATTTAGAGTAAGTTGCCACTCAGCGCACCAAGCCAAAATAACATCCAAATCGCGCTGAATTTCTAAGCAATCGGCCAAATTTCTTACTTCCCTATTAATAACCGCATCATCAGCAAACAATCTAAAAAGGCTTTTCACTTTGTCTCCGAGATCGTTTATAAAAATTAAGAAAAGAAGTGGTCCTATTACACTTCCTTGAGGTACACCCGATGTAACATCTAGATTAGAAGAACTTTCTCCTTCAACGACGACATACTCCGACCGACCAGTTAGAAAATCCTTTATCCATTCACAAAGCTGATCCGATATACCGTACGCTCGAAGATTCGCTAAAAGGCGGTTGTGTGGCACAGAGTCAAAGGCTTTCTGGAAATCTAAAGAAATTGCATCTACTTGTGAACCTGCATCGATAACTTTCATTACGTCGTGTTTAAATAGGGCCAGCTGTGTTTCACATGATCTTTTCTTCCGAAATCCGTGTGTGTGAAATAGTGAGGAATGTTTAAAAACTGACTACCAAGATATGTCTCCTCACTTTCCAGGATAAATCTACAATTTCCTCGCCTTTTTGAGGTTTCATGGTCGATGATAAACAAAAACATAGTGCTGTCACTCCGTTTTCTGTCTGTCCGTCTTTCTGTCTCTGACTTTCTCTATGCCTATGTGGGTAATATCAAGATAGTGATACCGCTGCGGTCTCGCGTAGTAAACACACAGATCGCGTGGTATATATGGCATCATTGTGACGTATGGTCCAGACAGCATTACAACATAAACTCAAATGATGATTGACGAAATCATATTTTATAAATATGCGTTTCGGTCGTAATGCAGCCTGGACCAAAGTGAAACGTAACCCTAACTCACGATATTGCATATATCCAATTTTTGGATCATATTTATAGTTGTTACTGTGTTGATACGTGCCGACTGAATATGTCACAATGATGTCGTATATACCACGTGAGTTGTGTGCTTACTACGCGAGGCCGCAGCGGTATCCCCATCTTTCTATCTTTCTGTCTGTCCCTTTATCTGTTTGTCCGCCTGAGAAAGTCTTTTAGCTAAGATACGATATAAGTTTCAGGCACCGAGTGTGGTGGGTGAGCGGCAACGCTCTGGTCTCGCATTCGGGAGGACGCGGGTTCAAATCGACGTCTCGGTATCTAGATTTGGGTTTTCCATGCTTTCTCCAAATCACTCCAGGCGAATGCCGGGATGCTTCCTTTAAAAGGCAATGGTTGAATTCCTTCCCGTTCCTTGCCTCCAATCATTTCCTGCCTCTGCTGACATCAACGTCCACGAGGCGTAAAGTCATAAGCAAAAATAAACAAATAAATAAGCGGTGACTGTGTTCCGTTGATTTAAAACAGAAAATCGAATTTAAAACGTTAATTATATTTTAAATTGCTCCGTTTTCGCCGTGAAATGTAGGCGTTAGTGGCCTTAAAAGTTATTAGATTCAGTCCATCCTTGTTACCTGATTTGACTTCGGAAATTCTGTTATTTAGAAACCTGAAATTTGTACATAATCTCGATCATATCCCGTACTGAAATGACAAATAGTAAAATTGTCTAACAGTTGTAAAAAAGAAAAAGTTCTCATATCAATATTATTTTCTTGAAAGTGCTCTTAAGTCAGAGTGCATCGCATCATAAAGCATCTACAACGAACTTGATTAGAGCTGAAGGATAGCAGTAGCAGAGCGAGCAGAAATGTGGTGCGGCGTTGGAGAACATTGATGAGCGTTTTTATTTTTTTTTTAACTGCTTTACGTCTCTCAACAGCGAGGTCTTTAGAGACGGGAAAGGATGGGGGCAAGGAATGGGAAGGAATTCGGCCATGGCCTTTATGAGGAAGCATCCCGGCATTTGCCTGGAGTGATTTGGGAAACAATGGAAAACCCAAATCTGGATGCCCGGACGGGGATTCGAACCGCCGTCCTCCCGAATGCGCGTTTTTGAAGGTCACTTCTCAGGAACTTCATTTCGTTGCCATGTAATCTGCTAAATTAGTTGGATCGCCGTAGCATGCTTAATCGTAGAGTAAGGATTACTTCTGTTGCTACTCATTTCTATGTAAAACAAGTACCGTATGAACATATTGTCTTCATGTAAATAAAATTTGTCAACTGTGATGAAATTTATAGAAACAAGTGTTTTAAGGAAATTAGATGAAGGTTAACTTCATCTCAGTATTATTCCAATTCACTCCCATCGTCGTAAAGATTTAAATCTTCATTCAGGTGTAGATCTTCATTGGAATTATATTTGATTGCTAACGGCATCACTTATTGTGAAACATTTGTTTTGGATGCCACAATGTTATTAAATCAACTAAAAACGTTGACACCAGTCCACACGTTGCGACTCACACGGAGAAGTATTGTTTCCTCATTACTGCAGTCGTCACCATATACGATTTGAATAATTATAATCGTATGAAATTTTGATTTCCTGATTCGGAATATTCTTTTGTTATGGATTACATAAAAGCGGGCTTGGACGTTTTCAGCATAATGACTATGATTCTGTAGGTCTTTGACAGTATTGCGTCGAAACTAACACGGAATTTAAGACTTTAGCAGTGATCTTTAAATACGATTAATAAAATTCATATTCACAAAGCAAGCTGAAATCATTGTAGATATAAATTAATTGCATACTTTTGTAAAAAGAACTTGAGTATCATAAAGATTTAAATGTAGAAATGATGAAAAACCAACAAAATCCAATATTGCTTCAAGAATACCTGAGCAGAGCACTCATATCACGCAGAGAAAAAAAAACAAGATCTTTTAAATACACGTTCATGGTCCACTAACGGAAATCAACAGAATATGTTGGGAAAGAAATCCAGATAGAAAACTTACAACAGATTGGAAAACGGGAAAAATTTAAAAGAAAATTTACACATCACATAAATGAAACAGAATAGAATATTGGAAATTGCTAGAGAGAGAATAGCCCTTTAAGCATAGGATACTTGGAATACTAACATAGAGACGGCATAACACTTCGTAAGAACGTCCTGGAAATCAAACAAAAAATTGAGAAGTGCATGTACGGCACGAATACCACAGGTTTTGCAGCTCATTACAGTTTTTAATATCATAAACTGTAATATATAATTACATGTTAATATGTGTTTTCTTAGTGTACATTATTTACATAAATGATGAAAATTTTTGTTGTCTCACTGTTATCTCAGTTCCACATTGCGATTATTTTCGTCTTTATCGTGGTTGTACCTACAGTTTAAAGTCGAATCCGAGCCACGGAGCATCATTGCATGCTTTCCATGAGCAAAATTAAGATTTTCCAGGCTTTTTTTTATGGCTAGACGCCTCGTCGACGTCGAAGTCATTAGAGGCGGGAGAGAACTGGGAGCATGGAAGATGGAGAAAGTCGGCCATGGCATTTGAACGAAGCATCCCGGCTTTCACCTGGAGTGATTTTACGAAACCATGGAAAACCCAAAACTGGATCCCCAGACGGAAATTGGAATCCGTGTCCTCCAGAATACGAGACCAGAGCGTTACGCTCAACCACCATGTTTGGTTTTTCATAAGTGAAATTTCCTGGTTGGGCGAAGATTCAAGGGTAAATCCTGAATTTTCATTCTAGTCGTATTAACCACTAAGCTATCTCACCACTGATTTAAATAAATAATGCCTAATAAGGCTTATTTAACAGACCAAAATATTAAGTCTGGTAGAAACAGAATAATGCGAAATTACTTGCCAACATGTCTTATCATAGTAATTATCTTTGAAGTACCATCAAATTGATTTTTTTTTTCAGTCATTTGTTTGGAAAATTAGAGGGGATCACATTTTTAACGACTTTGGAAGCTTTTATTTTGCCAAATATGCAACAGCATAAAAATTTTTAAGACAAATATTTTCGCAACATATTTATTAACAGTTTCTTGAGGTTCTCAATTAAATGATACATATGATTGTTTGTTGAAAATATTATCTGTTCCTGAATGATAGTTCTCAAAATCATTCATCAGTTACTACACGAAAACGAAACGATAACAATCTCCAGAATGACAGTTGTATGTCAGATTGAAATTTCACGACGTTGTATTTGGTTTAATGCTCTCTAGCTTCCAGCGTCAGAATGTCACGTTTCTATGAACGCCAACTAAACCCTCAATTTCAACCAACTATAGTCAACTGAAAGCTGATGAAATAGTTGCTTGCCATGGAAATGGTACAGGACAAATGGCTCAATATTTCAGTGATGTCACATAATGAAGCAGCGCTCTGGAAAAATGCAGTGTCCAGATTGACCTCACTGCAAAGTTGTTGCATTTGTCCTATCCCGTTTCCATCGCAACCCCGTAACAAACAACTCTTACACCAGTAATCGTCGGCTTCCGCGACCAGATTTAGTCGATTCTTGGCTGTCAGGGTGCCGCCCTTGTAGCCGACTTTTCGAACCTCATTCTGTGGTCTTCTTCCAGTTCTGCCCTGGAAGAAGACCACAGAATTAGGGTCGAAACGTCGGCTACAAGAAATATGACGCGGCGCCACCCGAACAGCCAAGAATCAACTCTTACATCAGCTTCCAGTTGACTTCAGTTGGTTGAAAATGAGGGTGGAGATTGTATACAACGAAACATCCCAAAAGAGATTTTTTTTTTAACTGCTTTACGTCTCCTATAACAACTAGGTCTTTAGAGACGGGAAAGGATGGGGGGCAAGTAATGGGAATGAATTCGACCATGGCCTTTTGAAGAAAGCATCCCGGCATTCACCTGGAGTGATTTGGGGAAACCATGTAAAACCCAAATCTGGATGCCCGGACGAGGATTCGAACCACCGTCCTCCCGAATGCGAGGCCAGAACGCTAGCCGTTACACCACCACGCTCGGTCCCAAAAGAGTGACATTTTGACGCGTGTGATAGCACTAGAGTGTTATCAAGATCGCTATAGTATTCCTGTGAAGGTCAGCAGGCTACATATTGCTGTAAATTTTGAAATACTTGTCAAATCAATAGTTTCGGAAATAAAGAGAGGAAATAGTATTTCTTCGGTTCTCCCTATGGTTTAAGAGCTTCAAAAATCGTGAAATAATAGGATAATCCAAACATTTTTACAGCCGGCGGTTTAGCAGCTTTTATTTGATACTTTTAAAATATTCTTTAGCACCACCCCCACCCTCTAATAAGCCCCCTAGATTAATGGAAACCATCATTATTTTCGAAATTTTATATTATCATCTTCTTATGACTAGTAATTAATGATGTATTTATAGGTTACAGAAATAATTAGGGTTGTCCCGCATTGTAATAAATTCTTTTAGCTGCATCTCTCCAAGAAGAAATCGATTTTGCTGAATAATACTGCTCGTTTCAGGTGCTCGGCGAGAAACTAATCATGTTACGACAATCAATGGGGTGCGACTTGTGTGTTGACACTTAAGAGAGAGCAATATTTCGGTTCACAGGTGGCGGTTTTTCCGGGCGCTCTAGAGACAGCAGTCTCCAGTGTTCAGATAAAAAGTTGATTTTAATCGCTTGAGGCAGCTAGACTTCTACTCAGCAAACCGAGAAACATCAGAAACGGTGCGTGGCATAAAAAATCGTTAAAATTATGTAAAGAGTGGGTTGCAGGCGTATAATAAATGATTTCAAGCATAAATAGCAAACGAAATTAAAGAAGACAACATCAGACTTAATTTGACCAATCCAATTCTGGAGAAATTGGACGTACTAGCTTGCGTGCTTAAAGTAATTATAGAGGCCAATACCCATGACACATTCCATCGCAAATGACCGTAAATCTGTTTTGACTATCTTATCGAGTCAACTGGGGACTCGAAAACTGCCCATCATGAACTCAGGTCACTTAAAATAATTACCGCTGGGAGTTTACGTAGCCTGACTGAGAAAAAGCTAGAAGCTTGAAAAACTGATTTCTAAATGGGCGGAGACGTGTGTAAACACATTTAATTCGTTACTCTATACTACCCGACAGAAAAGATAAACTCCTCTTCAAAAAGAGAAATGTTTTAGTTTCAAGCATTAACAGTGGTATCTACCAAAGATCTAACAACAGAGGCGCAATGACGAAAGCAGATGTAAATTAACGCTCAGATTCAGTAATCGCTTGCAACAAAATTTCAAATTTAAAAATTAATGTAGATCGATATCCGTACCAATAAACTATTTAAACAACTGAACTTGGGCTCCTCTCTCGATTCTTCTGTCATCAGTATCTTGACTAGTATGATGCTACCCTTTAATTTAGCCTCCATACAGTTGTTGCAAACTACATTCTCGGTTATCTGCTTCAGATACAATAAGCTTTGTATTTTTTTTTCCATTCTTTCCCTTAATTATGTCATATACGAAAGAAATCTGTCAAGCGTAAACAATGAATGTTTTTTGTCCACATTTTGTATTAAATTAATTCGCAAATTGTGAATTCTTAAAAATAAACACCCAGTGATAAATGGCTTTTAAAACTAGTTCACTATTCGCTTTACGATATTGTCTTTTAATGTGTGTATAAATCCCATATAAAAAAAAATAGTTGAAAATTTTTTTGATGGGTATTTGAAAAGATAAAAAAAAATTCAGGAAAACATCATTTCTTGTTAATCATCAAATTCATGGAATTCTCTGTGAAATTCCACATATAATTTTTCACGAAAAAAAAATTACTGAAAAATGACATTAGTCAAAATTACTCTTAAGTGTTTTTGCAAGAGCAATAAACTCTAGAATATTCATAATAATTTTCTGTAATCTGTAAGAAACTGTATATAAATGCTTTATTCCTTGTCGACATCGATATCATTAGCAGTGGTAAAGGACTGGGGGTCAAGGAACGGGAAGGAATTCGGCCATGGAGAGATTTCCGGAAAACATGTAAAACCTACATCAGGATGGTCGGACGAGAATTGGAACGTGCATCCTCCTGAAAGCAAGGCCAGAGCTTTAACGCTACCCACCGTACTTGGTGTATAAATGTAAATTATGAAAACGTTTTCTTGTCAATAACTTCGGAAATTAAGAGGAAAATCGATTTTTGTATTGTTTTTCTCCAAAACTCGGTGAAAGGCAATGATTTTTTTTTTTAATTTTCTGACATTTCCCTCTCCCTACTAAAACCCCGATAATTGTATCCAACCAATAGTCATATATATTATTTCTATAAGGTATTTTTTTGTCACAAGCCTGTATCTTCCTTCATACTTAACCGAAATCAATGAATGAGGTGTCATTTTAAAGCTTATGGTCTCCACTTTGGTTTCATCATATTTTAAGAAAGAAAGTTTTCGTAATTCGACAATTAAAAGGCAAAAATGTCAATTTGTCTAAAATCCGTTTTTTGTATCTCGAGCCATTTATCACCCTGCATATCTAACCAAAATCGATAAATGAGGTAGGATTATGAGGAGTAACATCTCAGTTTTGTGACATCATATTTTAAGAAAGAATGTTTTTTGGTATTCAGCCCTTAAAGGGAAAAAGTATAAATTTTTCTATAACGCATTTTTGTGTCACGAGCGACTTATCTCCCTTAATATCTAACCGATATAGATAAATGAGGTATCATATTAAAGGCTAAGGTCTCCGCCGTGGTAACATTATATTTTAAGAGAGGAATTTTTCGTAATTCGAACATTAAAGGGCAAATATGTCAATTTTTCTAAAATGCGTTTTTTGTATCTCGAGCCTTTTATCTCCCTTAACAATTAAACAAAATTGATAAACGAGGTATCGTTTAAAACATTGAGGTCTTCTTAATGTCTTCGGTTCCGTTACCACATTTTAAAAAGAAATTTTTAAAGATTCTAACCTTAGAGGGCAAAAGTATTAATATTTTTACAACGCATTTTTCTGACATCAGCTATTTATTTCCCTTGATACCCAACCGAAATCGATAAATGAGGTATCATTTTAAGGACCAAGGTGACTGCTTTGGTCACACCATTTGAATTCGACCCTCAAAGGGCAAAAGTATCAATATTATCTATACAACGTGTTTTTTTTTTCCAATACAAGCCATTTATCTTCTTCAATACCTAGGGTAAATCGATAAATGACATATCGTTTTAAAAATTAAGGTCTCAAGCTAGGTAAATTAAGAATTTTTTTCGGAATTTGGTACTTAAAGTGGTAGCGCGTATGAGACTGTTCAGAGCCAAGTTCCTAGATTGCAGCAGTGGATATCACAGAGATGTCAATAAACTTTTTTTTTTATCCAATAAGTAGCTTTTCGGATATTTTTTTTCTGTTACGGAAACACTGTCGTTTTGATATACAATTCCAATGTAAACATTTTATTCGCACAGCAACAAATATTTCATAGATGCTTATATGTTGTGTGCATTTGGTTCAGGTTGGTTTTATTCTGTTAAGGTCAGTGACAGTTTGTCATAAATACAGAGTGTTTTAAATTTTCCTGTTTCGTAATATGTTGTGAGTCTTTTGATGGGTACCTATTAGACTAATATATATATTTATATATTTGCTACAAAAGTACGGTTCTACTTTTCATTATATTACAAGCATTCAACCTCGCTATTCATCGCATTTTATTCGTGAAATTTTCGCACGGGTCGTCTAGTTTTTTCTAAATTTTACATTATGACAAGAACTTAAAATAGTGCACAGTTATAGATTCTTTAATTAAGTATTCTAAGCGATTGGGCTGCGACTTTCAGATAGTGATTTCATAAGGGGTCTGTGTGCTGTTCAGAAATACGAAACCCTACAAATTAAGTAATCCTCTTATGAAACCACAGTTTTGCGAATACATTCGTAGTCCTTGACTAATGTCTAATGACAGTCTGATTTTAGTATCATTTTTTCAGTGTAATGCTTTAATCCCTTAGCGTCCAACACGTCTGCAGTAGTTTAAAGTACAAAGACTATGCAACCTCTAAGAGCATAAATTAATAGAAACCTTTAACATCCTAGCGCAGCACGATGAAAGCTGAAATGCACTGGAAACTTAACTAGGTCTTACTTAAAAACTAAACTAAGAGCTGTCAGTTACAGGAATACCATTCGTCATCCAATCAGAATATTTCAGATCAATGACAATAATTAAGTAGTTTCCTGATAGAAGTAACAATCTGATTGCGCGTTCGTCTGCAATTACCCATTACGAAGCGATTAACTAACAATATGTCAGTTACAAATTACTCCTATTACCGTAGGTCCCCTTTATATGGTAGGATTACGGTGTTAGATTAGAGCAGCCACTAAAGAGGCGGATTGTGCTGCAAATTGAAACTCTTTCACATTGTTGACCGAACTACCATTCAGTGTCTCCCGGCCAGCAACGTTATACGCATATCTTTCAGTTACTAATAATATTAGATATCGGATAAAATTACTGATACGGAGGATTAAGGATACCCGGAAGGACGGCTTACAGCACATTGCAAGAAAAATAATATCAGTGAAATAAGATGATTTCCTTTCACCGTGGATCCAAAAATTTGAGCCAGAATCTCTTGCTTTTTTCTTAAATGTCAGAACTTCTGGCATCTGGCATTTCATATTTTATCGTATTAACCACTTTTGAAAATATCAGACACCTCCATATATGTTCTTTCTAATCTGACAACTCAAAGCAACTCACAAGCAGTTTCCTCTATACACACACTGTTAGAAAGGTCATGCCAATGCCCCGTACCAAGAAGTCTCTAATTTTAATGATCTGATGCTGACATGTTTCGTATCTCATCAATCAGTTGCAATATTATTTCCTAAATAAGTCAAATCCGTCACCTATACCTCGGAATTATGAATCCCAGGTGGGAATGAATTGAATGGTCACCTCCTGGTCTTCCACATGGATAAAGTGTTTGTAAGAGTCATTTTTTTGAGAATACGTCTACTTTGCTCTGGTGCTTGTGTTGTTATAAAGTTTGTCCAATGTTCAACCGATGGCGACTTCCTAATTTTTGAAGCAGTCCCATTTCGAATTAGAACAAAGTATCACGGTTGCGACTTTCTGATGTGGATGAAAACCTGATATAATTGTAACAAGGCATAACGCCGTTAATCTCTTGGATCTGATTTTTTTTTCTTCTAATCACTCACTCAATTGGTTCAATATAATTTTTTACCTCTTCCCCTTTCTGAGCTAGTATCTTCATCTCAGTATTCTGGTAACAAAGGTTTTTAATTACATATTAATGTGTTTCAATACGACGAGTCATGGTCAGCCAAAAGATTCAATTACATCTCATTGGTCATTGTAAAACCAAGTCATAATGCTTGATTTATTTCTCTTCTTTAGCTGTACAGATTTCAAAGAAGTTTATGCATACGATAATATGTAGTTGTACATGCATTAAATTATTTCATAATTTGATATAATTCCATGTTTCTTTTCGTCTATGAAATTAGCGTTAATATGATGGTGTTGTATGCCAACTTGAGAGTATAGAAATATTCCGTATTGGAAACCAAAAGCCCTTTGTTTTAACGATTATTAAAATGCAGGGTGATTCAAAAAAACGTGGACAAAATGACATGGTAGATCTGTCATACAATAAGGATCAAAAATCGCATAGGAACAGAGGGTCGCAAATGCCTGTAGAGGGCGCTAGAGCCACGAGAGACATGGCCACCACGATCACCAGACCTGTCTCCCTTGGATTTTTTCTTGTGGGGATTTTTAAAAGGACTTGTGTATGAAACACCTGGTGAAACGCCGGAAGACTTGGTAGGAAGAATCGTTGCGGCAGCCAGATGTGTTCGAGATACACCTGATATCTTTGAGAAGGTGCGCCGTTCCATGCAATGGAGATGCCGGGCTTGTCTCGATGCATCTGGCAAAAACTTTGAGCATCTGCTGTAGGCTCAACATTTGGCTTGCATTAGTCGCATGTGAGTGAGTAATCATCAATAAAATGATCTGTAATGGTTTTGTTTCTTCTCTTTGTGTCAGTATTATTTTAGACGCCCTGTAGCGGCTCCGGATCGCAGTTGCGACCCTCTGTTCCTATGCGATGTTTGATTCTTATTGTATGACTGATCTACCATGTCATTTTGTCCACATCATTTTTAATCACTGAGTTTAGCCCCACATAAAACAACATTTATGTTGCTCAAGGGCAAGCTGACTCGAAAACCAACTATAAGAATCGACAGTAAATCAATTCGTAGAAACCCAGTGTGCAGTTACTTAGGCATTCAATTGGATGAACGTTTAAACTTCGAAGCCCACTTAGAGAAGACAATAGTAAGAGCAGTGGCGGTCATGAATAAAATCATTAATATTGGCCAACGAAAATTTACTGTTCCAGTCCAAACAATAAGACTATACCATGACGCAATTTTATCCTCTTTAGTGGGCTACTCAGCAAGTGTGTGGGCAAAGCATGTAAGAAAAGTAAAACTAAAACAGCGAGTCAGACGTGTCCAACGAGGAATACTTTTAAGATTGACAGGAGCATACAGAACCGTGGCAACAAATTCATTAACCGTTGACTTTGGTGTATGGCCACTGGACCTTGAAGTAAGGAAACGGGGTGCCATATACTGGCTCAGAAAAGGGAAACAAGATAAGGTAGCAGAAATTGTAGGCAGCGAAGCAACATCGGAGACGCACATTAGGAAGCTTCTATTGGCGGAATGGCAGCAAGAATGGAACAACAGTGAAACAGGTCGAAGAGCATATGATATGTTCCCATCCGTAGAGGAGAGGTTAAAGTTGAAGTACCTTCAACCCTCTCCCGGATTGGTACACTACATTACAGGTCACGGGCCATACAATAGCTGGCTCCGAAGTCGAAATATTGTGGACTCAGACAGGTGCGAATGTGGTGAAGAGAGTACGCCGGAGCACGTGGTGTGGGAGTGTGAAATAACAGTCAGTTTGAGAGAACACCAACAAGCTCGGCTGCAAGGTAAGAGAATATTTGACATACTGCGCGACGAAAGATTGTGGCATTTGCTGGACGAGGCAGCTGATCTAGCCTCAAAATTTTGGAAGGAGAAATTTATAAAAAGGAAAAATGCCGAGTGGAATCAAAGGCCACAGATAGCAGAAGAGGAGAACACAATTACACCGGATTGACGGAAGATATCCTTCGACAATGAGCAACATCAATCGTCGGAGGAACTTCAGTGTGCTCCAGAGAGGCCATCTTCTGAGCGACAACTGGGGCCGTCTTGGTATTCCAGGAGGTCAACTCTTGATGGCCTGGACGGCTGACTTTGCTGCCGGTTCCAGGGGACTCTGCCTTTGGAGCGCACACAACACCAAGAAAATGAACAATAGTGGACCGAAGTGCGGCTGTGAAAATTGGTGGTGGTAATAGTAGTATTAGTAATGGTTTGAGTAGTAGTAGTAGTAATGTTAGTAGTAATATTAGGGACAATATCAGTAGTAGTAGATTTAGTAATGGTGTAGTACCCATTCTGTTTAATAACAGTAGATGTAATAGTTATTGGAAATTGAATCAAAATTTTATTTCATTCATTGTTTATTTGTTAATATGTTATATATATATATATATATATATATACAAATATATGTAAATGTAAAAGAGTGGAAATAAGGGCCCAGAGTAGATACTAGGTGCTGGGCTTTGTTGCATATGAAAAATAAATAAATAAAATATTTTGAATCACCCTGTATAATGATTTTGATAGGTGTTACTAAAATCATTTCTTTTTGGCATGATCGCGTAATAAAATGTCATACTTACATGTAAAACATCTTTCATTAAAGAATAACTTTTTTTCATTGGTAGAATTCATATTCATAGCGATTATTAAAAATTTTAAATAAGCAAGTAAAGCGATTATTACAAAATGCTGCCAGACACTGGAGCTGTGATGAAACATTTTTATGAAATATACGGTTAATACTCTACGATACGTGCAATATGTGGGACGAAAGCCAGCAGTGAAGGCTATCAAACACACCCGCCGTGCAGAGTACAGTAAATAGGAGGTGCTACCGTAGCGAGGGAGAGTGGTGTTTTGAACGTTTTGCCGGTATGCGGGGGCGTTTCACGGCGGGTGGTTGGGGTGCTCCGGTCTAGGGTAGCCGGGGGCGGGAAATATATATGCGATTGTGCTGTAATGTGCCGGGGCACGAAACACACAGAGCGGCACTCCCGCGCATAAATTAAACCACACACAGACAGGCTGGAAACGCTGCGGCCACGCGACAGTGCCCTCCAAAGTGGCACTCCTAGCCCAGGCCAAAGCACTTCAACAGTAAACTGTCTGCCTCGAAAGTTCAACAACTTTTACAACAGAACTTTTTTTGTACAAACAATCTTCTCCGTCGTATGCCCTGAAACGCATTACTGAAATCAGTCATCCAAATCGATAATAGTCATTCTGTACCTGGTTACAAATACAGAATGGCCAGTTTCCTTTCTTTATTTGTGTGAATCACTGTAATGAGCGATGTTAAGTGTAGTGTGTTGTATACACGATTATGAAAGAAGAGAGAGTATACCAAAGGGTGGAGGGTTATCTAGTCTTCCATCCTGAAGGACAGCGAAGAGGTCCCGTCAAGCTTAATGTCCCATTCCCATAGATGAATCTCACTCCCAGTTGGTGGACGTTCAGCTTCGCCATACAATGCGCATTATAACAGTCTCGCTTCTACGTATCTACACCTATTCAGTGGCTGCCGGTGCTCAGCAACATCCCACCACCTCATATCAGAAGGCAAAAGGTTTTAATAAAACTATGGTCGAGAATTTTTAACAATGAGGCTCTTCCCATCCATGTAGGAATACGAAACACGGCTGATGTCACGTCGCCCTACCTGGAAGGCTGCTGTCAGTCTAGTATCTAACTCCATCATCCCTACAGATAGCTGGACAGCGGGATGGGAATCGTCAACACCACAGGACATAGTGCAAATTACGAATCCCTGCTCAAAACTACCAGGATTCAACTTACCGCGGTCAATTTAGTGTAAATTAAATCGGATTAGATGTGGTACGGGTGACGCGCGTGAGATAGCCGAGCGGTAGCTTTTAATTACGACAGATGGATTTTGGATCCGTCTCGACCATTGCCAGTAAATAGTTCGATCTACTGTCTGCAATGTTATGCCCAGAAGTATTAGGTTAAATACTTATTTGATACTATCAGTTAGTCAACAAGCTCTGTAAATATCTATACTCTCTTCTGTTAGCATCTTGTCATACTTCTGTTGAATACTTAGCATAATTTATCTTACCTTACTTCAGTGATCAGGTTGCTTGAAAGGAAACACACAGCGTATAAGGCAATTGATTTTTTATTAACAATACGTTGCGAAGGAAAGAACACTATTACAAACACATCAGATAAAGATATTACTTCGTAAACACACTGATAGCAATATTGTTATGATGGCACGGTTAGTACTATTTACGATATGGCTGCATAATGACGGTGATAGGCTTAGTATGGAATCGATCTCTAAATAAGTTGGAGGATGGAGTGACACGAGATAGTTCCTGACTCAATGCAATCATGAAATATTAGCTCAGCATGGAATAGTAAGCTAGCAGCAGATTACCTCAGTGTAGCGATGTTGTTGTGAGTCGAAGCTGGACGTGACTAGCGAACCAAGGTTTTCGCCATGATGGCGAACAGTCGGCGCTAATGGGAGGGTAAGCTAGCTCCCGATTGGCTAGTTAGGATTTTAGTACAACCAAGTGTTCTGACTTGCTAGTAATGATGTCAGTGAGGTTCTTGGGTAGGGGGAAGGACTTAACGCAGCGAGATGGTAGCTGACGCTAGCTTCCCATGTCCGTGACTTTCAGCTCCCACGCACAACCATGAAATGGTAAGATGCAAGTGTCGGATACGACGAGTACTGCGGTTGATAAGACTCAACAGAATATCCGGTCCTTATGTTACAAACTGTGAAACAGCTCTGGGCTGGTCTTCACTGCTACGAATGAAATGAAATAAAGATTTTATGTTATCCCTAAATCCCAGAAAACAAGCATGTGAGACGGGAAGAACTGCTTCAACTCTCCACACCTGGGGCTGGGCAGATTCTCCGTACTGTGACTGCGGTGAGGCTTTACAAACCATGTCACACATTGTACAGGACTCTCCACTGCGTGCCTTTCCTGGTAGTCTGGAAGACCTAAATTTGGCTACGCCGGTGGCGGTGGCCTGGTTGGAGCGCCTCGACGTCACGTTGTAGTGGTTGTGACTGGAGATCCTGTCTCAGTGGCCGGCTGCGGACATTGTCCACTAAATTATTTGTATATATATGTATTTAGATTGTTCATTGAATACAGTATAATTGTAATTTAATTGTGTAAAGGTCTTATAGCATCATATGCAAAATAAAATTAATGGGCGAATCATCGTTAACAGTTATGTAATTCGTTCTTCCATTCCCTCTGAGTTACTATCGCTTAGTTAATAGGTGTTTGGCACACAGTCCGGTAACAAGGAATTGTACACCGCCACCTCTGCTACTCTGCAGGTCAAGTCTCAAATGATGAATATTTTTGTTACCGGAGCTCAGAGTGGTGCACGCGGTTGAGATACCATCATAGTGTGTTAGCGACCTTGCTCACTGGGCGGAATTTCACCTGTAGAATACTTGTGCCGAATGTAACGTGTCTACCGAAATGAAATTTTCCGGTAACCCTAATTTTGCGATGGTACATGGTTACGATAATGAATTTTCATTGGTAGATCCAGTGGGTGCGAAAAATCGACCATCGAGGGCGGATTTTAGTTTTTTTTATTTTTTTAACAAAATTAACTCCCTATATGAAAATTAAATTAGGAGGATCCATATCTACTTAGCCAGAACGTATCCATCTCCAGCTATGACGAATAGAAAGAAAACTGATGGAAGAAACAAAGACGTTTTCAAATACTCATTTAATATACAACGACTGGGCGAGATTGAAAACAACTGTTTAAATCAGGTACAACAGTTACAACAGACTTTGACTTTAATAATTTTTATACCACTGTAAATTCATTATAACGCAATGGTTATTATGTCGCGTGTTCACTTATTCTAAGGGATATAAGAGTATAGATTTGAATCCTTTATTCAAACTTAACTTAGCTTCCGATTTTCACTCCAGCCGCACCAGCAAGCGAGACCCCAAAGAGCAATAGCTGTTGTTTTCTGTAACCAAGTACCGAGACCTTGACTTAGTCACCTAGGGAGCCTGGTCCCCACGGTTGTAACACCACCTGCTGCTTACGAGAGCACTACGCCAATTCTTATCACAGCTACGCGCGTAGTGCAGCAAGTCCTGACTGTATGGGTGTGCTTACGAGAAGGAATCCATGGCCTATAGGATAGCTTCAGGAAGCTTATGTCAGCTTGCAAACCACTAACACAGTACAGACCCACTCTTCACATTACAACTCCGCCCCACGGCCAATTAGAAGAACATTTTAAACCCACCATATCCAAAGCGTGATTTCCTGAGATATAGCGGACCACTTTACCAGACAGTCCAACTTACATCGGCTATAACAAGCAGCTCCTTGGACATTACTTACGAACACTAACAGGTACTCAAAGCTACTTGATCCACTGCTCACCTGTTTGTCTCATGATTGTATGTTAAACCTCCAAGTTAGGAACTTAGCACATTCGCCAATAGTCACTCATCTCAATAGGATTCAATGTGACTCACCCTGCAAGTTAATCAACCAGTTGGTTATAAGTTAATGTTAACCAGGCAGTATAGCGCACCGCTAGTAATCAATCACCAATGGAGTATAAGATAATGTTAGCCAGTCAGTATAGCGCACCGCTAGTAATCAATCACCAATAGACTATAAGTTAATGTTAGCCAGTCAGTATAGCGCACCGCTAGTAACCAATCACCAATAGACTATAAGTTAATGTTAGCCAGTCAGTATAGCGCACCGCTAGTAACCAATCACCAATAGACTATAAGTTAATGTTAGCCAGTCAGTATAGCGCACCGCTAGTAATCAATCACCAATGAAGTATAAGTTAATGTTAGCCAGTCAGTATAGCACACCGCTAGTAACCAATCACCAATAGACTATAAGTTAATGTTAGCCAGTCAGTATAGCGCACCGCTAGTAATCAATCACCAATGAAGTATAAGTTAATGTTAGCCAGTCAGTATAGCACACCGCTAGTAACCAATCACCAATAGACTATAAGTTAATGTTAGCCAGTCAGTATAGCGCACCGCTAGTAATCAATCACCAATGAAGTATAAGTTAATGTTAGCCAGTCAGTATAGCACACCGCTAGTAACCAATCACCAATAGACTATAAGTTAATGTTAGCCAGTCAGTATAGCGCACCGCTAGTAATCAATCACCAATGAAGTATAAGTTAATGTTAGCCAGTCAGTATAGCACACCGCTAGTAACCAATCACCAATAGACTATAAGTTAATGTTAGCCAGTCAGTATAGCGCACCGCTAGTAATCAATCACCAATGAAGTATAAGTTAATGTTAGCCAGTCAGTATAGCACACCGCTAGTAATCAATCACCAATGAAGTATAAGTTAATGTTAGCCAGTCAGTATAGCACACCGCTAGTAACCAATCACCAATAGACTATAAGTTAATGTTAGCCAGTCAGTATAGCGCACCGCTAGTAATCAATCACCAATGAAGTATAAGTTAATGTTAGCCAGTCAGTATAGCACACCGCTAGTAACCAATCACCAATAGACTATAAGTTAATGTTAGCCAGTCAGTATAGCACACCGCTAGTAACCAATCACCAATAGACTATAAGTTAATGTTAGCCAGTTAGAATAGCACACCGCTAGTAACCAATCATGCCTTTTATCAAGCCAACCAATAAAGTAACGTGTATGACTTCAAGTGTAATAAACCAATAGTTTATCCTATGTACTGCTATGATTCTTATGAGATAAGTCCCCTCTCCGTAAACTAGAGATGTATGAAATATTTATGTATATGTCTTAGTACCAATCAGTGATCTTATGCAGTGCCTGCAGTATCTCAGTAGCTAAGGCTCAATTACTTTCTTTTCAAAATGCCTACAGACTACCCTCGAACCGAGACAGGTAGGCGCAAAGGCGAATCACCACTCCTCTCTCTCCTCCAACTCTGTCACACTAAGTGTGGAATTAGAGGTTTCGCTCGGCCGATCATTCACCACACGACAATTCTATGATTCTATGAATCTTTTTTAAACTAGAAAGATGATATACTGGTGATTGTCTAGAGTCAGAAATAAATAACGTCCACAGATATGAAGCCTTTTCACAACATGCAGAGGATAAGAATCTCCTTCAAGACTTTTGATGTAAGTCCGCAGGATTTCATTGAGTTGTATATTGATAAAAAAAAAAGCAGTTCTCTAGTTTCTAGCCACCTCAAAATGATAAAATGCCGGTACGTTTCGATATTTAGTCATCAACATCATTTTCAATTCTGCAAACATCCCAGCACCGTGACATTTGACGAGGTTACTACTTCTAGAATTTTTAACAAAAACTTTTGTCCTGTATGTTGTACGAAGTGATGAAAAGCTGGCCCAAATATTTCCCATTAGTGTCACACGACATTTAGCAAACATGGCTATTCACGACACATGGAACGATTCTTTGCTACAGTGAGAATATAAAGGTCCTAGGTTCTAATATTGGCGTATGATAGAATATTTTCATGCATTTGAACTTATCTAAACCCAGGGATTGTCTATAAGGAAATAGTAAATCAGACGGCGAAGGAAGCAGCTAGAATAGGCGTCACCCTCAGTACTCGAGTAACACGGACTACCTTCCAAAAGTAAAAATCAAGCAACTGAACAACTGTCAAATCGAATGGGACACTAATGAAAAAAACAAGAGGACAATATCATGGTACATCCAGCCCCCAATTCACATTAGTCCTTGGTTATCCAGCTCGTCTGAGGGAGGGTTACCACAATAGTTACAATGCGTTTTAATCACGGCATATTCGCTTAGAGGGGTTACTACAATAGTTAGAATGCGTTTTAATCACCGCATATTCGCTTAGAGGGGTTACTACAATAGTTATAATGCGTTTTAATCACGGCATATTCGCTTAGAGGGGTTACTACAATAGTTAGAATGCGTTTTAATCACGGCATATTCGCTTAGAGGGGTTACTACAATAGTTGGAATGGGTTTTTATCACCACATATTCGCTTAGAGGGGTTACTACAATAGTTAGAATGCGTTTTAATCACAGCATATTCGCTTAGAGGGGTTACTACAATAGTTATAATGCGTTTTAATCACGGTATATTCGCTTAGAGGGGTTACTACAATAGTTAGAATGCGTTTTAATCACGGCATATTCGCTTAGAGGGGTTACTACAATAGTTGGAATGGGTTTTTATCACCACATATTCGCTTAGAGGGGTTACTACAATAGTTAGAATGCATTTTAATCACAGCATATTCGCTTAGAGGGGTTACCTCAATAGTTATAATGCGTTTTAATCACGGTATATTCGCTTAGAGGGGTTACTACAATAGTTAGAATGCGTTTTAATCACGGCATATTCGCTTAGAGGGGTTACCACAATAGTTATAATGCGTTTTAATCACGGCATATTCGCTTAGAGGGGTTACCACAATAGTTATAATGCGTTTTAATCACGGCATATTTGCTTAGAGGGGTTACCACAATAGTTAGAATGCGTTTTAATCACCGCATATTCCCACAACATCTACATCGCTTACACATCATAAATACAGATTGCAGCAGTTCCGACATAGGGTATGTAAACCATATAGTCTTCTCATGTCCTCGTGTCACGGAAATAAATCTCACCAATCTGAATTCTTGAGACAGCTGCGCAAGTACGGAATACCGTTTCCGACGTCTGTTATTAGCTGAACGGAAACAACGATGTCCTATAAAAACCGTTAATAAGTTTTATAAAGACAATTAATTCTAAGTTTTATATATATAAGTCCTTTATTTTTTAATAATCTTTTATTTTATATACGTATATGAATAAGAAGGTTTTTAAAGAAAAATATCTTTATGATATAGATACTTTAGATTTGGCGTACTTTACATTTTAATTATATTTTGCTTTCTGTGTGTATGTATAAAGATACTTGTACTCCTTACCATCAGTACATAGTATCGTATCTATCATCATCTTAATTAAGGATGTTACAAACATAAATGTATCTACCAGTATAATAGTAGATCTGATATAAGATATGTTCTTTTTAATCTACGTATAACTGTCCCAGACAGTGACTGGCTGCAGTGTATAATGACTGGCTTACCCGTACGATGGCCTTACTTGTGTGTAAAATGATCTGAATACATGCAGAAACGGTTGATGGCTGTATAGTTCCTATTAGCGCTTAAGGCCCATTAAAAAACAAAAAAAAACCTATTCAGCAAAATTTATAATGAATTCTATTTAAAAATAATGTGTCATTTTGTCGTTAAGTGAATTTAACACGCTGTGTTCCAATGTGTCACACGAGGTAAGCAAAAGGAGACCCTGGAACTTTCTTCTTCTACTCTCCGGATATTCCTTGTTAGACACCAACGAGAAAATTGTCTAGTACTTGAAAACGTATGTTGGCGGAGAACTAAGTACCGGTTTCCGGCAATGTAATACAGGGAGTTCGCCGGGAAACGCTACCCACTGTTAGCGCTACAAGGAAGAAACTGCTCCCGGCGAGCGAGCGGTCAGCTTCCGGCATTGTTCGACCGTCGGCCGACGGACTATATCATAATAATTACGCTTCATAAACTTGTATGTGCTAAGCATTTAAATGTGACGTCAGTTGCGGATCAACAGTGCCATCGTGGACACCCTGCAGGTACCAGTTGCAAAATCTAATTCTAGGCCCCTGGTCTATTTCTGTAATTTTATGCACCACAATTGTTTTGTACGGCTTTAAGTGAACTAGCTTTGTTACTTTCCAAGCTGACGTCTTAGATACGCCTGCCTGCTGCCCTAACTGACTTAATGATTTTTTGGGTGACTGTTCTAGTCGAAAAGCGATATCGTCAATTTTCTCCTCTGTGAGAATACGGTTGACCGACAGTCTCTTTTTGTTAAAAAATGAACCCGTTTCTCTTACTTTTTTAACCAGACGCAGAATTGTTGATTTAGCTGGTAGTAAAGCGCCAGGATATTCGCGACGAAATTTACTGTGACACTTTTTAAACGACTTCTTCTTCACATATGTATCGTAGAGAAATATTCTTTGTTGTAAACTGTAACGAACCATAATTTTACTCACACTCAAACACGGTACAGATTAGTAAGAGTATGAAGCCCCAAACCAGCCAAACCGCAAAGAAACGTTTATTCACAACACTGTTGGGGCAGCGGAGGTGTTAAACAGTGCGGTGATTCACGGCGCCGTGTGGCGGGAGTTGCTGGTTCCACTGTCCCAGCAAGTTGCCGACGGCAACAGACTGGGAGGGTAGCGTTTCCCGGCGAACGCCCTGTATAAACCGAGCAAGGAAGTAATTTCAGTAGCTTTACTTAGTTCCAGAAGATACAGAATCCTACCTCACGTCAAGTGAAGAAATGGAAGCTTTGCCGGTTATGAAGGTAAGTTCGGAAGCATAGAAATATTCCAGACAAGACCCAAATTTGAGAACGTGGCGTTTTAATTCACAGCGAGGTAAAACGACCAGGCAGCCACCACAGCTCTCGATTATCTGCTTTGTTACTTCATTTTTAACATTGTACTCAATAATAATAAGAGCTGTCGCATCATTTCGAGGACAGGTGTGTTTGCTAAATGCCTCGTCACACAAATGGGAAAACCACACAAGTCAGCAAGGAAAATGATCAAGGGCGGGAATCCAGCCATACAAAAACAATGCAGCCACATTGTCTTAAGTCCACATAGTTTATCTTTTAATTGATATCAATTATGATAAAATTGACGTCATCGGCTAGCGTATTGCAGGACAAAACGTATTATATAAAACTTACGAAGGAACGTAACCTGTTTCAAATCAATTACTTTTCTTATTGGTAACTCAGTCTATGTATAGTGAAGAATATGTAGGATATCACGAATATGTGGTATTTTTTGATTTTTATATATTGGAGAATTGTTAAGAGTGTTCTTGTTACTAGAATGCTAACTATACAATTGTAGTTGGAAATTTGGGGCAGTCACAATATTTGAAGGGTGATTTTGACGATTTACAGTGCTTATTTTTTTTTCAAAGTTGTAATAAAAACTTAACTTTATTTAAAAAGTTATATGTATCATTAATTGATTTTGAATAAGTTTTGAATGTCAGTTTGTGTCTCAATAACCTTCGTATGAAGTCGGATTGTATATTTTTTCAAACATGTCTGTCTACTTCAGTAAGAAAAGCAAATGTAAACTGTGAACGACAACTTCGTTATTTAAAGTTACCTATCATTTGTGTTGAGAAATTTTCTAATGAAACTAGTGGTAAATCAGCACTCACTTACCCACCGGATTAACTTGCAAATCTTCGAGTACGAATAAAACAAAGTATGATCATTACAAATGGTACTATATAATTTCTGGGACAGGATTCAATTAATTGAAGTATTATTCTAAACATTTCTATAACAAGCAGTTATTACTATCTTTATACTGATCATTCAAAAAAATATATATTGGTGTTGGTAATGTCATTTACACTAGCCTTGAAGTTTTTAGTAAACAATTACGAGTCTTTCAATCTTTATTCGTATTGAAAATCAAATGTTGTAGAGTGATACCGCCAGCGTCATTGAAGACCTGGGCACAGATCCGCATTCAACATTGTCTTTACTCCAAGGATTTCATTGTTTTTGTATGCTTGTAGAAGACTATTCCGAGCGTAGTTACGTGGCGTGTGTTGTTTTGTGTAAAGGATAAAACAACGTAAAAGTCGAAATGTACACAAAAATTGCGATCAATGCAAAAAAAAATTAAACTGCTCGGCTGTGAAAAGGCTTGCGGGAGCGTCCATAAACTACGTGGCTCGGGCTAGGGAGAGGAAGGGAGGGGGGTTTGGCTGGAAAGCAACGCTGGGCTACTTTGGGGAAGGGGGATTTGGAGCCAAGCCATGTAGCCTTCCATTCATATTATCTGTCTCAATTAAAATAAGGTACAGAACAAACAACAACATGTGAATATTTATTTCCGTCATTTAATTATCTCCGTCTAACAAGAGAAAACAGTACAAATTTTCTTCTTGAATCAATAGGGAAAAAAGTTACGTAAGTACCACGCGGTGGGGAGGGGGGGGGGAGTGAATGGGGTGTAGAGGCAAAAGAAACGTGGGGGAGAGGGAGTTCACAGGAAAGCCAAATGGAATTACTTGGTTTATGGTCGCTCCCTCTTTTGTGATCTCTGTTTACTGTCGGACATTAATTTGCAGAATATTTTTATTTATTTATTTGACCTTAGGTCTTGAATAGACCATACAGTCAGCCTGGTAAAGTAACAAGGTAATAATATTAATAGTATGTAAAAATATGCAGATATATAGATACATTAAATATGTAGGTCACTGTCCTCAATATAATCCTTGATGATACTAAGGATTCTGTTGCTATTTGTAGCGAGTAGTACTGCAATGTTAGTTGGAAATGGCTGCTGTGCTCGCACAAGAGACTTGATGAATGTTGATTGCTGTTGTTGAAAATTGGAACAGTTGAAAAATAAGTGATTAAGGTCCTGTATTTCCTGTCCGTTGCATGTGCAGTAAGGTGTGTTTACCGCCTTGATGCGAAAAAGATGACTACGGAAGGCGCCGTGGTGGAATCTCATACGAATAATAGAAGTAATGTACCGTCGTTGAGTATTCCATCTTGAAAACCAAGGTTTTCGTGGAGGGTAGGTCTGAACTAGAGCGTACTGTCGGCCTCTGTATTGTTTAGATACATTCCAGCTCCTCGTCCATTGGTGGTATGCATTGCTGACCATTGTTGCATGATAATCAGTTGTATTGCTGGGTGTTATTAAGCTTCGGCCCGAGCTACATGCCTCCTTGATGTGGCAATTTTTGGCTGATTAGCAAGAACCAGTGTCCTTTTGGAATTAGAAAGTGATTTGTAAGATTTTTCTTCCCTTCCTTGTCGTTTCCAACTAAATACCAGACTGTAAATAGTTTCATTAGCCTGAAAATCTCACGACATTTATGACCAGATCGCTTTGTGATCAGGTTTTCTTATCAGTATCACTAAAACACACATCTACTCGTTGACTGAGGTGGTGCTACGATTAGCACCAGCATTTAGAAGTTTCACGGTTTTCATATTTGGCTATCCAGGTTTCTTTTCGGCATGGCTTCCGACAATCAGTTCAGAGAGATGCCCAGTAGAAGGCGTTGAGACCTGCTTTGAAGTATAACACGAGGCTGAAGTTTAACACTTCACTGAATAAATATTCCAGATTTATAAACGTGAAACTCAAGCCTCGGTTGGTCTCAGTTGTGTGCACCTGCCTGTTTTTCGCGACAACTTACAACGAAAGAATATTTCGTAATTTACAACTTGATTTTAGACATAATGGATTGCGGACGTTTTTGTTTGTAGTAACTAGGCGACTGAAATAAGTTATTTAGGGAGGTGATGCACAATATACCTTAGACATTGTAGAAATCTCAAGCAAGTACGCCTATATAAACGCTGTTCGGATGGCTAGACCTATAACTATATTGTCAGGGCCACATTTAGGTTTTGTGGGCCCCTAGGCTATACATGTGGTGCGGGCCCCCCTGTCGGCAGTTGCCCCTCCGACAGGAGGCTGCCTCCGGATATCGATGCTTCAATTCGAAATTCGGACCAAAAAATTTATGGGGACATTTTTTGGGGGGGTTGTGGTGCGGGCCCCCTCATTGTGGTGCTGGCCCCCCTGTCGGCAGTTGCCCCTCCGACAGGGTACTGCCTCCGGATATCGATGCTTCAATTCGAAATTCGGACCAAAAAATTTATGGGGACATTTTTTTGGGGGGTTGTGGTGTGGGCCCCCTCATTGTGGTGCTGGCCCCCCTGTCGGCAGTTGCCCCTCCGACAGGAGGCTGCCTCCGGATATCGATGCTTCAATTCGAAATTCGGACCAAAAAATTTATGGGGACATTTTTTTGGGGGGTTGTGGTGCGGGCCCCCTCATTGTGGTGCGGGCCCCCCTGTCGGCAGTTGCCCCTCCGACAGGGGGCTGCCTCCGGATATCGATGCTTCAATTCGAAATTCGGACCAAAAAATTTATGGGGAAATTTTTTTGGGGGGTTGTGGTGCGGGCCCCCTCATTGTGGTGCTGGCCCCCCTGTCGGCAGTTGCTCCTCCGACAGGGGGCTGCCTCCGGATATCGATGCTTCAATTCGAAATTCGGACCAAAAAATTTATGGGCGAAATTTTTTTGGGGTTGTGGTGCGGGCCCCCTATTTGTGGTGCGGGCCCCCCTGTCGGCAGTTGCCCCTCCGACAGGGGGCTGCCTCCGGATATCGATGCTTCAATTCGAAATTCGGACCAAAAAATTTATGGGTACCTTTTTTTGGGGGTTGTGGTGCGGGCCCCTTCATTGTGGTGCGGGCCCCCCTTTGTGGTACGGACCCCTAGGCTACAGCCTACGTAGCCTATACTTAAATGCGGACCTGTATATTGTAATATGCAGGACTTACACAATTTAATATAAACAATGTATATAATATTATTAAACATTTCGAGAGTGTGGACAGTGCCGTGTAGGTCTGAGAAGAAGTATCTTAGAGGACTGCTAACAAAAGCAAGGTTCTCTGAGCTAGGAGCCGAGTGGCACCGGTAGTATGTATCCACTGAATGAGTCTGGAAGATTTATTGTTGACTGAGACATATCTGTAGAACTGGGTTACAAAAGCAGTTTGCTGGAAACTCCAAATATTCGTGTGGGAAGGCAGAAAATTTGGAATATCAAGAGGTGTTTATGTGATTCTGACAATTGTGACTCTCTTCATGGGAAGTGAGAAGTGGGCCTCTTGCAGTGCCTGTGACCAATTATACTGCAGCAGTCTGATGCCAACAAACTAATAGAATTACTATTTCCACGGCCAATGAACATCGTGTTCTGGCATGGTGAACGACGGAAGGAGGGGAATTCAAAAGCGAGCCGTAGTTCTGTGATTCATCGTGCTATGAAGACTTGCTCTGGCACTAGAATTCTGGTGTTAACTATTGAACAGAGAGCACCAATAATTCTGGTGTTATCTTAGGTTTCAAGAGTGCGGTACTAACGGTCTGGTGATCAGTTAGTTAAGGCGTGTGACAGGCGAACGGAAGGCCCCGGTTCCAATCCCGCTCTCCGTCGGATTTTTACGGTCTAGAATCTGACCTTCACCTCTGGAAAAGCTTTGCTTTGTTCATGTGAAGTACGATAGAACGCTCCCTAGTTCGGATTCCACGTAAAAGTGTAGGACCCCTATGCCTGGTAGGATTACTAGGTTAGGTAAAGGTAGCCACGACAGAGGCGCATGCTCGGAAAATCGAAACTACAGGGTGTTTCAAAAATGACCGGTATATTTGAAAAATCAATAAAAACTAAACAGCAGCGATAGAAATACACCGTTTGTTGCAATATGCTTGGAACAACAGTAAATTTTCAGGCAGACAAACTTTCGACATTAGTTACAATTTTCAACAGCAGATGGCGCTGCAGTCTGGAAAAATCTAAAGTACGATTATTCTAAGGAATAAACCATTTTTTTCACAGCAAACTTGCAATCTGTTAACAGCACACGCTTACAGCAGAAAGACGACTTACAGAATGACGAACCCACAGACTGCGTTTACTTCTATATCTTTCAAATCACCTGATGCGCCATCTGTTGTTGAAAATTGTAACTATTTTCGAAAGTTTGTCTGGCTGAAAATTTACTGTTGTCCCAAGCATATTGCAACAAAAGGTGTATTTCTATCGCTGCCCGTTTAGTTTTTATTGATTTTTCAAATATACCGGTCATTTTTAAAACACCCGGTATGTCACGCAGCGACGGAACTACCCTTCTGGATCTCCCGAACAACATTGCCACATGCCACTCTCCGGTACTGTGATTCTCTATCTCCCTTGTTTCTTCTTGATACAAACAACGCTACGCAATTTACAACAGTCACACGTACAACAAACATTTAGATACACGGAGGGTAGGAATTAGCTGGTGTATCACAGTAATCAGGCCTAGTGTAGCTTCTACGTAAAGACCCAAACAAAGAGGTATAGAAATGAGAGTTCGGTTCGCTGCTCTTGGCAACGGGGATACCTGTCTGCTCATACTGCAGCTTGTGTTGACGGGTAATCCTGACTAGCTTATTGCTGTGTCTAGTGGGCGGTTTGAACTAGCAGGTTGCGTGTGAGGTTCACAGCATCCGGCGGTCATTAGCGTCAATTAGTGCTGTCGTGCCGTGACGCCGGCCGATTGGAATTAATCCAAGCGGCCGGTCAGCGTTGTTTGCGTTTAATGGAGCCGTGGGCACGTGCCGCCCCGTTGACAGCAGGGAGGCTGGGTGGGATTAACGAGCCTCGCGGTGTCGCCCGCACCAGAGCCTGCTGGGAGTGCAGTTAACGTTTGGGCCTGGTATTCGAGAGGATGTCGGTTCGAACCCCGAACCGAATATCCAACTTTCGATTTTCCATGCCTATTGCGTGATAGTTCCTACACACATGCCGTGGCTGAATTTCTTCGCGTTACTGGTTCTATGGAACTCAAAGTTGACAAGCAATAAATACGTAATATAAAAAAACCTTCCCGGAATCGAAATGTGATGCGGAACATCCCGTAACGGTTTGAAAGGTATGAGAGTGTCCTGAAACGTCTACGTCTCATCCACCAGCAGTTTTAGATAGATAGATAGATATGTTCACTTTGATCCCATGTGAGAATAATCTCGGGGATGTGGAACAGTACATACACTTATTAGTAATGTCAATATTACTATATAATTGATAATATTATATATTGACAAGAAGTTAGTTACGACCCATTAGTATAACCAATATTTCCTGTAATCTACAAATACAATCCCGAGTTAGTTAATACTTATTATGTGGAACAGTGTATAAACTTGTTACCAAGCATCTAACAACCAGTTATTTTCTTACCAACCAGTTACCACAACTCATAAGCAGTCAATTACTTAAAAACCTGTTAGTATCATAATTTTTCACAGCAGTTTTTGAGTGCATGCTATCCCATGTTAGTTACTATATATAAGTGAAATTTTGTAAACTGTGTAATTACTTCATTTGTCAAAAGTTTCAACAGAAAGAAAAACCATATATCATTTTAGTAATTGTAGACAACTTTGTCACCTTCCCCTTCCATACACCATATATACTATTTTATCAGTCATTCTTAGTTACCAAATTCCAAGAAGAAAATTCTTTCACAGAGTAAAATGGATTCTGAAGCAGAAACTCTTTCAGTTTGAACTTAAAGTAGTTGGATTTTTGTAGATAACATTTAATTTCTGTTGGTAAGACATTGAATAAGGAAGCTCCAGTAAATGTTAACCCTTTCTGTAAAATTGACAGTGATTTGTAATCCTTGTGGATATTATATTTATTCCTAGTATTATGGCTATGTATGTCAGCATTAAGATTGAAGTGTTCAGGATTTTCCACTACAAATGATAGTACAGAGTATACATACTGTGCTGCCATTGTTAGTACACCCAGGTTTTTAAATAGATTTCTGCACGACGTCTGTGGGCTTGCTCCACAAATAGTTCTTATAGCACGTTTTTGCATTTTAAATACCCTCTGTGCTTGTGACGAGTTTCCCCAGAATGAGATGCCATAAGTGAGCAGGGAATGAAAATATGCAAAATATACTAACTTTCTGGTTTCTATATTAGCTATTCTAGATATTACCCTAAGTGAAAATGTTGCAGAATTCAGTTTTTTAAGAAGTTGTTGAATATGCTGTTTCCAGTTCAATTTGTTATCTATACATACACCCAGTAATTTTGTGAAATTACTTTCATTGATTGCTTTTCCTTCTGATATCACATTATAGTTGTCCTTTGTTTTATTTTTTGTAACAAACTGAATTAACTGTGTCTTTTCTACATTAAGTATTTGTTTGTTGGCATTAAACCACCTGTTAATTTTCTTTATAACATCATTTGCTGTGTTTTCGAGATTTTGTGCTGATGGGTCTTTCAACGATATGCTGGTATCATCTGCAAAGAGCACCATGTGTTCATTATCACCTAGTATATGTGGGAGATCATTTATATAGATTAAGAACAGCAGAGGGCCAAGAATTGAGCCCTGAGGCACACCACATTTAACTATACCCCATTCTGAGTTTATAACATTTCCTGTATTAGCATCTTTCAGTGATACACATTGCTTTCTATTTTCCAGATAAGATTTAAACCAAAGTCCTGGGTTACCACTAACTCCATAGTGGTCTAATTTACCTAGTAGAATCTCATGAAAAGTATTCGACATTTCAATCACAATCACTGAATTTACAGGACATCTAAAGAAATATACGAGTCTGTTCGAAGACGATGACCATGATGAAAGTTTGTAGTTCACCTATAACATCAACATATGAGGTAGAAGTCAAGAACTTTCTAGATGTACCTTTTTAAAACTTATGATATTTTAGTGGCCTTACATATAGAATTTCGATTTTCTCAGCCTTCCGCTTTTGTCAAATGTTTACGGGAAGATCTCTATAGAAGTGTTGGTTATCTTTCGTTAGTGACATTTGTTTTAATACTGTGCGGTTACTGTGCATGCGTATAGTTTGGGAAACGGATCCCTTAGAACAGATGTTCAAAACTGTTGTATTTTCCTCATTTCTTCATTTCCAATGTTAAGAACTAGTTCTTCCAAACTGTTGTATTCTCTTATCGTCTTAATACTTTACCCTTGCCCCACGCTCTTGATGTTGGAGAAAAGACTGTTAAGACGAGTAGCTTCTACAACGTAGTAAGAAAATTTTATTTCTTGACTGTTAATATTCTCTCAATCCTTTAAGGGAAGGTATATAATGGTATTTCGGTTGTCTTGTGTTAATGAGGGGGTGTAGCAACGTGCGATTCATTGCCAACGTACCAGTAAATCTGCGGAGATCCGTAAAAGTAGTTCGCACATTTTAGTGGTAAATTTTTATTTGTTGTGACTTTTATCTCTACGTATTGTTCACTAGGTGTTGGAAGGTAGTTTCGCAGTATTAATATCAAAGTTTGTGTCCTGCGTACTTATCTGCGTTCCTAACAAGAATAACTTATGAATTCTTGCAGACTCCGCTTCATCTTTGTTGCGATCGAAACGTTCGAGAAAGGTGGAGCAAAGGATATATCTGATAGGTGAACAATGCATGGGCCTCTTCGCAGTTGTTAGCTGACCGAGTAATGACATTCAGACGTGTTTCTTTTTACAGGTTACTTCTAGTGTTGTCATCTGTGGAAGGAATTAATATGGTATGGCCCGATAAAGAAAATAGTATCACTGGTACAACATTAAACAATTATGGGAAAAATTTCAAGGTCTTCCTAACGCCCGGGATAAGTCGAATGTTTGAGTACCAGTGCACCAAGTTGTTCAGGATACTGGAGACATTGAGACCCATCAGCGATCTGATGGTCCACATCACAAGCAATAACAGCCGGTTAGGGCAGAATTCGAATAAGTCTGCGCCGCAAACAGAAAATTATGACCTTGAGGTGGACATGGTTCAAAAATGTATCTCAGGAAAAAAAGTTACGTATGAAGAAATCTTCAGCGTCCAGGAAAAATTCAATAAGAAAAATAATAATATTTATGCCTGTTCACCCAAAGAAGTCTCCACATGGTTGAAGAAGTTATCACTCTGCTTCAGTTAGGTGTAGTTTCTTACCACTGGGTCACCGATTTGGATTTTATGAAAAGGTGTCAAAACATCAGTCAAGTTGTATAAGGAATCTACTCTACAAGCAATTAAGCACACCGCCCGTCACAAAATCAGACGTAGAGGTTCCTACGAGATTCTACGATCGTTAATGATGCAGGATACACTCAGATTTGGTTTCGAAACAATTTATCCGATTCATAAGCTCTGAGGATTGGCTCCCATTTCGGAGGACAGCAAGCTTTGATCTAGTTGTACGTAATGGAAGAGCAGAGATTGATGCTTGTCCGGTATTTCTTGTGCCGAAGTAGATTTCTCTGAATAAGTGTCTTTATTTGAGGATATATATATGTTATTAGCTTAGTAAAATTTGATCAAAAAATTCTGTATTTTTTCCACACAAATCTCGCAGTATTTTTGTTCCTACCAGACTTGTCGCAAAGCAACAACAAAAATAAAAAATATGAATCTTTGGTGATCATCACTAAAAACATATTTCAATATAAACTTCGGATGACATTGCATTTATTTGTTTGAATAAATAAGATTTTATTATTATTATTATTATTATTATTATTTTTATTTATTTATTTATTTTATTTATTTTATTTTATTTTTTATTTTATTTTTTATTTATTTATTTTATTTATTTATTTATTTTATTTATTTATTTAATTTATTTAATTTATTTAATTTATTTAATTTATTTATTTATTTATTTATTTTTATTTTTTATTTATTTTTTATTTTTTATTTTATTTATTTTATATTTATTTTTATTTTCTTTTTATTTTTTTATATTTTTTTATTTTTATTTATTTATTTATTTTTTTTTTTTTTATTTATTTATTTAGTCATTTATTTATTTATTTATTTATTTATTGGCTCTCCGAACTACACGGACTAACTCATATTTGCAAAGAGGAGTAACAATTTAGAACAACACACTCTCAAAAACCACACAAATCCTGTACTCTCTGAAATCTCACCGTTGGCTTATTGATTGTCGAATGCTACCATGTGTCGATTTTTTTTCACTATAAATACAACTCGGGGAAAGGATGAAGAGATTTTGGGAAAAGAAGAAAAACACAGCTGCGAAATAAATTCAATTGCGCTCCTCTGTGGGACGTAAGGATGGAAGAAGAAATACAACCCATTACTTACGTCTTGTTGTGCTCCAGCGTCTGGTCCCACTTTGTTGCCTATGAAAGAGAAAAGAAACCTCTGCCGAAAGCTGTAATCATAACAATAATGATCCATTGCTTAAGATTTTCTAGCAGTTTGGAGTTCTCGTAATGAATGACTCTTATACAGGTCTCTTTGCAATTCCATACAGCTACAGACCTAATACTGGCCTTCTACAATATGTATGTATTAGATTTGATGCGGCAGTAGCGCTGTTGTTGCAGTTCTCATTTACGCGAGTCGGTGTTCGGCTTTAATGTTTGAACAGTTCCAACGCGAACGTAGCGTCCCACTTGTCAAACTTTGTGGGCCAGCGGCGGCAGTTTTATTTATTCAAAAGCAACTCTGCCAGTCAGAAGTTTGATCCTTCGTGAGAGAACCACAAAGCCAGAGCTTGTTCCTCTTACACTAATACCAAACGGAGGATCTCTCGTCCGAGCTGGCAGAAGCTTCCTGTCTTGTCGCGCCGTAATAAATTGTGAAAGGTTCTAACGAAGTGAGGAAGGAGAATGTCTTGGCGGATAATTTCATAGAAATTTTATTTATTAAACCCACTCCCTCTGATGTCCTTGACAGTTTGTGGTGATATGTGAGATTCGACAGACAACCAGCTAAATTGAATCTCACTTTAAGAAACAAACTAACTTAAGCTAAAGCATCTTTTTGCGAACATGTAATTAGAATATTTAAACTTGGTAAAGAAGTGAACAGCGACAATTGTAATGTAAACAACGTGGAAAATATTAATAAGAACTGTAAAAACTGGTATTGTAAACAAAATCAACAATAAACAAAATAGAAGAAATACAGTGTGTATATGACTAAATTGATGATGAAGATGTGGTTAACGCTGAATGTGGACGAATTGAAGTTGTGAGACAGTGTATTTTAATGTTAATGCACTACACAGACAAAAGATGCAAATTGTAGAGAAGTGGCGAAATTCTAAGGTAAAAACGAATAACTGAAAAAGATGACACTACTATAAATTGAAACATAAACTTAAGATAATCTAGAATAAAGGTGGTGTAATCTATTCTGAGTTTTACAAAATCTCCCTCCAGTGACTTTTTTTTTTTTTACTATTTCATTCCTCCCAGCTGAAGGCTGGGAGGCGGGCTGCTGGAGAGTCACGGAGACTCTTTTCAGCCAACCTAATCTACGGGGAGGGAAGGGGGATGGAAGGTCGGCCGTGGCCTTGTAGGGAACCATCCCAGCATTCGCCTAGAGTGGTTGAGGAAAACCACGGAAAACCTCAACCAGGATGGCCGAACAAGGTTTAACCCTCGTCCTCCCGAATGATAGGTAGAAGGTCGTAAACAGCATCCTCCTATCTCGGTCCCTCCAGTGACTTCGATTCACTGCATTATATTCAGTTGAACTAAGAATTTCGACTACGAGAAATCTAGCGCCTGGCAATATTAAAAGGATAGGCTCTACTATGGAACAATCAAATTTGAAGACCATTTTTTATTTCTTAGCTTCTCGACACCAAAATGTAACATAAGCTACCATTTTATACAGTTTTGTTAAAATCTGTTCACTGGTTTTTCGTAATGCACTCACAAACAGATTAAAATTAAAAACAGTTATGGCTTTGGCCTCTGCATCATAGGGATTTATCTAATTAATACCTATAAGAAGTATCCTCTACGTCATCAGGTCACAGGCACTATGAGCAGTTTCTTTAAAATATACTCACTGTTTCTTGCGTGATGCTTGGACAGACGAATTTCAGAATTTTACAGTTTTGTTCTCTATGTCAGTAGTGTATAACGCAGTTACTTATCTTGAAATAAATTTCCTCTACAGACACAATTTTTCTATATATAACACTGATAGTTTATGTCATTTGTGAGTAACATAAAAGCAACGTGAGATTTTTGGGGGGGGGGGCATAAATTAGACGGGTAATTAATGATGGACGAGGATGGTCGAGGATTTAAGCTGGAGGGTTGCGCACCATGAAGGTACCCAGCGCAGCGTCTTATGCGGGCTTTGCAATTCGAATACGGCTAGTAGTTACCATTATTGGATCTCGGCTGGGAGAGTAGAACAGGTAGTGGTGCACTATTCCAAATCAGCAGATTCTGTTCAAAAGCCCCATACCTGTCCAATGTAGTTAAGGCGTACTGCACTGACCAGACCGTCGAGTGAGTTCATCGGCGTTCTCTATTGTCTTTCGGAATATTAAGCCTTAATATCCCGGTAACAGACTTCGCCGTCTTACTTCTATCATCATTTTATTCACAACAACACACACATCACACACACACACAACGATCGACACAAACTATAACAAATAATACTGTACCATCACAAGGAGAGGTCCAATTGAAATCAACAAAGAAGTTGACATGGAGCCGCCAACACCTCGATCAGTGAGGATGGCAATCGTCGTCAGCAATTCCGAGGTTAAAAATTCCAGTGGGACTGGAGGTGTCTGAGGGAGTCACCTAGATTTGACGGAAAACAACAGGTGCATGTGCGAGATTGAGAATTTGTATTTGGAAGTCACAAGTTTTTCCATTTTTGAATCTGCAATGGGGACTAGTACTCTACCAACTCTTGTGGAACCTATACGCAGTGCGAGAAAGTGTAGACCGTGAAAGTGTAATTGGTCATATAAAAACTTCGTCGATCGTTAAAATTTAAATTTAAATCAATCAACAAGCTATTCTACAAATATCCTCTATATTTCTACAAATAATTGTCTGAATTAATCAGCTCTCCATAATAAAATGGCGGCCGCCGGAAATTTAAAAAAAAATGTAAGTCGGAAGTTTGTGATTATGATTTTTAAAAAAATCTAATTAGTGTTATTTACACCAGCGCTTCTTCACGGAGGAAATATTCTTCTGAACACAATTCTGACAGAATAATTGTGGGTCTTATTCGTTCGTTGTTTTCTCTTAGTTTATGTGTGTTTTTTGTTATTTTTTTATTGATTGTTGTTTAGAATATTTTATATTGATTTTTCATTGAGTTTTTCTAACACCACACCGCACATCGTTTTTTAATATCGTGAAGAAAACTTCTATAACACAGGATATTTTCACGCTAATCTTGAAATAAAAAAGCAGCTATTGCTCGTACAAGCAGGATACGTAGAAAAGAAAAATTTTCAATCTTGAAAACACAGATATTTCCCATATTAAATAACAGGATTCAGGTGTTTTGGCTGTATTATTAGTCCGGTGAATAAACTTAATGAGCAACAGGTGTCAGTTTGCTGCTTTAAAACAGAATGACGTCCAGGTCATTAGAGGAAAACCCAATCAGTTATATTGTGAAATATCCTGAAACACGCTTCAGCCGAATTTCGACAATATAACCTTGATTAAAGAAAGGGATTTTCTAATTTTTATTACATCATCTAGAAAACATTGATACAACGTTATAAAAAAAGTTCTTTTATGTAAACTTGCTTTTTTTCCTTCGGCTAAAATTTTATTTGCGAGGTTGAATTGGAGTCCCTGATAAAAGGCCCTTTCAAATATCTTCCATCCGTCACGCACTACCCTTGAGCACGTAGGATCCATGTCTGTGATACTCGTCGTGTCGATTTCTATGTATTTCTCTTGGCCTGTTTTCTTCCAGGGTTATCCTATCAGTGATTAATTTACTCCATCTGTCATGTGATCTACTCATGACATGTCCTAACCGTTTCAAAACCTTAGATTGAAATAACCAGTCTGGATTATTCAGTAAATCTTAGTTATTGATTCAAACTCAAAGAATTACATTCAGCACCTTTCTTGTCGCCACCGTCAGTGTCAGACAAATTTTGTTTTCTTTTCTGAACGTCTGGTCTACAATCCATTTTTGAGAGAATGTTATTGACACACAAGATGAAAATTTTCTGCTTTAGTTACAGAACTCTTTCACCTTTTTCACATACCTATACCATCTCCAGGCTTTCGTTATTATTGCATTATTTTCTAGTTGTTGGTGGTTGTTGAATTGGAAGACTTGTCAAAGGTTTGTGCATTAGTTTTTTTATTCGAGGGTCAGATAATTTAATATAACGTCTGCTTTTTTGTTAAATTTACGTTACTTTAGTTTTAATACGATTATGAACATACTAGTGAGCTTTCTTATCGCCATTAATTTTTAAGAAAGTACTACAGTTCTTTGTAACTTCTTGCAAAGAATGCGATAACATCTGAAATTCTCCAGTTTTTCTTTAAACAGTGATTATTTTTTCCTCCACTAGAACTAAAGCATTACAAGATGATGGTTCGAATAAGAGCTTGATCATTAACATGAAAAGTGTATAAAACAAAATTTATTGTCCTTATCGACCCCAAAGAAACAAGTTAGTGGGACACAACTTTCTTGATTATAATGTAGCATCACACATTAAGAGTGTAACAAATGCGACATTTAATGGCAGAAGCAAAGAATAAAAGCATAAGAATGATCGCCGATCTTCAAAATTATAAATATTTGAATTTACCATCTTCAGAAATTAATCTCTCATCGCAGGTGAAAATTTCAGCTTTATCATGTTGTTACTGCTTGAACACTATTACTCATGAGTGCTCCAGCTTGTTCAAGATAAACACATGTAGTTTTGGTTCTGTATTGTGTTATACGTGCTTCACTTTTCGCCCTTTACGACACAACGGAATTATTCTGTCACACCATCTAACCATTGGATACTTCCTTTGAATAGACTGAACATACGATTCGAATAAAGTAACGAGCGTGGTGAGTGAACGGTTAACGTTCTGGCCTCGCATCCGGGAGCAAGCGGGTTCCATCCCCGGCCGGGCATCCAGATTTGGGTTTTCCGTCGTTTCTCCAAATCACACCAGGTGAATGCCGGGATGCTTCCTTCAAAAAGGCCATGGGCGAATTCCTTCCCATTCCTTGTCCCCAGACCCATCCCACCTCTAATGACCTTAGCCATCGACGAAGTGTAAAGCCATAAGTAAAAAAAATTAAATAAAGAAAATTGTACTTGACACTACAGATTAATAAAAACTGTTTTTGGATGGTCAGATACTGCTCGCCTAAGGAATATTCTTTTTCCTCAGAAACGTTCAACGTGTGTCCTCCGGGTGAAAAGAAAGACTTGTCTTAACCAAGTTCTTTCACAATCTGATGAAGGCCCGAGCTGACTCCCTTGGATTCCCAACGAAAGGAGCATCCCCGCTTCTACGTTGAGATGGCAACCAACAAACCTGATAACGAAATGTTTCTTAAATATACATAGTATGTCCCCCCAAAAATTGCCGATTTACTTGTGAGGCATAACATGGCTATTCAAAGTTTGAACTTGAAGGGAAACATGAAGGAACATGGAGTTTTAATGGCTGAAGAAAGTGAATTTATGCAAAGGTAAAGCCACTCTGACTATACAGGGTGTTTCAAAAAAGGACTTTACAACTTTGAAAATTCATATAAATTTTATGAAACAAGGTACAGAGCTGGTTTTGGTGTTGTTTTAAAGGAAAGCACATCATGTTTTTTTACCTTAAACTAAAGATGTTCTATGTGGCTTCCGTTGGTTATTCTGCAGACATCCCATCGGTAGTCGATTTCTTCCCAGACTCGCACTAGAATTACAGGTATAACTTGCTCAGCAGCAGCGTAAATTCTTGCTCCTAGTTCAGGTAGAGTGGCCGGCAAAGGAGGTACGTACACCATATCTTTTATGAAACCCCAGAAGAAAACATCTAGCGGTGTCAGGTCTGGGGAACGGGGGGGCCATGCAATTGGCACATCACGGCCAATCCATTGACGTGGAAAGCGGTCATTGAGAAAATCCCGGACGTCAGTCAGATAGTGGGGTGGTGCGCCATCTTGCATAAAGAAAACATTTCGTTCTAGGTCATCCTCATCGATCTGTGGTATCAAAAATTGTTGCAACATATCAAGGTACACTATCCCGTTGATGGTTCTCTCTTGGGAAAAAAAGGGGGTCGTACATTTTCCTCTTGCTCAACGCACAAAAAATGTTCACTTTAGGGCTATCACGAACATGTTGCAATGTTTCATGTGGATTTTCACTGCCCCAAATCCTACAGTTATGTGTGTTAACCTTGCCACTTAAGTGAAAAGTTGACTCGTCATTAAGGATTATGTTGTCCAAGAAATGTTCATCATCATCCACTCGATTTAACATATCCACACAGAAATTCCTACGTGCAATCTTATCAGTGTCTTTAATTGCTTGTAAAAGCGAATATCGGTATGGTTTCAAATGCAAACGTTTTTTCAACACACGCCAAACCGTCGTATGTGGGACTTGCAGCTCACGAGATGCACGCCAGGTCGATTTCGTAGGGCTGTTGACAAAACTTTTTCTCACTTGCTCAACGACCTCGTCAGATGTGCTTGGACGACCTGAGGATTTTTTATGTTTTACTGAGCACCCTGTTTCTACAAAACACCTATGCCACTCATAAATTGTAGGCCTAGTAGGAGGATCTTTAGCGTACTTGGTACGAAAATTACGCTGAACTGTTGTCGCAGACTTCGATTCTTCAAACCAAAACACACAGCTAGCACGCTCGGGTCCCGTGAAGACAGCCATCTTTAACGTAACTGCCACTAGAGCTTGTGCGGCATGATTAGGCACTAGCGGGCTACGCGAGTCAAAACTTGAAGTGTTTTCCTTTAAAACAACACCAAACCCAGCTCTGTACCTTGTTTCATAAAATTTATATGAATTTTCAAAGTTGTAAAGTCCTTTTTGAAACACCCTTTACATCTCTCTTACTGGTTCGAAAGCGGAAGGGAAGGTAATCAACTTGACAGAGGGAATTCCCACATTCACAGCAAATACAAGTTGCTTGTCTCAAGGATAAATAATTTGACGTTAATGAAATACAAAACTTTGGTAAGAAATACTTGGCTATAAGAATTCTGTTTTTCTGAAGCCACAGTATGCGAAGTCACAATATTTGGAATTTTCGTGACTTTAAAAATTCGTAGCTTAAGCTATCTTGATCCCTCAACAGTGGCACTAAGTTCAAACAATAGATTAAACTAATCTGAAATAATATCGGCTAAATAATTACTAAAAACTTTCAGAAAGGTTCAGAGATCTCTTGAAAACCAAATTGAACCTCATTAAGTACTTTTCGTCAGGACATGGTCGAGGTTGATGAGACACTATGACGTCTTCTGTGGCTCAGTACAGAGAAAACCCCTGTGGTGGAAGCACTTTCTTTTATTTAGTATTTAGCTAGCAGTGTGGAAGAGGTGTTGATGCACGATTGCTCATCAAAACTGATTGTTTACTTAAGTGCTAGATTGAATTCCAAAGCTCTTTGTGTGCTTATAAAGTCACAGAATACGACACAGTTGATGGGGAATTTTCCGCCGACGTTAACTTGGCGGCCCCTCTGGTATCTTATCTTTCGGGAGAGTAGGTACGAATGAATTCATCATCACCACATTTCACTAAACGCAAATACCGTCACACTCTTCAAGACATTCAGTAGCTACTGCAAAAACTTTTACTCTATAGGCGATAGTGGGAATCCCAACACGTTGTCATGTTGGGTAACAAACCCCGGAAACTAGTTATGCTACAATCTTGTATTTATGACTGTATCGTCCAAACCTTATGTGTAGCTTGATGAAGTGCGCGCACTTGTGAGGTATGTCCACCAAGCGACCTGTTCTTACCAGTCGGCTTCAATGTGTTTTGGCGGTTCCCTAGTGTTAAAACGCTATGCAGAGGTTTCAGAGACATCTGGTGCAAAAGGGATGGTAACGCTAACAGCCATTCAAGAAGAAATATGAGGTGTTTCCACGTATTGTATGGGCTTAAACATAAGCTTATATAAACAGAAAGAAACTGCTTTTCTTGGACATCAGGTGTTCTAATTTTTGAACAGCAATTATATGTTGATACAGGGAATAAACAGCGAAACCTCACGTAATTTGCTCAGTTGTACAACACATGGAGCTTAATACTATGCTCAACATTGTTTAAGTATACTGTGATGGCTGATAAAAGGAATTGTGAGAGATAAAGCCAATTTAACCTAGATAGACAATTTGGGTTACTAAGTTTCTTGTCTTCGTGAATCATCTGTTATTGTATGTGTGATGATCACTGTAACGAGTGTAGTCCATTATTGATGTATGAATAACTATACTAAATTTAGGAGAGAGAGTGTAATACCCGGTGTCCGACCTTTCAAACATATTATACCCTATCATTTCAAACAGTCCCCAAATTTTAACTTTTCATCACAGAGGCGAAACGCGCTAAATTCACTACGGAGACGTTTGTGATTTAACTGCGTTATATGATATAGAATCGACTGATTGCGAATCGATAAATAGCACCAAATGTATACCGAATGATAAAAAATTATTGATCACTACCCGTTCAAACCAGGTGAGAGAGTTTCGTAAGCACTTCTGATATGAGATAGGTCTTCAGTACTCATCCCTGCTGCCATAGGTGCAAGTGATTTTCAAGGAATATATAAGGTCCAATACTTATGGAATAGATGTTTCAAAAAAATCATATAATTCTCGTATGTTACTGTAAATGAGATGTAATAGATAAAATGGCTCAAAGCGTCAAATTGCTTGCGGTGTTTTTTTGTTGTTTTTTTAAACAACTATCACGCTGATTTCAGCACACCTAACTAACCGAATTGTTTTCTTTTTTGTTCCTAGCACCATGTGGAAACATCTGTTCCTGCTGGGCGCCATCCTCGCTGTAACTCACGCAAAGGTAAGAACAAAATCTTCCCAACAAAATGTAAGAGCATTGGGAGATCATTGCTTAAATTATTTTTAAGCTTTTGCAAGAACACTCGTTCTCCAGTTGCAGGCAGCATAAGAGATACGTCTGATAAATTCACCTTTAAACTTGGAAATGATAAATGTTAATCGAATTTGAATTCCTCTTGCTTTTTTTTTTAGAGGAAACCGTTGTTCTCTCGCATACTATCTACAGCTATTAGCTGCTTTGTATCTGCTCTTCTCTCCAGATCGCGTTTCACTGTTTGTACTGTACAAGCACAGGTTCGTTGTTTTCGGCCGTAAACTTTCATCAGATAAGATCTTCGCTAAAGACGTTAAGTCTGTTATTAATTATTTGTTTGCATACTTTAAATCCTATCTTAAGGATACATAAACGACGCGGCATAGCCCGTAAAGCAATAAAGTATGTCCATCTTAAGGATAGTTGTTCAGGATTCTTTGGTATCACTGCGTGGATTTAAAAAGCTTAACTAACGAGTTGTTGTATGAATATTACCATTTACGGCATACACCCAAGATTCCATACAGAACCTCTCTAAATATCAAAGATTCTGAGTAGCTTTTGTTGAGAGAAAAGTTAAAACATTCCGTTCTTGAAGCCACAAATGAACAGTTCTTTGTCAAAAAATAGTAAAAATCGACTTCATAATTTAAAAATTCTTGAAAATTATATTAATTTGGTATCCGGTACATGTAAATTGAAGTCAAATATTTCTTTTTCTTAAGCCAGCGAGTGAGGTATCGACGTACACACTCATCAACTACAAGACTAAACAGCGACTACCAAGGAACTTAAATATCCAGTTCAATACATGCAATAAAACCAAACTGTTATTTTTCGGTTTCTTTGCCTGCCGTGTATCAACACAATTTTTCTGAAAGTGCTGTTAATCTAGAATACATTGTTTCCTAATTAATGGGATAAATACTGCCCACAAGGTATTGTATTGGGATTGTACTGCAGTAGGGATACAAGCGACAACACAACGCGGCATTGTTGGGGCGTGGAGCCGAGTCCACTGCCTAACCTCACGTTAATTTTTCTACGTCTGATCCCATATTTTATTTAGTGTACTGTTATTGGTACTGTCTCTGCTACACTTACTGAATTTTCTCATACATTTGTAAATATTTAATCCAAACTTTATCCTGATATATATTTCTCGTATCATTCAATAATTTCCTCCAAAGGTAATCCACAACTGCGTAATTCATAAACAGCTCACTCTAATCTATGCGTCATATTGAGCTTGCCACAGAAATGGATGAAGGTTTAAAAGGTTTTCGGGGCTATACTGCAAGACAACATAGAAAAACCATTCCATCATTTCGTGCATCCGGTGTACTGATGTACTGAATCACAGGCCACACTCAGCCATTCTTTTTTCAAACATAGCAAATACTAAGCTAGATTCTGGGTCACCGGCTGTCCTATGGATTTCACGCTTTATATCTATGGTATAATTACCTACGCCATTGGTTGTATGTTCCAAAGTTTCTGCCTCTAAAGCCACATTTTACACAAACAAAATGAACATCCAGCGTGCACCAATTTTTGTTCGGTGGCATTTCTACGTAGGACATATCGAAAAGTATGTCAGCATACGAAGCCGATATGAAAACCAACTGCTGGTCCAGACAACAGAGAAAGCCCCAGAACAGGAGAGCGTAGGAGGGACGTCGTCATCCAACCTGTTGAATGACGATTGCATATTAGATGTTGAAATAAGCTCAAATGTCTTAGAGTTTTTTTTTTTTTTAATTTGTGCGAATGAAGTATTTTCCGGCGTACTGTTGTGTGTTCACAGTTGTTTAAGCCACATAGTTTCGTCTAGTAAATATGTACTCGTGCTGAATGTTCAAACGGTGTAAAATGGTTTCTACTGTAGACTGGGATAAAAACAAATTTATTTTTATATTATGTTTACTTTTTTGCGACAAAATAAGTCGGAAAAACGCCTGGAACCATCCTATAAGTTTCAATACATCACTCGTTTTCAAAATGAGCGTTGGACGTAACTTCAATTCATAAACAATTCTTTTTGCCGGAATTAAATTAGGTTCTAATTGAACTTTTCTTTGCAAACTCTTAAGTGTGCCCCAACTTCCACAAAGTAGGCGTCTGCCGTTATTGGCGATGATACGTCTGAAGATAGTTACGCCTCCATATTTGCAATGTTAACAGCAGATATTGAATGGGAAAACTGAAAAATATGGGATTAGACTAAATGTAGGAAAGAGAAAGACAAATATGGTGAAAGAGAAGAAATAGGTTATTAGGATCGTATGCAGGCTTGTGGATAAACCCTTGAAACTGTACAGTTTCAGCATAACTCTTAACCCAGACTATCACGAGTTATACTACTATCAGCGCATGGTTTATGCTTCTATTACAGTTCATTAGTTGTTAAATGCTTCTTAAGTGACAAAATTGGCGATCAGCTATTATTTCATATTATCTAAAATTGAAGATTAAATTGCATTAGACTTCTTTCGAAAGTGACCAAGACTGATATAAAAACTATTTGCTGTAAAATACTACTCGTAGAACGCCTCTAGCTATACCGAAAGGTAGACTTCACTCAGATAGAAAACCAGTGCAAAATGACTATTAAATTAGCACAGAAAACTTCTAAAATTTCTTAATTTCGTTTCAAATTAAAGAGTAATGTGTTCACATGACAATACAAATAATTTGAATTTTTTAAAAAGTTATCGGTTTGTTAGGATTGAAAGCCCTCCCCGTTAGCTCAGTTGGCTACGGCGCGGTGATGGTGTCCTGTGCTCCCATGGACTTCTGATTTTTTACAGAGACAGTATTACATAAACATCAAAGAAGGTATTTTCTACGTTTCTTCATGAAACCAATTAATCAAAGCAAGGGTTATTAGAAGGAAAGACAATAAGTTTATGTTTCAACTAGCGTGTAAAATTTTGGGTCTGGAGCGGGATTCGACAAGCGGTCATCTAGAGCAGTCGGTCACTTCCTGATCGCCGTACCGGCAACATCGTTCCGAAGCGAGTCAGCGAGTGAAACTTAGCTACAGTTGAGTGCGCCACGTTAAGTTCGTCGGACAACACACGAGTTAGAAGTTGAAATATTTTTCGTGAACCTAAGAGTGACTATCAAATTTCACTAATATTGCATCAGTGACAAATTAAGTGCTACAGACAACATAATCTCCACCATGTTCGGTGGAGATTATGGCCAGGGGGGCCAAATCGGCCTTCCAGCCAGTAGAACAGTTAACGAGAACGAAATAGACTCTAACATAGGAGAGATAGTCGGTGAAGCGTTGAACACAGTGTTAAACTTCGACAGCTCTACAAAAGTTTTACCATCAACAGAAGAAGAAATGCCACTACACAAACAGCCGAATAAGCGCCTGCTTCGAGACATCGACAACACAGCATCAGCCGACAGCTCAGAAAAACTTCCAAGGGTGGAAGTTGACAGAAACCAACATCAACAGCTCATCGCAGCAACACCTGCAGCAGGAAGCAACACTACCCCAGTACCGACTGCGGTAAGTGATCAACGACAAAGCGCTGGCCCAGTGGTAAAAATAGTGAACAAATATGAATGGTACGACGCTGGCCCGTATATAATTTTTGTTGAAAGCAAAGCGAGCAACGTTGGTAGACTTCACCCCATGGCAGTCGGCAAGTTGATCCACCAAGAAGGCGAATTAATAACCAAAAACATAGTGAATATTACTAAGTCTGGCAGAAACCGTATTAGAATAGAGACAATTTCCGGCCCGAGTGCAAATGCCCTCGCCCAAAGCAAAATTTTCCCTATGCACAACATGGAAGCTTACATTCCCATATCATTAACAACCCGGCAAGGCATTATAAGAAATGTAGACATTTCACTAACCGAAGAGGAGATAATGGAAGTGATTAGATGTGACGTTCAAGTATGTGCGAATAAGACGATTCACCAAATTGCTAGTGACACCGACAGAGACCAGAGAAGACCCATCCCAGTCTGTGCAATTACCTTCAAAGCGCAACGACGACCGGAATACGTGATAATTCACGGAGTAAGATGCCCGGTAGAACCATACATCCCCTCGGTCCTTCAATGTTTCCAATGTTTGAGGTACGGTCATAATAGTAAACAATGTCGGAGTCAACCTAGATGTAGTCATTGCTCTGGAAACCACCCTTTCAAAGAATGTAAAAATACAGGTCCACCTACTTGTGCCCACTGTGACGGGACCCACCTCTCCACTGATCGCAACTGCCCTCAATACCATAAACAACAACAGATAAATAGAAAAAGGGCTTACGAGGGGATATCTTACCAGGAGGCACTAGCAAGCATTGAACAAAAATCTTATGCTGCGATAACAGCCGAACATTTGTCACAGAATAGAGAGAGAACACCTTATAACCAAGCAACCAACCCTTCAATGAATAGACTTACAAACCAAGTTATAAAAGTTCCAACCACAGTTCAGAATATTTTAACCCACCACCAATGGTCCCCCCAAAGATCCAAAGTCGATCAGAACAACAAAGGGGTCCTCCACCCCGTCAACAGAAACCAACAGTTAGAACAGACAGCAAGGATAAAGATCCTAACTGGCCACCCAGGGGCACGCAACGAACCACCCACAGAAATGCCACTCATGTCCCACAAGAACTTTTCATAAGGGCACCAACCCAACCAGCATTTCCAATTACTAACAACCCTTATAACCAAAACGCCCCAACAACGAACGAATATCTAGTAGAGAAGGTACAACACCTGATCACAGTGATCTTAGAAATGGCATTCTCCGGTAACTTACCGCTCAACATCAGAGACCTTGTTGCCAACACATTAATGGACGTTCCGCAGCGCGCCCCGCAATGCCTCAGGAACAACACACAATAGAATTTCAACCACAACACGGAAGTACTCACCGGACAACGGAATAATAGAAGCCCTTTAACTTAACATCAAGAAAAGAAATCAAAGTAGTAATTAACCAACAATGGATAAGAAAAATAACAACACCACGGTACCCCAACATTTAAGTATTTTACAATGGAACGGAAGATCAGTATGGGCGAATAGAGAAAGTCTTAATGCAGAACTATTACGAAGTAGAATAGACATCGCGGTGTTATCAGAAACATGGTTTAAACCTAACAAAAAAGTTACCTTCAAGTATTACAACATCTACAGAAATGACAGAGCCGACGGAAAAGGAGGAGTGGCCATAATGGTGCAGCAGAGCGTACCTCATGAGCCAGTTAAACTTAAAACGGATGATCTACCCTTCCAAGCGGTGGCAGTACTAATACGCGGCTACCAGACAACTTTCACGATCGTATCGGTTTACTGCAACCCAAGAATAAAAACTCGCCCAAATGATTGGACAAAATTGCTGAGGCAAATCAATTCACCAGTAATTTTGTCCGGCGATTTTAACGCCCATAGCCAAAGTTGGGGCTGTCGATACAATGACTCTCAAGGATCGGTGGTTACCGACATGGTAGACGAACATAATTTGATTGTAATGAACGACGGAAATCCAACCCTTGTACAGACACCAGGAAGATACCCTTCGGCAGTCGACTTAACACTTTGTTCTAGCAATTTAGCAGCCATATCCACCTGGCAGGTTCTAAAAGATTCAATGGGATCCGATCACTACCCCATTCTTTTAACAATAGGATGCCCCTACAATAAAGAATGCCCTGCTCATCCAACAATAAGGTGGAATACAAATAGGGCTGACTGGGTTAAATATAAGAGACTCATCGAAGAAGAAACCAGAAATATCACGGAACAAATGACGGGGATCGATACATATAGAGAACTTAAAAACGCAATACACAGAGCGGCAGATAAAGCAATTCAACGAAGAAATTACAGTAACGTTAGAAAAACTCAACCTCCGATGTGGTGGAATCCAACATGTTCTAGAGCAGTGGCTCAAAGACGACTTGCACTTTCAACCTACCGCAAGAATCCGGATCTGCAACACTACATGGAATATTTGAAAATTAACGCTCGTACTAAGAGAGTGCTGAAAAACCAAAAGCGCTTAAACTGGATCCGGTATTGCGAATCCTTGGGAAAGGACTCAAATATCTCAAACATCTGGTCCACAGTAAGAAGCTTAAAGGACAACAATTTCAACACCAGAACCAATAAGATCAGTTCCTCAGTCCTAGAAGAACTTGCAGATAAAATTGCTCCTTCCACAGCACAATTCCAAGATACTAACTTCAATCTCATCCATGATGAAGCATCTGTTCACCAGCTGTGCGTTCCGTTTTCTATGAAGGAACTTCAACAAACCCTTAAACACTCTTCCGATACTTCTCCCGGAGTAGACGGGATACATTATTCCATGCTATATAATATGCCGGAATCAGGTTTACAGATACTGTTAAATAGTTTTAATAAAATATGGATGAACGAACCAATCCCAGTAGAATGGAAGACTCAAGTTATTATTCCAGTGCTAAAACCAGATAAAGATCCCACTACAGCGTCCTCCTACAGACCTATATCACTAATGTCCTGTGTAGGAAAAACATTGGAACGCCTGGTTAAAAACAGACTGGAATGGTGGGTGGAGTCAAATGAATTAATTCCTGACTCTCAAGCAGGATTTAGAAAAGGTAAAAGTACAGCAGATAACCTTGCTGTCCTGACTACTGACATCAATTTGGCTTTCTGCAACAAACAATATTTAGGAGCAATCTTCCTTGATATACAAGCAGCCTATGACAATGTTAACATTCCCATCTTAATGAAAAAGCTAGTTAGACTAGGAATACCGAGGAAATTGGTTGCAGGTCTATACTCCCTTTTATCAGATAGGGTAATTTACGTAAGCTCGAAGAGGAACAAAGTAGGTCCACGTAGAGCTTCACAAGGCCTTCCTCAAGGAGCAATTTTAAGCCCTCTACTATTTATATTATATATATGATATAAGTCATCAAATATCACCTAGAGTAAAAACACTCCAATTCGCAGATGACGTCGTCATATACACAATCGCTGAGTCACAGACGGAAGTCCAAAATATCTTGAGCGAAGCAATAATGATCCTTAAGCAGTGGTTACTGAAAAATGGCCTAGAACTATCATGTGAAAAGTCGATAGTTATTTTCTTCTCAAAAAGAAAAATTCTTTATAACCATGACAATCTCCAATTAGGAACATATAACCTCCCATTAAGGAGAAGAGGTCGATTCCTTGGGATGATCCTAGATAGCCGGCTCAGCTGGAATCATCACATAGACCACCTGGTTGCAAAAGCTGACGCACGATTAAATATAATACGAATGGTTGCTGGTACTTGGTGGGGCTCTCACCCCAAAACGCTGTTGCTCCTCTATCGAACACTGATCAGATCGCTTCTGGACTACGGTAGCATGTTCTACCTCAACGCCAGAAAAGACGCTCTTCAAAAATTAGACAGGCTTCAGTTACGCTGTCTCAGAACCTGCGTGGGAGCAATGCGCTCCACACCAACCAACGCCCTACTTGTGGAATCAGGAGAAATACCTCTTCATATCCGGCGAAAATTCCTCGCAGAAAAATTTCTATTAGAAAAATTAGCGTACAGTAAACACCCACTACATGATCGCTTAAGGTGATGGAAAGGCTAACCACCGATGACAAGAATAGGGCTAGGCTACCACTTCTTGAAGCCTACTCGTTCTGGAAAAATAGCAAAGATAAGGTCATATCCTACAAAACACACCCTATATATCTTGAACCCTACGAACTACGGCTAGAAACAAATAATGTACATTTTCTGGAAGTAGACAGAAATCCAAATATTAATCAAAAAATAAACAATTATATTTCAATGTTAGGTGACAACGTATTGAATATTTACACAGATGGATCGAAGGTTCCAGGCAAAAGTAGAGCAGGATGCTCCTTCCTCTGCCCCAGCACAGGATTCTCTGCCCAGTATTCTCTCCCGGAAGAAACGTCCATCTTCTCAGCTGAAGCTAGAGCTCTTCTTGAGGCAGTTAAATACAGCCGCCAATGCGGCCATAATAAAGTAGTGATTCTGACAGACTCCCTCAGTGTACTCAAGAGTCTGGAAAACACAACCTGGGACAATCGCTTATCCGTATTAATAATGGAAATCACGAAACACATAAAGTACAACAGGGAGCTAGGTATTACGACACATCTGCTATGGATTCCATCCCACAGTGGAATAAAGCACAACGAACAGGTGGATTTGTTGGCCAAACAAGCTATACACGTGGGACACAAAGAGGACATGAAACTTGTGGTCACAGACATGATTCCAAGCATCAAAGAAAGAGCAAGGGACACGTGGCAAGAAGAATGGAATATATCAAAAACCATTAAAGGCACACACTACGGAAGTGTCCAACCAAAAATACCAACAAAACCATGGTTTTACAAATGGAACATCAGCAGACGCCTTATTACCACTATTACCAGAGCTCGTTTCCATCACGGGAATTTCCCAAGCCACCTGCACAGAATAGGGATTCGAGAATCTCCTCTATGTGATTGTCAAGACCAGGCTATTGGAGACATAAATCATATTATATTCTCATGTAAAAAATTTAAACTCATCAGGATAAAATGATAAAAGAACTAGCTAGAATGAGAATACCCCTACCCACAAATTTAATCTTACTCCTAGCCAGCGATAATAGAGAGTATATAGATGTTATTGAATATTTAAAAAATGGAGTTATTGAATTTTGAATGAAAAAGGCATGAAACTGTCGCACGTCTGAAGATTGTTCTTGTTAATTTAAATTGTAAATTGTCATTTTATTGTACAAACTATGTATGTTGTAACTAATGTGTACCAATGTATAATACATAAGATGGCTGTATGGTTGTGTCACCGAAGGCCAAATAAAAAAATAAATAAAAAATAAAATCTAGAGCAGTGGTTCCCTATTAGTGGTAAGCGTACCGCCAGGAGTACGTGCGGTTGCTTCAAGCGGTGCGCGAGCCAGGCACTAGGATAACTGAAAAAATCAGTTACGAAAACAATCGCCAAAATATATTTTAAGACAGACAAGCTGTGTGTTTACGTGAATTATATTATTGTAATGTTGTGGTTGTGCGAAGCACTCGACTGTTATGAATGAATTTAATTATTTATCATTTCAGCAATAAAGGTTGCGCGATGTTGAGCTATTTCTTGAAGGGGTACTAGGGAAAAGCTAATTGGGAACCACTGTCCTACAGCTCCCCGCAAGACGCGATACCGTCGCACAGTGGTCTGAAATCCCGAAAAGCTGGCCAAAAGTAAAAAAAAAGTTACTATTTAGGAACTTTGACTTTACTAGTTCCATAGAGCGATATTTCTTTGATGTAAATCACGTGTCGGTTTCGCTTTGTGACTCATGCAGAAGGGCATAGACTCGTTTGAAAGTGCCGACGCGACGTGGCGAGAACATCTGGCGAGTTGTAGCTCATACCGAAAATAAGCGATTAGTTGGAAAGTAACCGGCGAAAATTCACAATTCTTTTAAATGTAATAAGTGATTGTGTACAGAACGACGTGGTGTTGCTAACATTTGAATTCGCAAAATGGATTCACCCCCACAATATAAGAAAAATAATAATCTACATTAAACTAATTATTTAACTTTAAAGTTGAAAAAAGTTTGTGTGTTCTGTCGTGTTCGGTCGAATCTCTTATGCCATCTTATAGCCTATATTGTATTTGATATTTATTTTAAAAAATTGGCTGCTACTAGCTGCTATTCTGTTAATAATATAATTTTTGTGTTAACATGCATAACAACAAAATTGTGATCAGGTAAATAATTTAAGGTTTGAATACGGCCTTGACGTTTCGTCGTATTTTGGTAATACTTTCAGGTTCCAGTGTAATTGAGGAATGATTTAACAGAATGAAATTTAACAGAATCATTAATAAATCGATTAAAAAATTAAAAGATTATAATAAATTACAGTATTTTTAAATATATTTTTAATGGATTTTAAATGTTTCAGAATGTACATCTACTACATGTATAGAGATTTCTAGAAAAGAAATTATTTTACTACTAAAAGGAAAACTAAACAATTATGTTGCAGACATTGTTGCAACAATTGAAATGCATATATCTGATGAAACAAAAGTAACTATTTATGAACTTTCACTTTACTAGTTCCATAGAGCGGTATTGCTTTGATGTAAATCACGTGTCGGTTTCGCTTTGTGACTCATGCAGAAGGGCATAGACTCGTTTGAAAGTGCGCAAGAATCGTGCAATAAATATATAAAAATGTTTCGGGAAGATTCCTCGCAAAAATGCAGCCACCAAAGAACAATGGAGGATGTATTTTCGCGACTTTTGGTTTCCTCAGACCACTTTATTACGAGCCTCAGGAAATTGCCACAAAAAAGTTGAGATCTCTGTCAATAGAGGCATTAGAGCTACTCAATCCGCCAGATATCGCAACACATTGTTCTGATGTAACTGATTCTGTGACGGATGAATCAACGACAAATTGTTGTGATTCCGATAGCGAATAAAATGTACCTTGTTTCTTATCAAGCAATCGAATTTTTTTACAAATCAAAAATGTTTTATAAGTAAAATTGCAGAAAACTATTTTTCTTCAACAATACAATTTTAGATATTTTTAATAAAATATTATCAATAAGCAATTTTGTTTTTTATTTTAAAAATGAAATATAGATTTACGTCCTCATAAGTCCCGTTTCATTATAATTATTTGAAAAAGATACTGTTTTTCTGTTTGTAAAAATGTCCACCACAAGGCTTTGCCATTTTTATATTATAAGAGTCAATTTTAATCAGTATTAATAAAAGTCGTGATTATCGTATGATATATTGTTTTAATTTTTTTTCATTATCACCGATTTCATATACTTATAGGATATTTTATGCATTTAACATAATTTTTTGTACTAGCATCCGCCATTTTGAAGCCGCCATTTGTTTTTTCAAACAATAATGTCCAGATTTTTTATAACAGATATTAAATCACCCCCCTATTTATACTATTTTTTAGATAATCTGCCATTTTAAATATTTTCTGCCATTTTGGAACCGACATTTTGTTTATTTTTTATTTATTTTTTTATACTTGACGTAGATATTCGTTATCAGGCGACCTAGACAGATCATGTATACAAATTTTCATGAAGATTGAACATGTATTTCTATTTTGGCCAGCTTTTGGGGATTTCAGACCACTGTGCGTCGGGCCACACTACACCACACAGAGCCCGCACCGTTACCGCACCGACACTCGGCCGAGTGTCGGCTCGCTCCCCTCGCGTCCACACTGGTCCGTAGCTCGTCCGTGTGACCATGGTTACCACCCGTATTTTATTTATAGAGTATTATCCTTTATTTTGAATAGGCGTACTTTATAATCTACGAAAGTAATAAAGTACGTCAAAATACTTATTTTTTTTTTTTTACTCTTAAGCACAAAAAATAGTATCCCAACGCAGTTTTAAACAAATGATCGTCACACTGTACTAATTGAAAGATTCTCGTGTATCTCTCAACATAGTCACAATGAAATGTCAAGGGTCACTCACTACGCATTTAACGTGTTTGTTTTGGTTGAGGTTCCTTCCAATCACTCAATCTTTTTTTAATCAATAAATAATATGATTATTATACATTTCAATTTAAATACAGATCGCAAATATTCTGTAAAATAATAATAATTTCGGGTGATCTAACAATTCCGGTTACAGAGTTTCTTATCAACCGCGCATTACGCCCCAATCGTTGTCACCTAATTTGAAAAGAAAACCTACAGATTAACGTGAAATTCGAAACTACGGGAGCATCTTAGATTTAACAAATCAAAGCTTTGCCAGAGGTGAATGGCAATTTTAAGACTAGTAAAAATTACAGCTGAGACAGGAATTTGAAAGCAGAGACTTTCAGTACCCAATCGTACACCGTAACCATCTGAGTCAAGAGACAAATCTGGATCTAATGAAAAATAAATATTCAGACATAATAAAATAAACGTACTTTTTCTATATAATTTATTTTTTCTATCCCAAAACATTAATATACTTTTAAATCATTGAATACATGTTTTCAAGTATTTCTAGATTCAGATGCTTGCGGCGTGTGATTTGGGTACGGAAGGTCTGCGGTTCAAAATCCGGATCTCGGATGCAATTTTCACAGGTCTTAAAAAAACGACCTTCACCTCTGGCAAAGCTTTGATTTGTTAATGCGAACATGCGAGGACTATACCTGAATTTTATGAATATCTAATTATCCTAAAGTTCCGAAACAAAGGACACTTTTCTAAAGCAATCAGTAACGCTAATGCCCCGTTTACACGATGCGAGTTGACTGGAACGAGTGTACTGTCTTGCTTGCGCGCGCAGCACTGGTTAGTCCACTCTCCTCGTGTCAACAGGTTCAAGACAGACAGTTGCCTGAGGATAGTGGACTCGGTTCACGACCAACTCTTGGCTTGGGAGTTCAACAATCAAGATGGTGACAACTAACAAGTCGCGTAAGCGGAGTGAAGCAGAGGCATTAACATCTCTAGAACTGCATGAAAGTGACGAAACTTCCGTGTAATTTTAAGATAAAAATAATAAGAACAGGATTTTAGAGAGTCAGGTATCAAAACATTGTTTCATAGCGGTGTCGTTTATTATGTATCGGAAAAAATATTTCACAATAGCTCTTCAAACTGAGATACAGTTAGTCTTAAATGATGCAACTCTATATTTTCACATTTTCAAAAAAGGCGCTGAGGCATTTCTTTTTAATATCCACTCTTTTAACGTTTATCTACGTTTTATTTTATTATTATTCATATTATTCAACATTAAAATCAACAAATTAGCTACCATGTTAATTCCTTTCTGTAATATGGACATACCATTTTCAATAATATCACAATGTAGGAGTAGAGAACTGTCCTGACAGTGGACAGTGCACTGTCTTCTAATTATTACTAGCATGCTAGTCCACTCTCTTACCCCCACCACCGACGGTCCGGCCAACTGTCGTTCCAGTCAACTCGCATCGTGTAAACGCGGCCTAAAACAACATTTAATCGTAAAGGACCGAAATTTTCCGAACTCTTTCTATACACTTCCCCATACCGACCAGCCCGACACTGGCCAGCACCGTCAAAAAGTAAACCGAACTAACAACGGCCGACACATGCGGTGTCGTTTGAACTCACTTCAATCGAGTGAGCGACAAACAACAAGAAAAGTTTCGGTGCGGTGACGGTGCGGGCTCGGTGCGGTTTAGTGTTATTCGATGTAGTCGCGTTGGTGTGCGTGTTTATCAACACTGGTCCCCCGGCGACACTGCTTGGTGGTGAGAGGGTGAGTCACACGCCTGAGGACCTGCACTCCACGCTGAGTGGTGATTCGTGACTCACCGCCGCGGCGGCTTATCTCCTCACATTGAATAAGGGCAGGGGACAGCTGGCGACTCTGTAAAGCTACAGCCGCTACGCACAAATTCTCACATCATCAAAAATCAACATATCTTGAGTACTGCAACCATTGCAAGCTCACATCATACATTTTACGAACTCAGTCCTACTATTCACGGTCAACTTTTATACTCTCACTGTATTTCTTATAAGAGCGTCTTTCACTGTCGGGGGGGGGGGGAAAAAAACCTCTGGATTGTAACTGTACAATTTTCCTTATTTTTATTTTTAGGCATTGAATGTAGAAGCTCCAGAATATTTTATCACTTTATATCTACTTCATAACAAGATAAATTTGCTGTCGAGTTTAAATTTGTCAACACTAATATAAGCCAACACTAAGACTGAATAGTTCACGATATTTTCTGCTATAAAATGCCAAGAACACATAACATACATTCATTTTAACAGTTTCTAAATCTCATAATCTAAACCCATAAGGCGTCCTTTGAATTAATATTAACGCTAACTGATTTCTTATGTATTTTTAATGAGATGATAAATGAAAAACTTCCTATTAGCGTACATGCTATGCATACTCAAATAATTATTTATCACCAATGTTTATTTGGCCCTTGTTTGTAACATGTTATAACATTTAATACATCTAAAATTCACCTCCATACTTTAATTTTTTAAATACAAAAGGGAGTTCACATGGCACAACATAGCGTCACTCATTTTTTCTATCTGTAACCAACTCCTCGATTGGTATGACGCTGTCCTTCCTTTCTTCTATCTTGAGCGAGTCTCTTAGTGTTTAATGACCTTATCTTTCAATTAATGTTTTATATTTATATTGATGACAGAATTTTTTAATTTATAGGTCATAAACTAAGCCCTGGCATCAAGAAAACTTATGGTCTATGACCTTCACTGATGTGTAACACATTAATTTATTACTGCACTAGCTGTTTCCCATAACTTAGTTCGCTTGGTTTCCTATTTTCCAAAGGATAATGAGAAGTTACTCAGCTTTTCTATGTCACGTCAAAATGAAACTTACTCTATTTTCCTCCAAGGTCGATTGGTTGTAAATTGTCCCAAATCCCATCAAAATCCGGTTAGTAGTTTTTTGCGTTAATCGCTTTCAGCGAAGCAAATAGACAGACGAACAGACACATTTTCATTATTTGTCATATTTCTCACTCCGCATTAAGATAAAAAGATTAAAACATTTTAATCTTAGGACCGTGGTACGGACAGTCCACTTGTTTCAAAGTATAACGGCAGTTTGTCAAGAATATTTTGCCATAAGCTAACACTTAACTATAGCAAGCACTATCAAGTACTGAAGTAATGAACAGAAGTAGTTACTGAGGATTTGAAAAAGGCAGAGATTTTAAGTAACTGGTTTAGTGAGAGCATTAGGGACAATGAATCAGAAACGGGAAGGTCTAATTCGGAGAACGAGCTTAACAATACGATTAGAAATGAAGATACTAAAAAATTTGAAATTCATCCTGAAGAAATCATGAAGGAAATAAGCAAGCTGAAAACACATAAGGGGGCTGGTGCAGATAATATTACTACAGATATCTTAAAGATAGCCGGGTGTGAAATTGTACCTTATCTTGAAATATTATTTAAATTGAGTCTGGATACTTGCTACTTACCACAAGACTGAAAAAGTGCAATAGTAGTACCGGTACATAATGGAGGGGTGAGAAATAGAGTCGAAAATTACAGGCCAATAAGTCTGACTTCAGTGGTAGGTAAATTAATGGAAAGATTGATATGCAACCACATCAGAAATGTATGTGAGGAACGTAAGTGGTTTTCATGTAGGCAACATGGGTTCAGGCAAGGATATTCATGCGAATCTCAGTTGGGGGGATATATGCAAGATACTTCATATGAAATGGACAAGGGAGGCCAAATTGATAGTGTAGCACGAGATCTTTCAAAGGCGTTTGACAGAGTAAGCCACAAAATGGTAGTAAATAAGGTAAAAACTATCGGAGTAGATGAGAAAGTGATTTGCTGGGTTGAAGAATTTTTAAAAGGTAGAAAATAGAAAGTTAGGGTGGGAAATGCGGTATCAAAGGAAGTGGAAGTAAAATTGGGACCATTTCTATTCATTATTCTAATGAATAATTGTGTTGATTGTTTACTATCTGAAATTAGATTGTTTGCAGATGACATAATGCTGTATAAAAGGATCAAAACGATAGAGGACTGTTAACAGTTGCAGGGTGATCTGGACAGGATATCTAGTTGGGTTGGTAAACATGGGATGAAGATAAATGCAAAGAAGAGTCAGCTAATTAGATACACAAATAAAAAACAAAAGGTTAATTATGAATATAAGGTGGGAAAAGAATTGCTTGCTGAAGACCTGAAATGTAAATATCTTGGCATTACATTTGATAACAAGCTTAACTGGGCAGGACACATTAGACAGGTAGTAGGAAAAGGTTTCAAAATTCTGCACTTGTTGGAGGGAGTGATGAGGGGATGCACGAGAGAAGTAAAGGAATTGGGTTACAAAACTTTGGTAAGACCATTGCTCGAATATGGTAGTGTAGTATGGGACCCATATTTCGCGTATCAAATACAGGAAAGGTTGCAAAAAAAGGCTGCTAGATTTGTTTCTGGAAATTATCGCAGAATGCAATCAGTGACAGATATGATAAAGGAGCTGGAATGGGATTCATTGCAAGACAGGAGGAGGATGAGGAGGGTCATGGGAGTGTACAGGGCGTATACTGGCGATGAGGCATGGAAAGATATTGCAGTAGGTATGAAAAGTGGTTCATGGAAGGGAAAAGATGATCATGACCACAAGCTGGCACTCGATTTCAGACACAAGGGTGTGGGAAGATTTTCTTTTTTAGGTAAGGGTGTCAGGGATTGGAATGAATTACCAAGGGGAATGATGAATAACCTACCGAAAACGTTAAAAGAATTTAAAGTTAAAATTTGTAGAGGGCAAATGTAGGTGAGTGTAGGATAGGGGGAAGTTGGGTGTGTAGGGAAATTGCCACCGGAGCCTGTGCTCCATTGAAATTAAATTAAATTAAATTAAATGCGATAAAAAAAAATATACTTGGCCTCAAATATTGGAATATATTTTGCAAAGGTGTTATTTTAGAGTCTACTGCTTTGTATTTATTTGAAATTTGGATGCAATAGAATCATAGAACACAACTGTTTATCGCATTGTCTTGGAAATTAGTCATGAAGCGTATAACAAACCTTCCTGCATTAGTATGGTTTTTAACAAAACAAAAAAATCTTTAGAACACCTAACTCACTTAGGCAACTGCGTGATTGCAATGATTCATGTAATTTTCATTTCCTCACTAACTTCGGATTTTATTTATTTACCAATGCAATGAATCCATATAGGTAACACACATAATAAAGTACCAATCAGCAAATTCCAAACACCATGTGTTAAGGTCAGGAGAGTTAGCCTACTGCACCAGCGCGTAGCTATGAGCAAATCGGGGCGGCGTTAATGAAGTTGTTATCGCTGGGAGAGCATTTCTGCAGCAAAGTTAATCTCGCAAATCAAACGGCAAGTCGATATCACTGCACATTAAGAGAACGAGGCCATTATTGCAAATAACTGAGAACAGTTCCCTATTGTTTTGTGGGAGTTGGCAATTAAGGAAGTAGCTAACTGTTATCAACTCTCTGCTTCAGATTAATGCCGTTGTCTGAACGAACATTTGTTGTCTCGATAATTAGGACCAAATGTAAAGTATTCAGATGACAATGTTGCATTTTCAGTTTAAAAAAAATTGTTGTAGAATTTTTATTAGTGCTTATGTGCTTCTCTGCTTTTCCTTACTTCTTAGGAAGCGTCAATAAATTACGGTACTCCATTTTGGGCTACTATGAACGCCTTCTCCCTTCACACAGGTAACATTTTTCCTTATTGATTCCAGAAGACATTTTGTACTGTTTTCTCTTGTCAGACAATCGCAAATTAGATAAGGAGATAATTAAATGACGGAAGTAAATATTCACATGCTGTTGTGTGTTCTGTACCTTTTATTTTAACATTGACAATTAATATGAATGAAATGGCTCGGAAATAACCCCCTCCTCCTCCTTCATTTTTCCCATGGGCCGAAGCCCATATTTTTTCTTATACAGGGTGTTACAAAAAGGTACGGCCAAACTTTCAGGAAACATTCCTCACACACAAACAAAGAAAATATATTATGTGGACATGTGTCCCAAAACGCTTACTTTCCATGTTAAAGCTCATTTTAATACTTCTCTTCAAATCACATTAAACATGGAATGGAAACATACAGCAACAGAACGTACCAGCGTGACTTCAAACACTTTGTTACAGGAAATGTTCAAAATGTCCTCCGTTAGCGAGAATACATGCATCCACCCTCCGTCGCATGGAATCCCTGATGCGCTGATGCAGCCCTGGAGAATGGCGTATTGTATCACAGCCGTCCACAATATGAGCTCTAACATGGAAAGTAAGCGTTTCCGGTCACATGTCCACATAACATATTTTCTTTGTTTGTGTGTGAGGAATGTTTCCTGAAAGTTTGGCCGTACCTTTTTGTAACACCCTGTATATAAATATTAGCAGGCCGTAATCTGTGTGTTTGCTGTGGTTCGGCAAGAAGGAAAATTTCTGGAATAAATGTTGAAGGAATTTAGAAATTTGAAAACTTAAAATAATACTTAAAATATGAACCATGTCTCACTTCTCTAGGCGATCTGGCAGCAGAGAAAAAAATATAAACTATTCTTAACCTCAAAATTTATTTAAATTTCTTCGCAATGAGCAGACTTCAGTGTGAACATGGGAATAGTATACCTCAGATATCTCAACTTAATGACATTCGTCTTGGTAAGTCTCCGTTTAGCAGAAGCCGCACCTTAAAAGTAGTAAATTAAAAATTTCATTAATTTTTACCTATATGATGTTAGTTGAGTACCTACGCGCGGTTCGACGTCATTCCCGTACTAACTGTCGAGGGTTCAGTACCAAGCAAGAAAGAAAAAATCAGCGTTGTTGCTATTCCATGTTCATGACATCACAAATTTATTTTCAAGAAAATTCATTAGATTAGACTTTTATTTTTCGTGATTTTGTTCTATGGGTTCTGTTAATATCGCTGTTGACTTTTTCCTGTTTCGATTGATTTGTCTAATTTTTATCTACTTTTACGTATTTTTGTTTTGTTCAGTTTTCTAAACGTGCTAAAGAGACCGGTTTAAGTGGATTCGCAATGTAACAACGCACAAATAAGCCGATTAGTTGAGAGAGAAAAATTATGTGGACCGACATAGTTTTGAATTCCAACAGTATTGTGAAGACAAAACAATTAATTTTTTCAGACATAAACATATACGTCCGGCCTCAAAATTACATATTTCTCCAACTGAACGATACAAAACATAGTTCGCGGACAGATGGAGGGCGTAACTTCACTAAATTGTAGTTTTAGTCGGACTGATTATTGTTGTTTTTCTTTACATCTGGAATATATGATATATGGAAGGTTATTTAACAAAGAATTAGCAACAATAAGTCGCAGGTAACAATTTGCCATGTTCACTTGATCTCAGACAAAAAGCCAATAGGAATTTTTATCACAAAATGTCTGGGGCTAGTAGGTTATTGAAGCAGGCGTTTTGAACACTGTTAAACAGAAAACGTAAGTCAGACCTTTCATAGCGCTGGAATATCCTACCAAGTAAGAAATCAGCTAGTACCGAGGTTGCTTCTTGCACAGTGTTTAGGTTTCCTCAGCGTTAGTAAACGCTGGCAGCGCCATGGACAGGAGCTAGTTCAAAATTAAAAACCATAAAATGAAATAAACCACGTCAGTGGTTAGGCAGGCCGTTTCAGCAACAAGAACTTGTGAAATTACGTATGCTCATGGCTTATTTGATAAATATCAGACGCCAAATCTACTTTTCTTCTGTGGTAAATTTCTCTCATTCCAATGATTATCGAACAGTTGTAAAAGAGATTTCAACTTTGATATTATCCTTGTTACCTTTTCAGATCTATGATTTCGATCTACATTTTGCAGTATATGCTGATAGATTTGGATCCGTTTTGAATATGCTTATAATGAGATCCTTATATCTGACATATCTCTGTTAATGTGACAAACAGAAAATTTTGCTCGATTCCGAGCACAAGCATTCGAGCTGCTAAGTCGAGGAGCAATCGTACGGGAAACGATCTACATTGTATCATTATATTTAGATTCCTGAAAGTAATTTCAAATCTTTATAGCAAACAAGCACAAGAACTACGTTCTGTAAATAGCATTGACCATAAGAAAAGAAAAAGAATGTTATCTAAATTCGGTAGCAGTACAGGAAAGTTTCAGTTCAAAGCTAAAAGTCTCCGTTTGGTTTCACATAAGCCGAAAAAAGTGTAGAGAAAATAAATTACGGGAATTGTAGTTTTAGAGTTCCAAATGTTTCTATATGACGAGCTGACAAAGGATAGCATGTTGACAATAGAGAGGTAAAGTTTTTTTATTTAACATTTGCAATTAAGCTACTAACTGTAATACGCACAGCCTTAGCATAAAATTCGCAGTCCCCGAGGTTAGTCGTTGGTTCACCGATACGATGTTCCAGTTGTCACTAGTTCGACTCCAGCATCACGCAGTTATTCTAATTTAGAATTATTTTGATAGATCTGCGAAATAAATACTGAAAATTTGATGGCTTTTCAAATGTACTATTTGCAAAAAAAAAACATTGTATCTCAAGGCACGACCACATGTACTAATAGGGTGCTGATGACCACGATATTCTACGCCCTAATGCCCAAACAACAACAAAACACACGGACTTACCACCAAGAACCAATAAAAAAAGATCCACAAGACACTGGAATGTAAATATCAGTCAATCATGTAATGATTCGAAAGAAATTTTACTTCGAAATAAGAAAATTAGAACACAAAATGAACGAAGTACAACAGATATCCGGGGTGAAGGAATGAAAATACATTCAGAAAAATCTTTCGGATATTTGTAAGAGTATAATGACTAGGATAAATTTCCAACAATTTAGTATAGCAGACAGATTACAACAACCTTCGGACCAATTTTAACACATTCAGTAAACTGTATTTTAATCTATTTGTCAGTTAGTACTGTAATTTAGAAATATATCATAAATGATGAATGCCAATGTAACCTTATACGTTTTTATGGATGTTTTTCTAATTTAACCTTACATAATGTGAGTAAATGACTGAAAAATATGCAAATAAATGCACATTTCTGATAAACGTAAGCAGATGATAATTTATGGCTAAATTCAAATTCACTAAATGTTGCGGTAGAACAGACAGTGACATGACAGCAAAATATTATTCACAGAACTAAGCGATACGCGTTCGGTTTATAAGCAAGCGAACCAAAAATCAATTTCATCGACAGTCATCATTTGTTATACCCGTTCATCTCTAATTGACTAGAATAATACTCCACATGTTTTAGAGCATAAAGAGATGGCGTTTTCAAAGATTCGTACTAAAAAGATTCGTAAAAACGAGTTCCTCGCAAGTCGAAGCATAACAAATGTATGAGGTATTGTAAATTTTCGGAAAATACGCTTCTTTCTATACTGAGATATAAAGGTAGCTTACCTTTGGATGAATGCCTCAGCGGATGTCACATTCTCTTGGATTTTATCTGCGGGATCTGTTGGTTGAAGTGACTTCCACGTATCTTCGTTACCGCGTAACTGAATTCACTGTTGTCCCGGTTGCCTAGCAACAAGTATCTTCTCTGCAACAAATTACGAAAAACCTTTCTTTTGATAGTTGTGACTGTATCATTAAATTTACTTTCTTTGAACAAGATCATCGTGTGTGCGAAAGCTATGAAATTAATGGTGCTATCAGTATGTTAATGTGGTTTTATTTAAGCGTTTATCTATCGACAGTTTTGTATGTCTGTATTTTTTACTGAAAAATTTACACTTTTTGAGTAGGGATCACTTCATAAAGGCGAAAACGATTGCCGTACTCAGTATCCAGTCATATGGTTTACAATGGTCAGTGTTATCATTCCTGCGAGAATTTAACTGAAGTGGTTTACCATTGGCTTGCCAGTGTGAAAAGTTTGTTAAGTGTTAAAGCTTGTGATCTTGACTGTGATCTCTTTAGTCTTCGGCGTGGAGCGCTGTTTGTGTTGTGAATGAGAGATGAAGAAAGTGAGAGGATGCTATCCATTCAGACTACTTTTCCAAAAGGCACTAAATGAGCAAGAAGTATAGAGTAGGCTGGATTGCTGACACCCCGGGCACACAGAACGCGACAAGCGACAGCAGCAAGTGGTCGTTCTCTCATCGCGGCGATACGCGATTTTGGTACGTCACACAGGACGTGATAACTCTATAGCGACAAATCCCAGTCTAGTGAGACCCTCTCTCGCGAAGAGATCTGTACTTCTCTATTTCTTTCTTAATAAGTTTTCTTCGGCTAGTAAATTCTTATAAAACATGTCAAGTGATGAGGAGACTCTACTTCTTTTGTTTGCACTAAGCAGAAAGAAAAGGCGGTTCTGGGTTCATGACATCAATAATGCTTTGGTGAATTTCACCGCCTTTGCCGGGAACTGGTATCACATGAAGATAGATTTCATACATAGTTTCGTATGTCTCGAGAATGCTTCGAGAAATTACACACCGAGCATGTTGGGTGAGCTATTAACGTTCTGGCCTCGCATTCGCGAGGACGGCGGTTCGAATTTCCATCCGGGCATCCAGATTTGGGTTTTCCATGGTTTCCCTAAAATCACTCCAGGCGAATGTCGGGATGCTTCCTTCAAATGTGACATGGCCGAATTCCTTCCCCATCCCGCCTCTAATGACCTCGCTGTCGACGAGGCCTAAAGCCCAGGCAAACAATAGAGAAATTACACGATCTGTTAAAATCAATATACCGAAGTGCAACACAAACTGGAGAAAAGCAATTGGTATAAGAGAAAGATTAGCCATTTGTATGAGGTAAGTTCTGTTCATTTAATACATATTCTTAAAAACAAAACAGAAATAATGACGCTACCCAAACCCCTGACCTCTAAGCGATTTACAATGTTATCACCTCCCCTTTGGAGGCAGCTGTGTCATTTTCGTGGCGGTCAATATTAAGAAATACCCCTGAAACCAGGCTTATCATCACAAAGTGAAATATTCACAATAAAAAATATAATTTATTTCACAATCAAAAGAAATAAAGATGGCTCAAATACAAGTATTAATTATTTTAAGTAATTACAGTGTATGCAAACAAACGGAAAATGAGAAAGTAACAAGAAAAAATACAATTCTGAAAGCGAAAAATTATTTTCTATGAGCTTGAAAATTTTTCTTCATCGGCCACGTCGCTTTGTCGCGCGACAATTCTGTAATTTTGTACAACTGTGTCGCTCGTCGCGGCGACAAAGACTGCGGCCCGGCGACGGATCGCTTTGTGTGTGACCGCCCTAATTCAAAACTGTGAATTACAACAATAGCGACGTCGCGCCGCGACACAATATCGCGTGTCGCTGTCGCTTGTCGCGTTCTGTGTGGCCAGGCCTTTAAAGTGTGCGGGTTAAATGAGTACAGCAGTAAAACAGGAACAGTAGAAATTAGGACACAGCACGACACCTAAGTAGGGATAGATACCATTAAATAAGTGGTTTGCTTCAGTTATCTTGGAAGTATTGTGTTGAAGGGCAAAGCTAACAGTGCAGACATAATAGGGTAATGATAGGCTTTCTTTTTGCCATGTGTGCAGAATCTCATTTCCAGTAAGGAAATTCCTTTGAGAGCTAAGCGGACAAAGAACAAAGACGTACCTCCTGCTATTACAATTTAGATAGATGATAATATATTAAGGAGACATAAGTAAGTTATAAGCATGTGAAATAAAGTTTGTAGTATCAGCTGTACAGAAAACAAGAAGGGACCAAGTCAGAAATTAATATATTAAGAGAAATTTATTATTGCATCTGACAATAGAATAACGAGTGCACGAGTATCGAATACCAACCCAGTACGCTATCGCACCGGAGAGATGAAGTAACAGGCAGTCAAGTGAGTTTGTATCAACAAGACCACCTTTTAGTTAGTTTCACTTAAAATATGCAACACTAGCATTCGGGAAAATAGTACCACTATTACTGGTACATGAGGCCCGCAGCAAGAATGTCCGCGATTAGAAACAGACAAAATAAGTCGTAGGAAGGAAAGGGAGAAAATCCGTGCTGGTGTGTTCTAGTGTGCTATCGCTGTGGAAGATCCTGTGATTCTAAAATTGGTCTTTTTTGCCGCTTAAGGAAAGATAAATAATAAACTCGAAAAAGACGTGTATGAGTGTATGCGTTAAATAAAAAATATTGAATGATCATTATTACATACAGCAAGTGGAAGTGATTGAAGGAATCAGTATCAGAATAAAAGGCTTTTGGAAAGCTAATTCTAGGTTTAGATTAGAAAAGCTGATGCAAGCACGATGCAGGGAAAATATATGAAAAACTTGCTATAACACTTTAATGGATGAAAGACGTAACTCTGAAATGATTCAATACCAAACTCATCAAGTACTGCTAGATTGCAGTTCTTTTCTAGCACACGATAGAAAATTGAAAAAGCGTCCTAATACCAAAATCTTCCCGGTATTTCAGAAGTTTACTATGTCTTTAGAGTGGTTGAATCACTTTCTCATGGTTAAATGCAGAGTGCGCTTCGTCCTTGCGACGGGGAAGGGTGTCTCCCGTTGAGCATACAGACACGTGATCACGACTTCGCATGTTATCATTGGTTTAATTATGAAGTCACTGTAATGGCAAAACTCAGTGTGGAGAGTGGGGTCCATACTGTGTGTGAGGGTGAAACCTAAACCTTGAAGATGATCTTTGGTTGCATCGGAGAATGATTGGGTGACGACCGTCCGTTACTATTATCTGGGAAAGATATCCATTCGAAAAATCTATAAAATATTAGAAATTCACTACAGTATCCGCATAGGAAGGTAGTGGGAAGAAAACTGGTTGGACTTCCTAGAAAGAGACGGATCAGTCAATTAAAATATGTCTTACAGAACACAGTAACAAGACTGGAAATACTAGAGACGGAAAATGTGTAATGAGGTGTAAATAAATTTCGTATTTTCTTTTGAAAAATCTTACCTTAACTGCAAGAAAGAAGCAAAGATAATGCTGCTGACGACCTATTAAGACGTTTAAACCGAGCGTGGTGGTGTAACGGATAGCGTTCTGGCCTCGCATTCGGGAGGACGGTGGTTCGAATACCCGTCCGGGCATTCAATTTGGGTTTTCCATGGTTTCCCAAACCACTCCAGGCAAATGCCGGGATGCTTCCTTAAAAATGCCATGGCCGGTTTCCTTCCCATTCCTTGCCCCCATCCTTTCCCTTCTCTAAAGACCTCGCTGTTGAGAGACGTAAAGCAGTTAAAAAAAAAAAAAAAAGACGTTTAAGGTTTCAAGCTTGACCTAACTGAATGCCAAGAATAATCATCACCCAAAAACCCGGGTATTTGATTTGGTTTGTCTCCTATGTAAGAGATTTTTTATATTATCTTATGAAAGCCATAAAACAAATGGTGTCTAGTCAGTAAGAACAAACATCATTGACGTTGCCCCGTACAGACAGCGTATTGGGGATTTTTTTTCTTTTTCCTAAGCTAGGCAGTCGCCCATAACATTCATCACTAAGCCTAGCGACGGACAATTTAACCTTCCCCACACGGACGCTCCTCGCATAAGGCTAAGTTTACATCGTAAAACTTAACGCATTGCGGCAGTTAGCGTCAAACAGAGCCCGTACCAGATGCGTCTCCAGACGTGGGCAGATCTGACAAATTACCGGGCTTACCCCGAGGAAATTAAGCAGTCCACAGACGAGCCGACCAGTTCTCCGGTGGTGTAACCAGAAAAACCCACTGTGCTGGTGCTAACACTACCCGCAAAACCGAGAGAACGACTATCCAATGCTATTCCCTTTAGTAACAAACACAAAAAGTAAATTGACGGTATCTTCTAGCAGATGACTGCTCTAAAGATTTAAACCAGGGCAGAATTACAGCCGGTGGAAGATTGTAGGCTGGGAAAACACTAGGAAATAATTCATCCATGATTTATTAAATTTTTTATTTTTTTTAACTGCTTAACGTCTCCTATAACAACTGGGTCTTTAGAGACGGGAAAGGATGGGGAGGCAAGGAATGGGAAGGAATTCGGCCATGGCCTTTTGAAGGAAGCATCCCGGCATTCACCTAGAGTGATATGGGGAAACCATGGAAAACCCAAATCTGGATGCCTGGACGGGGATTCGAACCGCCGCCGAATGCGAGGCCAGAACGCTAACAGTTACACCACCACGCTCGGTGATTTATTGAAGGAACGATCCCTGCATTCACCAGGAAATATTTTCGCAAGCCACGGAAAACTGAAATCTTAATGAATAGCCGGGAAACGCACCCCGCGTCTTCCTAAATATCACGGCCGAAAGTTAACCACTCTTGCACTACGCTCGATACTAAATACCTTCCTGTTGCTGAGGGCGTAGATAACTGGCATAACGTGTTCGATGCATGTGGTGTAACTGCATTGTAGAACATAGATAAAAGGATGAAGAATGTGAAGTCTTGTTCTAAGCTTTTCCCACATACTTTTTCCAATGGACACACACTTGTCGACAAAAAAATTGAAGCACCCAGAATACACGGTCGAATGTCAATCTGATTTCGTACACAAACATGCCATCGGCGTTATTTATTTATTTATTTGTCGTATGGCAAGCAACTAATACAATAATAAATATATACAATGACAAGAACGTTGGTAGCGTTCACAAGCTGATGTCCAATTCTTCCAGCCATTCTAAGAAGGAACTTGTAGCTCCAAAAACATCTTCATATGGTCCATCATACTTCCGTAGAGGGCATTCCCTGATAATATGCTCCACACTCTGGGAAGGAGCACCGCAGTCACATGCAGGAGAATCCTGAAGACCCCACTTATACAGCATGGCGTTGCATTTCGCATGGCCTGTTCTTAGGCGATTTAGTTTGACCCACTGGTCTCTAGTTAGATGGAATCCTGGAAGTCCAGTTGTGGGATCTTTAATATCTGAATGTTTTACAGATGCGGAGTTCCAGCTTTGTCGCCATTTTTCCATGACATCAAAGTCAAATACATCTTGCCATACCGGATTTCTGGATTTAAGACGAGTGAGTGGTAAGTTATTTAGAACCTCGTGGATTGGGAGATTCTGTGGATGATCAGGATGGTGTAGTTTTATCCACTCACGTGTCGTTGCTTCTTGGCGTCTTATCTCTGGAGGTGGTATTTTGCTGATCAGGTGCAACCAGGGGACTGGGGTGGATTTTAGGGTGCCAGTTATTACTCTCATACACTCATTCAGGTGGACGTCGATTTTTCTAGTATGAGTACTACGTTGCCACACTGGAGCACAGTACTCAGCAACAGGGTAAACCATGGTGAGAGCGGTTGTTTGTAGCGTGTCCGCATCAGCTCCCCACGAAGTACCAGCTAGCTTCTTCATGATGAGAGTTGCGATTCTCTGTGATAGGTGCCTCAGTACATCAGTATTGTTCGTTTTTAGTGCTGTTTCCAGTCCTGGTATGGTATATAAGTGCCGTGAACAGCGTCAGACGCTGAGTGATCACTGTGAAGGACACCGCGATGCCGCGTACTCGTGAGAGACAGCGTTATCAGTATCTGACAGAGTTTGAAAGGACTCATTGTGAATCTGCATTTGGTCGGTTGGTCGAATCGTGCAATATCCAGATTTGTGGAGCATTCTGACGTGACACTGGTTCAATGTTGGACTGTATGAGAACGCGAGGGCAGGCATACTCATCTTCAAGGCCCCGGTAAACCACGTCTGACCACCACAAGGGAGGATCGCCGTATTGTGCACCAAGCATATCTAAACCTTTCATATCTGCGCCTGCCATCTGAGAACAAGTAATAGACTCCTCTACATCTATACTCTGCAAATCACAAATACTGTGGGTGGCAGAGGGTGCTAAGCACCAATCCTAATTCTGCGCATTCCAATCCCGAACAGATCTAGGAAAGAAGGAATACATAAATGAATCAGTACGGCATCTCATTTCTCTAATCTTATCCCTCCTGTCATTGCGACCTAAATAGGTTGGTGGAAGAAGTATTTCGTTGCACTCGTAACTTAAAGATTTTCGCATATTAACCAGCAAATTCAAACTAAAACGACGTCGTCTGTCCGCCAAACAATCCCAGCCCAACCCACGAATCAGCTCTGTGACACTTACGTAATGACTGTAACTAGCAGTCACGAATCGAGCGGCTCTTCTCTGTACTTTCTCTAAAGTGTCAATCAATCCCTTGCGATACGGATCCCAAATTGCACAACAGTATTCCAAATGCGGACGCACTAGTGTTTTGTACGCTATTTCCTTTGTATGAGCATTACAACTTCTCAAAATACGTCCTATGAATCGTAGTTTGGAATTAGCTTTGCCTACAACGGATGTTATGTGCAAGTTCCATTTCATGTTGCTTTGTACTATTACGGCTAGATACTTCAGGGAATCCACAGTGACAACAACTGAATTGTTAACTTTGTACTCCTGAGCAAGCGGGGTCTTTTTATTACTTATGTGCATTGGCTTGCACTTCTTACAGTTAAGTGTAAGCTGCCATTCACGGCACCATTCCGAAATAAAATCCAGATCGCGCTGAATTTCTAAGCAATCGTCAGAGCACCTCACTTCCCTATAAATAAGTGCATCATCAGCAAAAAATCGCATCCTGCAATTAACGTTGGTACCGAGATCGTTTATAAAAATTAAGAAAAGAAGTGGTCCTATTACACTTCCTTGAGGAACGCCCGAAGTACCATCTAGTTTAGAAGAGGCTTCCCCGTCTACAACGACATACTGTGACCGACCAGTTAGAAAATCGCGTATCCATTCGCAAATCTGATCAGATGTACCGTACGCTCGGATCTTCGCTAAGAATCGATGGTGTGATACAGAGTCAAAAGCTTTCTGAAAATCCAAGAAAATAGCACCAACTTGTGATCCTGCATCAATAACTTTCATTACATCATGCGAAAATAGAGCCAGTTGCGTTTCACATGATCGGTTCTTCCGAAATCCGTGTTGGTAGCATTCACTGTCATTATGCACCATTGGTTGGTGACTAGCAGCAGCCATGCTAGTGAATTACTGTCCCATGCGTAGGTTACCACGACACCACAATACAAACGGCTGCGTTTGGAGTGGTGCCGTGACCGGCCAACATTAACTGCTGATGAATGCCGTTCGTTTGTGTTCAGCGATGAATCGCGGTTCTGCAGTACGTCGGACGACCATTATCGGCAAGTGAGGCGGTGCACAGTGGTCCGGAATTGGAATATAGTGGACATTCGAATCCAAAAAAATTGCTTTAGATAGCATTTGTTATGCTGATCAAAAATTGTTATGTTCAATTTTTGATAGACATGATTGCTTCACGCTTAAAATAAAAATAAAAAGTATGGGTGGAAATCTATTTTTTTTCACGGCCCTATATTAAAGTGTCAAAGTCAAACCTTATGCAATCATAAGTACCTATCCTGCTTAATATTACAACATAAAAATTACTTGCGTATCCTTGCCGCTTTGACAACAGGGCGCAAGTGAATTTCGGCGATAAAATATAACAAACATTTGAACTAAAGTCATAATATCGATCCAAAAAAATTGCTTTAGGTAGCATTTGCTGTGCTGATCAAACATTGTTATGTTCAGATTTTGATAAAAATGAGTCTTTCACACTTAAAATAAAAAAAATGTATGGGTGGAAATCTGTTTTTTTTTTTTTTTTTTTTTTTTTTTTTTTTTTTTTTTTTTCACGGCCCTATATAAAAGTGTCAAAATCAAACCTTATGCAATCATAAGTACCTATCCTACTTAATATTACAACATAAAAATTTCTTGCTTATCCTTGCCGCTTTGACAACAGGGTGCAAGTGAATTTCGGGGATAAAATATAATGAACATTCGAATAATATCAATACACAAAATTTTCTTTAGGTACTATTTGCTGTGCTGATCAAAAATTACTATGTTCAATTTTTTTTGGATCCATGTTATGACTTTTGTAAGAATGTCCACTATTTTTTAACCATGAAATTCACTTGCGCCCTGTAGTCAAAGCGGCAAGGATATTCAAGGAATTTTTATGTTGGAATATAAAGTAGGATAGGTACTTATGATTGCATAAGGTTTGACTTTGACACTTTGATATAGGGCCGTTAAAAAAAAAATAAAACAGATTTCCACACATACATTTTTTATTTTAAGTATGTAGGACTCATTTTTATCAAAAATTAAACATAACAATTTTTGACCAGCACAGAAAATGCTACCTAAAGTAATTTTTTTGGATCGATATTATGACTTTAGTTCGAATGTTCGTTATATTTTATCGCCGAAATTCACTCGCACCCTGTTGTAAAAGCGGCAAGGATACATAATAAATTTTTATGTTGTAATATTAAGTAGGATAGGTACTTATGATTGCATAAGGTTTGACTTTGACACTTTGATATAGGGCCGTGAAAAAAAAATAGATTTCCACCCATAATTTTTTTTTTTTTTTAAGTGTGAAGCACTCATTTCTATCAAAAATTGAACATAACAATATTTGATCAGCATAGCAAAAGCTATCTAAAGCAATTTTTTTAAATTCGAATGTCCACTATATTCCAATTCCGGACCACTGTGCGGCGACCTGGGAACAGGTCCCATTCTTCTAATATTTTGAAGAGACACTGCAGTGTTACTCCTGGCGAATGACTTCAGGTTACGGTTGGTAGTGATTGAAGGAACTCCAGTGGCACATCCTGAGTCCTCCTGTGTTAGCTCTTATGTGGCAGTACAGTAGTGCCATTTCTCAATAGCAAATCTAACAGCAATCTCACCAGAAATCTTATGAACTTTGTTCTATATCATAATTCCACCTAAAAAAGGTCTATATGGCGCAGGGTTATCAAATATTGTGAAGAATGAAAGATATAGACTAAGACTGCAGCAATTATGTAAAAAAATTGGCGATAAGCAACAGCCAGTCGTATAGAACTCGTATAAGACCGGGATGGTTCCTTGAGAAGGCCATGGTCAAATTCCCTAGTGCTTTGCCACCTCCAGTGACCTCGATGTCGACAATCAAACAAAAGAAAATCGTCGGTTGGATGGAAAGTGGCAGAACAGACTCCATATTTCTCCTCACTTCCGAAATAGAAGCATCCGCTGCCTGTAAAGTCCTTTCACTAACAAAGGGAAAATCGTGAAAGAGTTTCGACGACAGGTGGTTCATATTACCGAAACACATTGTCAATGGTTTTCATCGCATTCCCCATAATTGGCAGAAAACTGAGGATAACCTACTATTTAAGCTACGCAAGAGTGCATTCTTTCTGAGCGTTGTATATATATATATATATATAAAGATGAATGTATGTATGTATGTATGTATGTTTGTTTGTTTGTTTGTTTGTTCTTCATACAAATCGACAGTTTTCATTCGATATCTATGAAACTTTGCACACTTATCCTTTGAAACAAGGAGAAAAATACTGTCTACATTTGGTTGAAAAATTGTCTGTATAAATAATACATGTTGTCTTATAATTTCGAAAAATTACTGAACGGAGATGGACAGACGCGTTGGATATGGAGGTCTCTCTACTGTTTTTCCGTGTAGTGGTCATTTAGCTCAATGGTTGCAGCGCTGGCTTACTAATGTTTGGGTCGTGGTGTCCGGTTCAAATCTCCGTGGAGGCTAAGGTATTTAAAAATTGTTTATGGTCGTAAGAGTCGCGCCTGGACCGTCGGTTATTCGTATTGAATGTTAAATTGTAGATATTACAAAGTTAGGGGTGCAATGCGAGGCAAATCGTAGGTAGTCTTGCAATGCTGTAGGTGTACACTTTTTTACGTTATATTGATCCCTCATGGGTGATTCGCAGTCAGTGTGTGTGTGATCGGGAGTAATCATATATATTATTTCTATAAGGTATTTTTTTGTCACAAGCCTGTATCTTCTTTCATACTTAACCGAAATCAATGAATGAGGTGTCATTTTAAAGCTTATGGTCTCCACTTTGGTCACATCATATTTTAAGAAATGAAGTTTTCGGTATTCGACCCTTAAAGGGCAAAAATGTCAATCTTTCTAAAATGCTGTTTTCTGTGTTACGAGTCATTTATCTCCCTGGATACGTATATGAAATCGTTTAATGTAGTATCATTTTAAAGATTAAGATCTCCGCTTTAGTGACGTCATATATTAAGACAGATATTTTTCGTAATTCGACCCTTAATGGGCAAAAGTATCAATATTTTTGCAATGCGTAATTGTGTCACGAGAGATTTATCTGTCTTAATATCTAACCGATATAGATAAATGAGGTATCATATTAACGAATAAGGTTTCCGACGTGGTAAAATTATATGTCAAGAAAAGAATGTTTCGTTTTTCGATCCTTAAAGGGCAAAAATGTCGATTTTTCTAAAATGCGTTTTTTGTATCTCGACACATTTATCTCCCTTGATATCTAACCAAAATCGATAAATGAAGAAGGATTATGAGGAGTAATGTCTCAGCTTCGTGACATGATATATTAAGAAAGAATGTTTTTGGAATTCAACCCTTAAAGGGAAAAAGTATAATTTTTACAATAACGCATGTTTGTGTCACGAGTGATTAATCTCCCTTAATATATAACCGATATAGATAAATGAGATATCACATTAAAGACTAAGGTCTCCGCCGTGGTAACATTATATTCTAAGAAAGCAATTTTTCGTTTTTCGACCCTTAAAGGGCAAAAATGGCGATTTTTCTAAAATTCGTTTTTTGTATCTCGAGCCATTTATCTCCCTGGATGTCTAACCAAAATCGATAAATGAAGTAGGATTCTGAGGAGTAATGTCTCAGCTTTGTGGCATAATATTTTAAGACAGAATGTTTTTGGAATTCAACCTTTAAAGGGAAAAGTATAAATTTTTCTATAATGCATTTTTGTGTCACGAGCCATTTATCTCCCTTGATATATAACCGATATAGATAAATGAGGTATCATAGTAAAGATTAAGGTCTCCGCCATAGTCACATTATATTTTAAGAAAGAATTTTTCGTTATTCGACCCTTAAAGGGCATAAATATCAATATTTCTAAAATGCGTTTTTTGTGTCTCAAGTCATTTACCTCCGTTGACAATTAAACAAATTTGATAAACGATGTATCATTTAAAAGATTAAGGTCTTCGTAATGTCTTCGGTTCCGTTACCACATTTTAATAAAGAAATTTTTAAAAATTCTAACCTTAGAGGGCAAAAGTATTAATATTTTTACAACGCATTTTGCTGTCATGAGCTATTTATTTCCCTTGATACCTAATCGAAATCAATAAATGACGTATCGATTTAAATATTAAATTATCCACTATCGTCACATCATATTTTAAGAAAAAACTTTCTCCAAATTACACCCTTAAGGGGCAAAAATAACATCATTTCTCAAACCTTTTTTTTTACCTTGCTTGATAACTAACCGAAATCGATAAATGAGGTATCATTTTAAAGACCAAGATGGCTGCTTTGGTCATACCATATTTTATAAAAGAAATTTTTTGTAATTCGACCCTTAAAGGGCAAAAGTATCAATATTAGTTATAGAACGTGTTGATTTTTTAAATTTTTGTTTTTATTATATGCCATTTATCTTCTTCGATACCTAGCTGAAATCGATAAATGACATATCGGTTTAAAAATTAAGGTCTCCAGCTAGGTAAAATCATAAATTAAGAAAAAAAATGTTCAGAATTTGGTGCTAAAAGTGGTAGCGCGTATGAGACTGTTCAGAGCCAAGTCCCCAGATTTCAGCAGCGGATATCACAGAGAAGTCAATAAACTTTTTTTTTATATTCAATAAGTAGTTTTTCGTATATATTTTTTTGCTTTTACGGAAACACTGTCGTTTTGCTATACAATTCCAATGTAATTCGCTCAGCAACAAATATCACAGAGATGTTGATATGTTGTGTGCAGTTTGTTAAGTTTGGTTTTATTCTACCAACGTCAGTGACAGTTTGTCATAAATAAAGTGTGTTTTAAATTTTCCTAACTGTTTCATAATATGTTGTGAGTATTTTGCTGTGTACCTATTAGACTAAAAAAAAATATTTGCAACAAAACTATGGTTCTACTATTCATTATATTACAAGCATTCAACCTCACTATTCGTCGTATTTTATTCGCGAAATTTTCGCACCGATCGTCTAGTAATACTATAAATGCGGAAGTAAGTCTCTGTCTTTTGTTACGTTTTGACAACTAAATGCCTATACCGATATTGACGGAATTTAACAATAAAATCTGTAGGGAGGGCACAGGACATTTTTTTTCGATATGATTAACAGTTGTAGTCACCAAATTTTGAGAACTTATCGAATGGTGACAGAGAGACGGATGTGTGTGTTAGTCTGTAATGTTACGTCGCTTGCTCAAGCTATTCTTCTCGCGCATTGTGTTGGTGCACAATTTGTTAATAAATTTAGTTTAGACGAAAAACGTATTATTCAGTATATATGTCGATTTTCTCTGTCCTATTACTTTTTGTCTGCTTAAATGTTTCTGGCACCAGTTTATTTTGCCTTCTTTTTTGACATGCCTTGCGGGCGTAAACTGGCCTAGGTTGTAGCTCTAGCAGAGCACGAGCAGCTAACGTTATCAGAACCCAAGAATCGGATGCTCATGCTGAAGAAAGAAGAAAAGACCAAGCTGAAATAAAGCTTCCCTTATTTAACATCCCCCCTCCCCCACATTCCCCTCACCTTCGTTTGTTTTTTCTGCTTTTAAATATGTTGGAAATTGATTCTCTTCAAGAGACAGGTTCGATGGTAGAATGATATAGTAATGGCTTTCCTGTCATATTATGCCGACTTGGTGTTGTTTGGGACCAATCCTTCGCTACCAACAACTTTCTATATTCAATTCTGGCAAAGAAATTCTTAATTCACGCGTACGAAGTCGCGGGTATCAGCTAGTTTAATTATAATCCCAAACATGAAAAATTCTGGCACATATTTGCGGCTTAATTACTTTGCTCCGGATTAAGCTAAAAAAATCATGCTAGTATAAGAATAAAAATATATAGTAAACTGGCCGAGTAAGTTCGTTTGTGAAATATTTCCCTTTTTTAATTCATCCAGGCTGTTGATTTTTCCCAGCCGGTAGTAGCTATTACCATTTCCGCATTTAGAATTAGCAGAAGGAAATACGTTCCTCAAGCTTTCAGCCGCATATATTTGATTTTCAGTGTTTCCTCATGAATGGTAAACGTAACGTGATTCTGATGTTTTATGGAACGAACGTCGCATGTTTTACGGTAGTCAATTTTTGCCGTCCGTTGTATTTCAACTGAAAATCAGTTTAAATGACTTGAAGTTTTCAGATACTGGAACACCCGAACTTAGTACAACTTATTACTGAACACGGTACACTAAATACCTAAACGTTGACGCGCCTAAAAGCCCTGAACAAGACAGGTTTACCCATTGGTGACTACGCATGAAGGAATACCTGTGATATGGAGCTAACGGCTCTAGACCTGCTGGCACGCTTTTGCGATTGGCCATCATAATCGAATATTCCTGCGAATGGTTAGCCAATTAAACTAATTTTGTTATAAAAATGGCCAATAACTGTGCACAGTCCATGGCACGTGCCAGTTATTTAAAATCTTTGTTTAACAAATTTCTACAAATGAACTGTCAGGCAACTATTAACAATGAAGACTTTTCAAAAATTTGCGGGTACGTATCGAAATAATTACAGAAAAATGAGGAAGATGCTCAGCATCAATAAAATCTGCAGAAGTAACTTATAACCGGAAAAAATAATACGCTTTTTTATTACGAGTACTTCATGTAAACAGATGGAATATGTGTTCAAAAGTATAAGTACTCATAAACATCAATTTAGGTCGTGTTTTGTTGCATATGAGACTGTTATCACAGTAAGAAATGAGATTAACGCAGCAACAAGAATTTTCTCAGACAGCATTTAGGCGCAAAGATGAAAAAAATTAGGTTACAGATGCACATGAAAGTTCAATAAAAAAAATATATAGGTGCTAGTATTCCTCGACGATTTTTCCGTGGACGAAATACGGAAATCTGCAGTAAATTTCATTTCCTGAGAATTAATTCTGGAACTTTTTCCGAATTCACTTAAGCAATTTTCGGTAATTTCCTATGCTGTTAAGGCCTCCAGGTTTTAGCTACAACCAAGTTTGCCCATACAACAAGCTTCCTTTCTATCCTTCAGTACTGCAACTAAAACGTTTGATATTCTTTTGATATGATGTCAACACTTCCCACCGTACACCTAAATCAATAACTGCCCTTTGCAGTTCACACTACTGAATGTTAAATAATGTCATGCTTTTTTTCTAGTCCGTTAACACAAAGAAAATGAGAACACAAGTTTCTTTAATTCAAGATTCTTCTCGTTATGCTAAAAACATTGTGATTAGTGATTTAGGTACCCAGGTTCAAAACTCGGGATCATTGATTTGCATCTCGATCCAGTTAGGAATTTTTAAGAACATTTTACCTGATCTTCACCTCTGATAAAGCTATACTTTGTTTGTACGATGTACACCAGAAAATTCCGTGGTTCGGATTGCTCGTTAAACTGTAGGTACAGTGACGTCAGAGACAGAATGAGTGACAACTTGAGACTGTTGCCTGGCTATAAAACCACACGAATTTATGATTTAAAAAAATAAATTGGCGTTATACAACACATATCGAATACTTTACAGAATTTCAACGTCATCACGTTATCACGCCATTTAGTTATAAATATACCGAGCGTGGCGGTGTAACGGTTAGCGTACTCGCCTCGCATTCGGGAGGACGGCGATTCGAATCCCTGTCCGGGCTTCCAGATTTGGGTTTTCCATGGTTTCCCAAATCACTCCAGGCAAATGCCGGGATGCTTCCTTCAATAGGCCATGGCCGAATTCCTTCCCATTCCTTGCCCCCATCCTTTCCCGTCTCTAAAGACGGTTGTAAATATATATAAAGTTATAAATATGACGATGCTTAAATCAACATTTCGTAGAGGTCAATGACAATACGTTAGACTTATGGAATGTAACGTTTAGTACTACAGTGAGATGAAGTCCAAACATCGAAACCGCCCTACCTGTCATCTTGTGTCCGGTTTCCCTTGTTTGCATAAGTAAATGTTACGAGGTACCCACCTCAATATTTTGCATTATAAGACTGACACAAACACAGTTGCACATAGCTTGCACGGTTCTCAAGCTTGTGGTAAACATCATAACTGTTAATTTTAATCGTCGTAATGATCTTTACATTAACAGCAGCTACATCTACATCTACATCTACATATATACTCTGCAATTCACAAAATTGTGGGTGGCAGAGGGTGCTCAGCACCAAAGCTAATCTCTTTGCTGTGCATTCCAATCCCTAATGGTACGAGGGAAAAAAGAATTCACATAAGAATCAGTCCGGCACCTTATTTCTCTAATTTTATCTTTCCTGTCCTTCCGACTCAAATAGGTTGATGGAAGAAGTATTTCACTACACTCAAAAGTGAAAGTGGGAGTACACATGTTTACCAATAAGTTTAAACGAAACGTGTGTCGTCTATCTACCAGAGACTCCCAACCTAATCTATTAATCAGTTCTGTGACGCTTTCATAAGGACTGTAGCAAGCGGTCACGAATCGAGCGGCTCTTCTCTGTACTTTCTATATACTTTTGATCAATCCCTTACGAAACGGGTCCCAAATAGCACAACAATAATCTAAATGTGGACGCACAAGAGATTTGTACGCTATCTCCTTTGTTTGTTCATTACAATTTTTCAATATTCGACCAATGAATCGCAGCCTAGAATTTTCTCTACCTACTAATGAATTAATGTGCATGTCCCATTTCATGTTCCTTTGTACTGTTACTCCCAAATATTTCATAGAATCGACCATATCAATAACTGTATTGTTTAACTCGTATTTCTGAACAATTGGATTATTTTTGTTAGTTATGCTCATTGTCTTGCACTTTTTACAATTTAGAGTAAGTTGCCACTCAGCGCACCAAGCCAAAATAACATCCAGATCGCGCTGAATTTCTAAGCAATCGGCCAAATTTCTTACTTCCCTATAAATAACCGCATCATCAGCAAACAATCTAAAAAGGCTTTTCACTTTGTCTCCGAGATCGTTTATAAAAATTAAGGTGAATGGGATAAAATGCCAATGATAACGTGGAAGACACGAAGGAATTTTATGAACCAAAGAGAATATAGTTTGCTCTGTGCATTACGGTTCGTCAACGTCGAGTTCATTAGTACGAGGGGAAGGAATTTAAAGGAATTACGTCATGGCTTTTTGAAGGAATCGTCCCTTCAGTCGCCTAAGAGTGATTTCCGGATACAATGGAAAACCGAAATCAGGCTGACTGGATGAGGATTTGAGCCCGAGTCCCCCCGAATGCCAGTTCTGAGCGTAACCATTTTGTAGAATACCCTTTGGTTGCTCTGAACATTTGTTTGTCAATGTTTCACCGCCACTTAGTATTTAAACAGTACTGGAAGGCGACTTACACGTTTCTTACATTACAAAACAAGGAACCTAAAGATTAGTGGTGTGCTAAGTTTTGTCACACAGTTAAGTGTCCCTACATGCAGCCAACCGTTTTTCTTTCATTTCTCCTTCAAATATTGATCAAAGAATTAAGTGGACGAATCCATAAAACATTCTCCTTATTGGTCAAGGTTACTAATACACTATCACCATGGGATTAGCTTTGAGATCATTCTCGACTTAGCCAGCACTATAGAAGAGATTAAAGTGCAAAATTCCTGATAATAAGATTGAGTACCAAAAACACAGACGTCTACGCAATGAGTCTGGAGTGAGTCATGATGATGAAGTTGCATTTGACTGCGTTTGGTGTCTTTCGGAAAAGTAGGAATATATCGCCCAGCATCTGATTTCATCATCTCCCTTCTTTCATCTTCGTGTGAACAAATCACATTTAAGAATACCCGCAACAGTCATCTAACACTTTTTGTTAGAGTCACATAGGAAAGCTACTGCCTCTTCTACCTTCAGACCTACGGAAGGATACAGCCAGCCATTGGTCCACAAATCAAACATGTATACGTCTGCAAAAGAACATAGGACCACGATGAAAACTTAATACTTGGTTACAGGGATAATAGAATGAGAACGTTTCGTGCAGTCTCTGTGGCCGACAACTTTACAGTCGGCCACACAGACGGCAATTTTGCCACGTTGTCACTGCAGGTATTAGCTATGGCGCTAATAACCTCGACGTTGACGCACCCTAAATCCCGAAACACAACAACAACAACAACGAGAACGTTTCAATTTATAGGCAAGGGTGTCTCGTACTGTAATTAATTATTGAGTGTAGTTCTAAGCAATAAAGCACAAACAGTGAAAGGATTTTAAGTAAAATGGGAATATACAAAACGTACGTATGCTACCGTCATGTATCGTCTGTTCAAATTACGCATACAAAAAAAGGGCCGA